>CM060951.1:115649004-116049199 GCA_030765055.1 Mantis religiosa | reverse complement strand
GACAAACAGAATACTGTGATCAAAGTGAATTTTGTTTGGACAGGTAGATATTTTATTCATCCCTTAAATAGTATACATTTACATATATTCCTATCTTTATTGTCAATAGACTTGTGGATTACAAGTATTTGACAGATATACATAACAGTTTACAGCATCAATTACAACTACTATATACATACAAATTAATATATTACATCATTTAAACACTAAGCAGGAACTGCATGATTACTACTGCTAATAATAATGATGATAAAAATAATAATGTTGATGAGGATAAAGTAGTTATAATTCATTTACCCTGTACAAACATTTGCCAATGAGGAATTTTTTTAGATTTTTATAAGTACTAGCTTGTGATGATTTAATATGCAAAAAGTTTAATATAATGATCATACCTGTGATGTATGGCTCTTTGTTGCTTGGAAGTTTTTGCTTCATAGTCTCTATCATAGTTATGTATTCCTCTGATGTTGTAGTTATAATGATCTCTGTTTAGTGATGTAAATTTGCTTTTGACTGGAATGGTAAGATAAACTTATAATGATATAAATGTTAAAATGTTAAAATTTGCTGTCTTCTGAATATTTCTTTCACTAACACTCGGTTTGGGAGGATGAAGATGCACTTTAAACTTTTTTTCTGCAAAATTAGTATCCTGTTTAAATTGTCCCATATTTCAATACCATAAGCAATGTCTGAGTGTATTAGACCACAGTATGCCTTTTTAGTGTTGCTCTTTCTAGATTATATAATGGTGAATAGTTTTCTATTTTCTATTTTTTTCTATTAGTTTTCTATTTTCTATTTATTTTCTATCACTCTTCATGATTGTTGTATGATAGGTTTTTGTCAGTAAAATTCTAGAAGTTTTATGTAATCTGTTTGCTCAATATTTGTGTTATTGGTACTAATGACTAAATCACGTTCATTACAATCACTAGCTTAAATAAAATACATTTTGCTTTTACAAAATTCATCTGAGGCTTTGAGTTTTTCAGATGATTTAAAATTTGCATTAACAGTGTGTCATCGCCATACAGTGCTATACTGTAATCAGCTGTGCATTGTATATCGTTTACATAAAGTAAAAACAATAGTGGACTCAATGCAGAGCCCTGGGAAACTCCTGTTTTTATCACATATTTGGATTTAACTGAATAACATTTCCTTGCTTCCAGTATATTTCAGTAAACTGTCAATTATGCAGGTATGATGAGATAATTCAAAAAACTATTTGTAGTCAATTTTAACACTGTCATTTATATTTTCATTTTTTGAGGGACTAGTTTCGGAAGCTGTTGCTTCCATTTTTAACATCAGAGGTCCAACTATTGTTTGTTTTCTGCTGTCTTCTCTTTGGTGGTAGAACTATGAACTTCTTTATCAAGTTATCATCCAGGAGAATTCCACAGTTCATTACTCTGTCCTTGATTTTCCATATTAAGATGTTTTTCTACATTGTCAGTTTGTTTGGTTTATCATCCCTTTGAACAATTCTGGATTTGGGTCAAGATCATTTTTTTGCTAGTGCTGGAGTGAAAACCTTGACCCAAGTGCAGAATTTGAAAATTTCCTATCCTACATACAGCATGTTCAGAAGTTTATTTGTAAGTAGGTTTGGAGATCTGAATGACAGAAAAGAGGTCGAACTAGTAACTGGCTGATATGAATCTATAATATTGTTTATGAATCCACAGACAAGGAATTTCATTGGAGTATTTTTTGAAGCTTGCTAATAAAAGCAAATCAATGAACCCACAAATTTCTGAGCCAGATATCATAAATACACTCATACGTTATTGCCCACCACACATTAGAAATAATCTAATTGTTGGCAAACCCATAGATTTTTCAGATATGAGAGTTACTATCAGAATTTGAGGCACATAACCTGTAAAAGAATTTTATATGTGTTGCATGTTGAAATTTTTTTTGTGGTGATGTTTGCATGATTTGTGATAAATAATTTTGTATTTTAATTTCATTTGGTAGTTTTGCTGTGGGTTCTGTTGCATGTTGACTACTTTTTGAAGATTAATATGTTGATAAAGAATTTGACTTTCTTTTCCTAGCTTCTATCCAGTTGATACACGAGAAATCTTATCACTGGGTCATGGTCTCAGATTGATGCATTATTTTATTCTCAATTCACTAAAATTGTAATACTAAAGCATCTTTGTAGTTGATTTCCTTAATTAAAGAGCACTAAATATAAACCAAAACAACACAAGCTTTCACAATAACTCTTTTAACACATTGACTTCCGCAACTACAAATCTTCTTCTCTTCCAAGCTTCTTACGGAAGTTGATTCAGTCTCCTTAGCAACCATTCACTTTTTTATGCACTATACATATCTCTTGTTTGCCTTTTACTCAGAATTTCTTTCTCATACAATATAAACATTATAACGTTTTTTTAACATTTTTCCTTCATTTTAAATCCTCAACAACACTATAAAATCTATAAACAGTATTTATTTTGGAGCCAAATACAAATGACAACTTCAAACCTTAAAAAGACATAAGTCACAATAATGACACACACACATCGAAGGAGAACAAGTTCACAGACAAAACTCATATGATCAATTTTTTCTCGGGCAGCAAGCCAGCTGAAAAGACGATTACAAATCGACGTTTCGGGAGTGTGGATCTCTCCCATCATCAGGATATTTATTAAATGTTATAACCTCAAATGAAACCCTGGATATAACACAAATATAAACAAAGACAAAACACTATCAAAATTTGCATTACTGAACAAAAGACTGCTTTCAGTAAATTAAATGCCAGGTCAGGAGATGGTGTGAGTATAGAAAATTAATTGGGTCAAAGAAACGTAACTACTTGATTATCAAGCTGTATTGATCTGTGCTTCTTTTAAATCAACGAATTTTCATTTTTAAGGCCGGTTTCCAAGAGGAGCTGAACTGAAATCCAGCATCACGATTAAGCATGCTCCTTTCGGAGGAAATGGCCAAAGCCTCCTTAATTCTCTGCTCCCAGTAACTGTTGTATATTGCCAAGATGGTTGTCTCCCGAAAATTGGTTCTATGGCCATTATCAAAACAATGCTCTGCCAGCCCAAACTTCAGGTTGCATTAATATGATGTCCTTAGAAACATTAATTCACTAAATCCACAATGAAATCAACCCAGGGGTGAGGAATATAATTACATCAACAGGGAAAATACATGTGACAGGAAGGTGATAGATATACTGGTATCTAATTTCGCTGAACTTAGAAATTCACAGTATGGCCAGTCCGCACCATGGCTGAGTGGTTAGACCACTTGACTCTCACCAAGGCAGCCCGGGTTCGATCACAAGCAACTGCAAAATGAGATTTGTGGTGGACAACACTGTGCTGGGGTGGGTTTTCTCTGGGATCTCCAGTTTCCTCTGCCATCTCCAACCACCGGTGCTCCATCTTCATCCCATGTATCATCAGTGTCATCCCTGCGGTGCCGTATGTAGTAAAAGTGGGCATTAAGTGCTACGCATTTCATTTTCACAGTATGGCCAACAGAGAAACAATTATCATGCTAATGGTTTGGGAAGAGGTGATAGAGCTAGCCAGCTAAATCATTTAAGATTTTACCGACACTACTATATGCACATGTTTTCTTGAGTGCTGGTTTTACAGTGTAATGCGGATAGGGGGGAAGAAGAGAGAACTAACATGCTCTTGTTTGTGCAGTGTGGTCAACCTAGAAAAACACAATTCAGCAAAATCGCATGTAAGATAAGCAAGTGTGAGATGTGGGCAAACAGTAAATTGAACTCTGGTTTTGAATCCTGCTATTCACAGACAAATACACTTGTACATTAATGGAAATTAATTGTTCTTTCACACTGACCGTGTGTAGGCTAAATTGTGGAAACGTAGAGTCAGACTGAAAAATTCAATGCCATAGCCGGGATTTGAACCACGGATCTTCTGGTTTCCGTCCAGCCACTCTACCATTGAGCTACTATGGCCAACGTGCCGATATGACATTGAATTCTCCAACTGACTTGTATTTTCCCGGTAAACCACTTAGGAGTTCTCATAAACACATGAGACAGCTACCTTAATGGCGACTTACAACATGTAAGTACTTTAAGGCCCGGGCTTTATAGTTAACCACTATTAGGTCATTTAATGGAAATTAATTGTTCTTTCACACTGACCGTGTGTAGGCTAAATTGTGAAAACGTAGAGTCTCCACAAGATCCGTGATTCAAATCTCGGCTATGGCATTGAATTTTTCAGTCTGACTCTACGTTTCCATAATTTTGCCTACACACGATCAATGTGAAAGAACAATTAATTTCCATTAATTGACCTAATAGTGGTTAACTATAAAGCCCGGGCTTTAAAGTACTTACATGTTGTAAGTCGCCATTAAGGTAGTTGTCTCATGTGTTTATGAGAACTCCTAAGTGGTTTACCGGGAAAGTACGAGTCAGTTGGAGAATTTAATGTCATATCGGCGTGTTGGCCATAGTAGCTCAATGGTAGAGCATCTGGATGGAAACCAGAAGATCCGTGGTTCAAATCCCGCCTATGGCATTGAATTTTTCAGTCTGATTCTACGTTTCCACACTTTGCATTTTTCAAAAATACTTATTTTATTCATGGGGCTTCAGCGAAATAATAAGCTGTGTGTGTGTATATACTTACTACATATGAAACACATAAAAATAGAAAACAAATATTAAGACAGCAATGAATACTCACTTATTTGCTTGGTGATTCTTCGATTTCTGATTTCAGTGTGTCACTTTCATTGCTGGTATCCTCTGATGTGTTTATGCTGACTTCATCAATTGCATTTTCTATTACACTCGTTTCTCCAATGTTGCATTTCCAACTCTTGGACCTTCTTGCAGTGTCCTTCCCAATCCACCATGGTTACGGAAGAGAATGTTTGTATAGCAAGTTTCCGCAGATTTGTGGCTGACATATCACCAAGTAATGTTGCATTCTTTGAAAACATTCTGTATTTTTACCCATGCCAGTTCAATTGCATTCAGGTCATAGCTATACAGAGGTAGATGAATAATTGTGTCCTTTTTTGGGAGCAATAGCATCCACAACATGTATCTTGATCTTAGGTTTGTTGTAAACTGGTTAGCAAATTAACCTCAAAATTGCACAAAATGAAATATGTCACACATGGACTCTGCACACAGAGAAACAAAGAGCATGCATGAAAGCTTAGCATATTAGCAACTAGATGTCAAAGTATCCGGTTGTCTCATAAATTCCTTCAATTCTTGTTACGTGTTTACGACTAAGAACTCCTGAGAACACTGCATGCCCCCATTACTTTTACATCAAAGAAGTTGCCTAACAATATGGGGTTTGTTTACAAATACAATAATTGAAAAAAATGCTATGAACACAAACCACAGCGACCTCACGGCCAAAGGTAAATAGGTCAACTTATGTAAGAATTGGTAACCAAACTTCAGTACGAGTTTGTGGATGCAACAGTGTGGAGTTGTAACTTGTGAATGTTAATATGGAAGGCAAGAAGGAACATTTTCGACATTTAATGCTGTTTTATTACCGTAAAGGTAAAACCGCCTCACAAACTCAACGGAAAATTCGTGCTGTTTATGGAGAAGATGCAGTGACAAGTCAGGCATGTCAAAAATGGTTTACTCGATTTCGAGCCGGTAACTTCTCTGTGAAAGACAAACCTTGTTCTGGACGACCTGTGGTTACGGATGAGAAAAGGATAAAGGACATGATTACTAACAACCCCAGAAAAACAACTCGGGAGGTAGGTCAGGAGTTAAACTTATCTCATGCAACTGTAGCCAGGCACGTATATCTTCGGGATGTATGGGTTCCGCACGAACTGAGTGAACAAAATTTAGTTCGGCGCGTTTCCATCTGTGACGCATTGATAAGACGCAATGAAACTGCCCCTTTTGTGAAACAGCTGGCTACAGGAGACGAAAAGTGGATTGTGAACAACAACATCCGAAAGAGAAAGTCATGGCGTAAGAAAGGGGAACCACCACTCTCAATTCCTAAACCAGGGCGTCATCCTGAGAAGATTATGCTGTGCATTTGGTGGGACTGGAAAGGAATTATTTATTACGAATTTCTTCCTCCTGGGGAGACCATCAATTCAGAAAAATACTGTTCTCAGTTGGATCGTCTGAAGGTTGCCTTAGGAGAGAGAAGGCCAGAATTAGCATCTAATGGTGGAGTCGTCTTTCATCAAGACAATGCCAAACCACACACTTCTATGGTAACTCGTCAGAAATAACGTGATTTCGACTGGGATGTGTTACCTCACCCGCCTTATTCTCCAGACATTTCCCCATCCGACTATCATTTATTCCAATCCCTGCAAAACTTCCTTAATGGCAAATGCCTTACTTCCTTGGATGATTGCAGACTCGCAGTAGAAGAGTTCGTCAACCAGAAAACTGTAAGATTTTGGAAAAATGGAATTGATAAGCTTCCTGAGAAATGGAGATATGTTATTGATAATAATGGTGCATACTGCACAAAATAAATTTGTTTTGAAAAGTGCATTGCCTTGTTTACTTTCGATGACCTTGCATATATAAACAGATTACCCCTAGATAATTAGGCAACTTTGCTGCCGTAGTTGTTTTACGGGCATACAGTGCAGGTGTTCTTTGTCATAAACACGTAACAAGAAATGAACGAATTTATGAAACAAACCAATATATAGCAAATTTCATGTTTCAAAGTTGTCGAAACCTACTGAATGAGGACTTGGAACACAAGTGCCCAAGAAAACTTGCACACATAGTATATACAAAGAGAGAATAGAAATACAGAAAGCAGAGATCTAGTTACACAAGTTTGTCCTTCATATAGCTCAAGGGGTCCGAGGTTCAAGAGAGTGAATCATAACAATGGATTTGACAATGTGTGTAATACCACGCAAAGTCTAGAAACAGATCAAAGTACCAACCAAACAAATAATACCAGCTAAATCTCGCATACCAGGAAAACTAATCACCAAATCACTTTTGTGCTCTGGAAAGTGATTTAGTGACACGGACACAGGGTAAGTTTACAAATATGCCAAGGAATGAACAGAAACTTACTCTACTTCATATGAACTAGGAACTAATTAACTCACCACAAATAGTAATCTCCAGATATGGGACAACAATTTGTTATTTTGATACATTCAGAGTCTAGCTTATTCGTAATTAGTGAAGAATTATTTCAGGAACTTTCAGCTTACCATTGAATTGAATACTTAACTGTGACAAATGTCTGCTGCAACACAACCATTGGGAAAAAGGATTGGGTTAAACATATTAGAGGCATGCAAGGGTGATTGGGAATTCAATTTTGTTGCAGTAGTAAAACCATGATTAGCAAGGTAAATAATCATTGGGTATAACTAGCATTACAATTGGCTGGCAATAAATATCCAAGTGCATGAGATGAGGGTAAAAGAAGGAAGTGATATAAGGACAATAAATTTATTAGAATATGTGAAAGAAATAAGGAGAGACTGTGATGATACAAATAGAGGAATATGTTTTGTAGAAAGTATTATATTGTGACTATGTGGGTTCGTAGAATTAAAAGTCCAATTTGCCGAAATTCTAAATGTTCTTTATTTGCGTAGAAATACACTCCGTAGTAGCAAAATTACATCACATATCACAACACAATCTTCCAAGGTCGATGACAATAACGAACAGCGCTCAGTTTACAATAACATTCTCAGCTATTCTCTGCTTACCTCTCGCGACTCACTCACTCTTGTTACGTCTTACAACAACTCTGTTTCACAACTTGCAACTCGCCTCTTGGCCAATCGTCGCCTCTTTAAATACTTGACTAATAATTTCTAGATTATTCAAAAATAAACCAGAACCCGAACAGTCTCTATCAGTCAAGAAGTAACTAGAAATTTCCCTTTATCTCAGTTTGTTTGTTTCGACAGAACTTTAACTGCATGTTATATTCGTCTGCCAGCTCTTGGTTTTCACACTGCTCGCCTATCAGTTCCGTTTGTGTAAACAAGCCGCGCGATCGTAGATACGGGTTCGCGACAATATTACATAAAAATTATGACTGAGGTATATGAAAATGTTAGGTTCAATGAAGAAGAATTAATTATTAATAAAATTGTAATCTATTGATATGATCCTCAGGAAAAGAAATACCAACTGAAGGAAATAAAAGTTAATAATTATTTAAAAGAATGTAAAAATAAGAAGAAAAAGAAGAAAAGTTTAAGAAATTACTAAGAGAACTGCTAAGGAAAGGTGTAAAATGGAGATGGACTGACAATCATCAGAGGTTTTTCAAAAAAATTAAAAGATTTGTTCCAAAAATACAATACTTTTGGAAAGACCCATCCCTGATGTGCTTTATTACATTTATTGTGATGCCAGTATCCAGATATATGCAGCCATTTTGACACAAAGATTCAGATGGAAATAATCATGTAATAGCGACTGCATTGTTAGCAAAGTTGAAGCAAATTTGTGTGTATTACTGAGCAGGAAATCTGTGCAATATACTCTGCATTACTAAAGTTTAGTCACTACATATATAATTCCAAAATTATTGTATGTAGTGACCATATTAGCCTATCATAAGGAAATGCAAACTTAAGAGTTCATATCACAATATATACATGAACTCATGTCATACGATATCAAAATTAAACATGTACCTGGAAAGGAAATATTTTCGGTGACACATTAGACAGTTGACAAATAAAGAAATTCCGGAAACGCTGTCACATCCCCAACAAGAAATAAAACTGTCAATTGACCTCGGGATGAATTGAAATCTTTTAAGTTCAAGAACATTGCAGCAATACAACATAATGATACAAATTCAGATTGCACTCTTTCAGACAGTATTTGAATTAGAAAATGCTAAAGATTTGTGATAAAGCAACATAATACTTTCTATAAATTGCTTATACTTCTTCGTCTTCCTCTTTCCCTTCTGCATTTATAGAGTAGGGGTGGCCCTGTCATTCCACCTTCTGCATTCCTATTTCTCATTATTCTCCTCATTTCCCCTACCGTAATTATTTCTTTGTCTCCCAATCTTATCCATTCTATCTTCCCACATTATCTAGGGTCTTTCTTTACCTCTTCCTCCTTGTATCTTCTAATATCTGTTTAACTTTCCTATCTTCTACCATTCGGGATACATGGCCCCACCACTTCAATTGCTTTTGTTCAATTATCTTCCCTAATGATCTTTGACCTACTTCCTCTCTAATCCTATCTCTCCAGTTTTATTTACTACTTTTCTTAAATATTTCATCTCAGTGGATTGAATTTTATTTATTTTATATATTTTCTGCCCATGTTCTTTTGAAATACACATAACTTTACTTTTCTAAACATTTATTTCTAGTTCCTATCTTCCAAGCTCTTCTCCCCATTCTATCATCATAGCTACTTCTGTAGCTTTACCTCATTTTCTGCTATCAATATTATGTCATTGCATATACTGGTACCTGCAGTTGAATTGGTCTTATGTTCCAATATCCTATTAAAGTTCTTAGTGTTCTCCTTTTATAAATTTTAATTATTTCATGCATAAAGGTAATAAAACATAGTGGACTAAGACTTATCTCCCTGTTTAATTCCTTCTTCGGTTTGAAATTACCTAGATGTTTCTCCTATTCTATTCCCTTTGATCCATCATATACACTTTGTATTACTGTAATTAGCTGATTGGGTACTTTGTTCTTTACCAGTGCGAATTACATGAAAATTTAATCCAAAAATGGAAAGTGATAGTGCCAAGAGAATTAGAAGACATAATAATGGCTTTTCACCAAAATTTGGCTTACTCAGGACATGAACATATTACCATAACAGTAAAGGAACAGTTATGTATTAATCAACTTGCACACTTTACTTAAAAGCAAAACCCATCAATGTCAAATATGGTTTTGATCCACAAGTAATAATAAGGATAAAAGTAATGACCTAGTTGCTATAGGTGCACACGAGGCGATGCCTATAAGTTAATATACTTGTAAATATACTTTTTTAATATTTGATATCTTGTGGGGAATATAAAAAGTAAATGTAAATGTAAACAAAATTTTAAAGGATTGGGTACCAAAGTATGGACCAATAAAAGTCATATTTCTATGAGTAAGGACTATGATACAATGAAGCACAAAATTAATGTAATTTTGAGTCAAACTAGTACTCCATGCTCCATGCTCCTTGGCTTTAACTTCTGTAATCTGTGTCATTCAAATCACCATGGATGGATAAACATTTTGACAACAAAGAGAAGCTAATAAACCATAACTTAAATACAATGACCAGATTCACTCCATATGAACTATTGACTGTAAATCACATGAACCATTGATTTTAAAAGTTTCAGCCACTGTGGAACAAGATACAAAACAGATCAGCAAGAAAGAAAAGTGCGCTGAAACTTTTATAAGAATCTGCAAAAAGCTGAGAAGAGAATAGAAAAAATTGAAAGAAGAAAGGCTCATTGAAACCCAGAAATAGGAGATGAAGTATTACTAAAAAAAATGTTGATATTTCAGATGTCCAAAAAAAAATCTATTGAAAAACAAATCTCACATATAAAGGCCCATACAGAATTGTAAATAAGTTTGGTGATCATAATTTTTTTTTTTTTTTTTTTTTTTTTGTAATTTACGTCCTCCAACGTTAAGTCATATTGGACGATGAATGGAATGGGTGAAATGATACTCAAATGTGCCCGAGGTCCATGGAGCTTAGAGTTACCCGACATTCATCTTTCAGGATAAGGGAAAACCCCGGAAAAACCTTATCCAGGTAACTCACCCTGACCGAGATTCGAACTCGGGACGTCTTGAATGTGAGGCAGACATGCTACCACCACGCTACTCACCTATGAGATGCAAAGTAAACATGGGAAAAAGTTGCAAAAGTACCAAAAATCAATGTTAGAACCATTTCGACGACAGTTTAATAAAAGTTGGAATGAAAGGGTCCCAGCTGTATGGAAGAAGGATATTGTAGTACCAATATTAAAACCAAAGAAATCAGGAACTCTCTTGCAAATTTCTGACCTGTTTCGCTCACCTCCACTCTTTCCTAGACGATGGAAATAATGGTTAACAGTAGACTCATGTTAGTTTGAAACTCACAAAATTATTTGTCCTCAGCAAGCAGGCTTTCGTAAACGCCATTCAACAAATCAACAATTGCTGCGCTTCAGTCAAGAAGTTAAAGATGCTTTGGATAACTGCAATACAACTTTGGCAGTTTTCGTCGATTTTAAGGGTGCTTATGACACTGTGTGGAGGCTAAAACTATTAGATAAATTGTGAAAGTATGGCATTAGTGGTAAAATGCTGAAATGGTTGTATTTATTTATCCACCAACGATACTGTGCTAGCAGAATCAATAATGTGATATCAGGTTATAAACAAATAAAAACTGGAGTACCTGAAGGAGCTTTATCAGCCCTACATTATTTAATGTCTTGATTAATGACTTACAAGGAGAGATACAAAAAGTCGAGGGCATTAAAACAGCTCTTTATGCTGATGACTTAGTCATGTGGATCTCAGTGCCAAAGAAAAAATTTGGCTAACTTACAGTGAAGATGAATGAAGTCCTGAATGTACTAGCAAACTGGCCAAAAGAAAATTTGATGACAGTTAACATTGAAAAGACATTCTTCCAAGTTTTCTCTCTATACCTTGTTTTACGTAAGCTTTCCCAGTATCTCTTAACGGTCACGTGACCTAATCACCTCTCATTAGTTGCTGTTGTGGTAATGACTGTCGTGCGGTAAAAATTAGTTCGTTATTTAACATGGTGATTTATCATTATATGTTGGAAGAGAATTGTCAAATTTATATTTTCGTAACTGTTTTAATTAAATATATTACGCAACAGAGTTGATTTATCTGAAATGCGTGTTAATTCTTAAACGAAGTAAAGAGGAGGTTCCTTTGCTCTCAAGCACATGGCACGATAGCACGTGATTTAGCGGTAGTGGTGACATTTGTTTATATGACTTTTATCACTGACCTTGTTTTGAACTGGATTAGTCATGCATCGCCATTCGAGAGTGCGGGAGCTAAATTATTTTATTGATCGTTTATTGCGCATGTACTTATTATATGTATAATGGCAGAGTCTACCGTCAGTTTTTTGCTGAAGTATCGCAAGGATAATTATTTACAAACAGGCGAAAAAAGAATTGTGTTGCATGTGTTTAATGCACTCACAGAGAAGAATCCATCTTTGTCAGTGAGAGAAGTCGAACAGCTGTGCTCTGAAGTTACAGGTGTGAGTGTTAGATCCGTAGGAACATCGCGACATGAAATTGAGGAAACAGGAAAACTTACCACTTCAGGCAAAAGCAGGAATAAACAAAAGTGCGTGCTCGGAGAAAATATGTGAAAAGTGTTGTGCGTCGTCATGTATGTAGTTTTTCTTTAGAAACGAACTCCCTAACATAAGTAACATTTCGTCTGCTGTAAATGAGGATGCAGATTTACCAAATATCTGCAGATTGCTTATACAGCTGGGATTTGTGAATGAAAAAAGAGGCAAGAAAAATGTGCTAAAAGACAGAGGCGATATTGCTGTGTGGTGAAGACGCTATTTAAGGACAACCACACTGCACCGAGATACAAATCGCTAAATATACACAAAGAACACACGAAAAGTAAAGTATGGTCTGACACGACTTTTAAGACTGAAAGACAAGCATTTTTGAAAGCTATGTGTGCTGGTTTAAAAATCCCAGTGGTAAAGGCCAAAGGCCTTTCATTATAAATTCTTTCAGTTTCATTGCTCAGTCATTCTGTTTCAATTTGTTCAGTTCATTATAAACTTGTATTTTTGCATGCCTTCATATCCTTATTTGTATGATTTTTGTATGATTTTATTTATCTTCCCGGCAATTATTACATTTACTGCAGGTTTAAATGTGACGGGAAGGCACCGCCTATGGCCTATGACGCGAAAGCATTAGCCAATTAGGGCGAGGGGGAGGGTTGTTGAACGCGGAGTGATACATTTCAGCGGGGCAAGGTTATATGAAACAGAGATTAGCTCACTCAATCCCCAGTATACATTTAAGGTACGAGAATAAACAGTTAACTCAGAGTGACGATCCAAAGTATCTTGGTATCTCCTTGGGCCGCAAAATTACTTGGGTAAACCATATAGAAAATACTGTTAATAAGGCCAATAAAAAGCTGGACATCCTTAACAGATCAGCTGGAAAAAAGGGGGGTAGCTCCATGGAAGTACAAAACTGTACTTACAAAATGTGTATAAAACCCAGCATATTGTATGGATATGAAGTATTACTCTCAACGAATATATCTAAATTAAAGGTTCTCCAATATTAAGTCTATGCGTTATTACAGGAGTAGTAAAAACATCACTAATTGCAGCTCTTCAAGCAGCTACTGACACTTCGCCTCTAACATTGGAAATTACGAGATTGGCACTTCATCAATATGAAAAATTAATCAATTACCCAAAGAGACATACTGAAAAAATTACCGTCATGCAATCCTGCTGAAAACACAAAAAGGTTTTATACAATGCATTGATGCATTAAGAAAGGACCACATCCACCAGTGAAAAAATAAGACTTTGCCCCACCAATGTCCTCTTAAATTACACGCAGTCAAATTCAGACTTCAACTCAATGAAAGGGTTTTAAAATCAGAGGTGCGTGAAGAAGTCCTAAAAATATGTCTATAAATTATGAATACAAAGTATAAACAAACAGAATGGCTACACACACATATATACAGATGGATCCTTGAGTGAGGTCGATGGTGTCACTGGTGCTGGAGTAAGTAAGTAATCTTTATTTCCATTTCAATTACAAATTATTATATATTTACATACTTATTACTACATTGAGTTGCTGGTTATCCTTGAGCCCAATCCCGAACCATTTACATTCGGTCTCCACGGCAGTACCTCCATCTATATCGCAGAGCTCCATACAATACACCGGGCCATTGTACATGTTCGCCGCAGAAGCTTGGGTAACTGCCTTATCCTAAGCGATTCCCTTAGTGCACTGCAGAGCCTTTGTGAGCTGTACAGCCCACATCCACTTGTACAGCATATCCAGGACGCCCTCCACGTTTTATACGCCGCAGGCGTAAGCGTGGTGTGTGCATGGGTTCCTTGTCACGTTGGTCTACCAGGGAATGAACGAGCAGATTTGGTGGCTAAGCTTGCGACTATTCAGCCTGAGGTTACCCTAGCGATCGTTACCTCGGAGGACTTCCGTCATATATTACGGAGCACTGAGGTGTCCTCCTGGTGCGCAGAGTGGTCCCTCTGCGCGGGAATAAACTACTGTTAGTGAAGGACGATCCTGTTCGTTGGGTAACCTCCTGCCGTCCGTCCTGTCGTGAGGAAGTACAATTGACTCGGTTGCGCAGTGGCCACTGCTTTTTTACTCTTAGCCATTTTATTACAAGGGACCCTGCCCCAGTTGGTCCACACTGTGGCGATGCCCTCTCGGTCAGCCATGTTTTAGTAGAGTGTCTTAACCTATCTCTCCAGCTACTGGCAAGCATGGCAGAGGTGCTGGCGGATGACCAGGAAGTGGTGGCCAAAGTTTTTAGATTATTTTTAACCCTCAATTTTGGAATTTAGTCATGTAAGTTTTATCCGTTTTATCCTTTAACGGTTTTATCTGTTTTATCTGTTTGGTTTTAACACACTTTTACATTGTGACGTACACCGATGTGTTTGTTTTATTTCAGATGGAAATTTTTAGCTTTGTTTTATCCAGTCTTTTAGCATGATTGAATCTTTAAGGGCGCTGATGACCGCACTGTTGAGCGCCCTAAACCCCAAGCATCATCATCATCTTGAGCCCAATAGACTTAAACTCTGAAGTTGTCGAGCTGATGGGTTCCTATTGGCATCTTATCTAAAATAACTTTATCTTCATTTTCGTCATACTTATCTTCCTCAACCATTTGACATACTTTGTTCAAAAAGTTCCTAATTTCAATCAAATTTTTCCTAGTTTTTACACATTAACTTCATTGCTTGTATTTCTTTTGGTAGCCTTACCCATTTTTTTTTTTTACCTGTCTTCTCCCTAAGCAACCTAGTTTCTTCACATTGTAAAAGCAAATGCCATTCTTTATCCCTTTGATGACACAATGGGCATTTCTCCAGATCCCTCCCTCTTCCCAAACCCTTCAGTTTCACCACCCCTTGGCTCAGTGGTTAGACCGCTTGGCTCTCACCAAAGCACCCCGGGTTCGATCCCAAGTGACCGCAAAGTGAGATTTGTGGTGGACAACACGGCGCTGGGGCGGGTTTTCTCCAGGACCTCCGGTTTCCCCCGCCATATCATTCCACCGGTGCTCCATCTTCATCTCATGTATCATCAGTGTCACCGCCTGCGGTGCCGTATGTAGTAAAAGCGGGCGTTAAACTCTACACATTTCACATTTCACCACCCCTGTTCTAGCCCATGCAAAGCCTTCTCTTGCTACTTTATCACAAATATCAATCTATTTTTCCCTGTTCCACATCACTTTCATCTCTCTATAAATTTCCAGTGAGCTTCTCAAGTTGAAGCTTCCTAACATTTCTTGCCTTTCAATATGTTCTGTTCTTAACCTAAGTTCTTTCCAAAATCCACTTTGCAGTAATTCCCTGTTTTCCCACATGACACTCAACCCTATTTTTAAAATAATTTCCTTTATCTTATTTAGCCATGAATCTTTCT
Source organism: Mantis religiosa (assembly GCA_030765055.1). Taxonomy (NCBI): domain Eukaryota; kingdom Metazoa; phylum Arthropoda; class Insecta; order Mantodea; family Mantidae; genus Mantis; species Mantis religiosa. The sequence continues at coordinate 116,033,462 of CM060951.1, read as the reverse complement.
GATTTAGTCTTTCCTGTACTATCAAGCATTGACGCAGAATATTCTGCTCATCTAAACTCCTAATTCTCACCCAATATTTTAACACCCTTTCCACCATTATCCCTCTAGTTCCCAGTCTTCCCAATTCTGCTTGCGCCACTCCATTTGGTGAAGCTCGTGGTAAGTCCAAAACTTGTTTGCAAAAATTTCTATGAATCATTCATATTTACACTCCCTTCTTCCAAACCCCATATCTCTACCCCATAAAGCATTTTTGCTTCTACTACAGCTGTGTAAATTTCTCCAGCTGTTTTATTTGCATTCCTGGTAATTTATCTAGGCATACTTTAATAGCTTTTAATGCAATTTTACCTTTTGCCATTGCCATTCTCTTCTGCTCTTTCCAACCTCCGTTACTGCTTAATCGTACTCCTAGATAATTAAATGTATTGACCACCTCAATTTCTCTTCCTTGCCAGTACCATTTCTCCTCTTTTCTTAACTTTTTACTTATACTAGAGTATATAGTGAAGTATTTTGCTTTTACAAGTCTGTCGGACAGTATTTTTCCCATTTTGATTAAGATTTGAAGGCAATAAACCTGGCACTAAAACAAGTCTTATTCTGCTCCTAAGATCACAAAAAGGTTGTTATATTTTGTGATTCAATTTCTGAAATACAGGCAATAACATCCTTCCAGACACCTATAAGTGCTTGCATAAATGAAATAAAATCCTCCATTTTCTTTATTACCGAAGCTGGAATTGAAATAGCTTTTCAGTGGATACCATCCCATACAGGAATCCCTGGGAATGAGATGGCAGACTTCTTAGCCTAAAAAGGAACAAAGATCTAACAAGTTTCCAAAATTATCCTACATCTCAATTAAGTCATTAACAAATTCAAATAGAAGTTTTATGACCGCTTGACGACTCAAAGAAAAGGAAAAACATGGATTATACTGTTAGAGGATAAGAGTGCACTTCCTAAATATCCATGAAGGGAAACGGTGGCAGCTTTCCGGAAAATTACCGGCCATGACTGCCCCTGCACAGAATAGGAATCTTCCCCTCACCAAAGTATGCAAAAGAGAAAACACCATCATTAACTGGGAGCATCTAAGAATATGCAAAAGACTGCAATATTGTGATGGGATATCAGATGGACAGTTGTATTAGGAAGTTAGGAGACTAATGACTGTGTATCAAATGTCAGAGCATTGAATAAATAAATAATTTCAATGAACCTGACACTTAAACATACAATTGATATTTTAGTTAATTGATGGACATTAATTATTTCTCCACACTAGCCGTATATAGGCTAAGGCTTTTGATAAATAGAGTCAAGATGAAAAATTCAATGCCATGGCCGGGATTTGAACCACGGATCTCCTGGTTTCCATCCAGTCGCTCTTAACCTTTGAGCTATCATGGCCAACGTGCCATCCTGACATTAAATTCTCCAGTTGACCCATATATTTCCCTGGTAGACCACTAGGAGCTCTCACATCTGAGATACACTGTTTGTGGTGACTTACTATCGTAAGTACTGAAGTCCCAGGCTTCATCATTTAACTCTTATTATTTTAGTTAATTGATGGAAATTAATTATTTTTCCACTAAGCTTTTTGATAGAGTCAACATGAAAAATTCAATGTCAAAATAGCCTAAATACGGCTAGTGTGGAAATATAATTAATTTCCATCAATTAACTAAAATAATAAGAGTTAAATGATAAAGCCTGGGACTTAAGTACTTAGGATAGTAAGTTGCCACAAACGGTGTATCTCAGATGCGAGAGCTCCTAGTGGTCTACTGGGGAAATATATGAGTTGACTGGAGAATTCAATGTCAGGATGGCACGTTGGCCATGGTAGCTCAAAGGTTAAGAGCAACTGGACGGAAACCAGGAGATCCGTAGTTCAAATTCCGGCCATGGCATTGAATTTTTCATGTTGACTCTATTTATACAATTGATATTGCAAAAATAAATGTATATATGTTGTAATAAATTAAATTTAAAGGGAGTCGATTAATGACGTGTTGTTTAGTGTCATTAATCGACTCCCTTTAAATTTAATTAATACCTATATTATGTTTAAAGTTAAGAAATGTTTCATTCCTCGGGCAATCATCTGAATATATAGAATGGAAAGTAATTATAATAGTGTTAATTGGTATAGATTCGATGATAGACATATGAAAACATTGTTTAATGATGGCCCTAAATAAGAGTGATTTATTAATTTTGGAATGTTAGTTGAAATTTAAGTAGTGTTGGAGTTATTAATTTTTAGATGAGTCGTATTTATTACACATCTGCTTCACTTTCGTACCTATTTTGAGGACATGTTTCGCAAATCATCATTTGCATCTTCTGCTCTTATGCGACTAAAGCTTGATCCAGTGGTGTGGGTAATTCTGGAGTTGCTGCTGCCATCTATTGATTTAGTGATGAACTTAAATGTGGGATTCTCTTCTGGCGGGATTTCAAAGTTCATTAGTTGGTTTTTATGTTTTTCTATGTATATTCTCTCCCATATGACGAGTTCACTATGTTTTTGTATGTATTTTAGTAATTCTGTGCTATCTTCAATTTCATGATTTTCAGACCAGAAATGAGCTGCTATTGCGGACTTATCAATATTTTTGTATCTTAAGTGCCTGAAGTGTTCTTTCTTTCTAGTGCCTATGTTTCTTTTTGTCCTCCCTATGTAAATTTTTTCACAGTCTTTACACTTAATCTTGTGAATGCCTGACTTTTCCTCTGGTTTTATCTTATCAGTATTATTACTGTGAAGTAGGTTTTTAATGTTGTAATTGTTTTTTGGTGCCAATGTTATATTGTATTTCTTGAATATTTTTGGAACTTTTTTGTGGCCCAGGGGTGGTTAGTAAATTTAGCAAATCTAATTTCTTGTTTTATTGGTGTGAGAGCTGTGATCTGTTTTAATCTCTTTTGAAGTTTGAATGATTTTAGTTTTTTATCTACAAGGTTTTTTCCATATCCATTTTTAATTGCAGTTTGTAAGATTTGATGGTATTTGTTTTGATATTCTTGCTGGCTGAGGGAGATAATAAATACGACTCATCTAAAAATTAATAATTATTTCGCTTCACTGTGGTGTTCCAATACAGTTGAATCTCGATATAGTGTTGGAGTGTTTGTGTAGTCAAATACAAATGTGGTTATGGATAAAACAAAAAATAAGAGACAAGAGATGAGAAATCAATTATATAACTATTTGTGTCAACTATAGAGACGTAAAGAACTTTCAGAGACACTACACGAACGTTTTATCTGTGATATAGAAGTATTCATTAGAATGCTGTACATAGTTGTGTTTTCAATTTATTGTGTCTTTTTCTTTAACTGTCCTGTTATACCACTATGTGGTGTCTGAGTATTCTTGTTCCTCTGAACCCTTATGCCCATAGGCATCGGGTTAAGGAACAGAATCTCTGGAGTAGGAGAGAGAGAGAGAGAATCTAGGATGGGTGACCAGCCCGATGCCTGTGGGAGAGTGAAGGAAGTGGATAACAGAGGGAGGGCAAGATGAAATGATAGGAAAAATGATGATGATGATGATGATGATGATGATGATGATGATGATGATGATGATGATGATGATGATGATGATGATGATGATGATGATGATGATAGAGCAATTGGTGGAATGCTGGCAGGCAAAACTGGAGGACCCGGAGAAAACCCGCCCTAGTGCAATGTTGTCCACCACAAATCTCACTTTGTGGTCACCTGGGATTGAACCTGGATCACCTTGGTGAGAGCCAAGCAGTCTAACCACTCGACCACAGCATGGTTTTAATTGTGTCTATAGAATAAATAATATTTAAACCAATATAGGAAGTATTATTTCACTGGTAAAGCTGAGATAAAACATTGATCCAGACCACCTCTGAGAAATTAATCATCAATGTTTGCCAACTGTAGCTAAACTGGTAAATAAGATGAAGACCAATATAATAGCAACAAATCATTATCAAATTGGTAAACTTAAAGATCATTATCAAATTGACAAACCAAAATAATGCAAAGAGATCTAAGGAGTACATCTTCTCATCAGCTTCCTTTTGGGCTCTTCATATTTTTGGATTCACCTTTCTCAAGTTGGACAGTCTCACACTGTGTATTGTAGGACTTGAGTTTGAGCAGTTCTGCAGTTTCAGACTATCCATAGTCTTCCAGGCTCTAATCCCTGGATCTGTGGCAAATTATGCAGTGAACACCTTCATCGGCAAAATCTTCACAAGCATATTTTTTGTGATAATTTCAACAGTACTTTTTGATTTGACAGCCTTAAATTATAATGCTAATGGGTCCTTTCCTTGTTTGTGTTGGGCCCACTTCCTGTGCCTACATTCTCAAACCTGTAATAGTCATATTAAGACAAGTGCTGTTGATGGTATTGAGTGATGCTTCACTTGCCTCCATTCATCATACCTTTTAAGGACAAGTTCAATATTGGAGTTATAGTCCTAACCATCATCATTGTTTGATAGAGCCATTGCTAAGAATTATACCATACCAAAGTTCATAAGAAACTGTACCTTTTTAGGGGTAGATAGCTTGTTTTGGAATCTCCATTGCATTTAAATTGCTTCAATAGCAGACATTCTGTTTATTTACTCAAAAATGGTTATAGTGACTAAAGATGACTTTTCAGCTGAAGGCAGAGTCAACTTCCAATTGCCCCATAGCTCAGTCAGTGAATACAGGGTGCAGTCAATTTTCATTTGACTTCATTTTATGAATTAACACATTTTTCTAAAGGTGAAACTACAGATCCATAAGCAAAGTCTGCCAGATTGTTTGTCAATGATATTCCCAATTCTTGTGCTCACTTGAAAATTGATTTTTATAGATTCTGGTGTACATTTTCACGAACATTGATTATGTTTTCTTTGGAGCATTTACATTGTTGATGGCACAGCCATTTTATAGTACCAGTTACCTCCCCTTTTTTCATTACATGTCAAGTTGATCTTTCAGGAGAATGATAAATAAATGTACACCAAACACTGCATATAATGCATGGAATGTTTGACAAATTAATAACATATTTTGATAATTATATTTTACAATTTTAGATGTGGATTTGTTGAATATTTCATTATTATTTGACAATAGCAACTGTAACCAAATAACAAAATAACTGCTATAGCTTTTTAAACATGGTAGCTATTTTAGTTAATTGTTGGAAATTAATCATTTCTTCACACTAGCCATATATAGGTTAAGGTTTTTGATAGTCAACATGAAAAATTCAATGCCATGGCTGGGATTTGGACCACGGATCTCTTGGTTTCCATCCATTTGCTGTAACCCATTGAGCTAGCATGGCCAACTTGCTGTCATGACATTAAATTCTCCATTTGACTTGTATATTTCCTGGTAATTCTTCATTTGACTCGTATATTTCCTGGTAATGTCATAACAGCAAGTTGGCCATGGTAGCTCAATGGGTTGTCTCAATATTGCATACTGGCCAATCTGATTACCAATGAAATATTGGACACGCACCCAATTCGATTTAGGAAGAGAGTCAAAAAGTTTTTGATAGCTCACTGCTTTTATACTTTACAACAATGTATTAAGTACATCAAAGATCATAAATAATGTTACCACTGTACTATGTAAATATAGTAGCTTGTAATTTAGAATGTCATTGTCAAAGCCATGAAATGTAACAAATTTCTAAAAGGTGAATAATATTTATTATTATTATTATTATTATTATTATTATTATTATTATTATTATTATTATTATTATTATTATTATTATTATTATTATTATTATTATTATTATTATTATTATTATTATTATTATTATTATTATCATTATCATTATCATTATCATTATCATTATCATTATCATTATCATTATCATTATCATTATCATTATCATTATCATTATCATTATCATTATTATGAAGGTGCTCTTTAAGCCCAATGTTCAAATTCCTTTTTGTTTTGCCAGTGTAAAAGTGTCACAACCTTTGCAATTTATCCGGTACACACCTGAATTTTTGTCTGTGGGTTTCTCTTTTGTATTATGTGATTTTAGGTGTTGTACAGTGAATTTGTTTGTGGGGCCAAAGTAATGTTGTGTTCTTTGCAGACTTTTTGAAAAGATTTGTAGCTCTGGGGTGGTATGTAAATGTTTGAAGTTTTATTACTGATTGGGGAAAGAGTAGTCATTTGTCTGCTTCTCTGTTCTTTTGAACTTAACCAGTTTTCTTTTTGACCAATTCAGCAATCAATTCATTGTATTCTGCAATGTGAATTATATGATTACACTCTTTGATATATTCCATCTTGTTTAATGGGGCATTGACCAACCTATATCGTTAACGATTTACCTTCTTTCTTAAAGTCCCATACTGTACTGTATGCTGATACCACGTTTTTGAATACCAGTACCGATTATCAAAGCCTTAACTTGCTAACAGAAGATACTCTAAGGCATGCAAATACTTGGTTTAGAGCCAATGGTTTCCTGCTAAATGAGAACAAAACTGAACAACTTACATTTAGTTTGCATGAGACTTCTTATGAAAATTGTTCAAGGAATGTAAAATTTTTAGGTGTGGTTGTGGACAATAGGCTGACATGGCAATCCCATATCAACTATATTACAGCGAAGCTGTCCAGAGTTATATATTTAATCAGAAATTTGAAAAGTCATGTACCTGATTCATATTTAAGAACAGCCTATTTTGCATTCTTCCACAGTATAATCTCATATGGCATTTTACTCTGGGGAAGCAGCAGTCATATTTCTACTATCCTAATATTACAAAAAAAAAAAAAAAATTCGTACCATCTCAAATTCAGATAAATTTGCACATTGTAAACCTCTATTTATAAAATTGAGAATTATGACTGTGATAAATGTATATATTTATAATACTCTCATCTATGTAAAAAGTAACTTAACCGACCAGCTATTCAGGCAGGATATTCATAATTATAATACTAGGTTTAATTATAAACTCAATATACCATATCATAGATTAACTAAAACCTCTAACAGCTTTGAAGTATTGGGCATTAAACTATATAATCATAATCAATTACCTTTAGAATTAACTGAATTATCAGGTAATACATTTAAATGCAAATTATATGAATGGTTAGTTTCCAAACCTTATTATTCAATACAGGAATACTTTAACAGGTGTAATTAAACTTTGGCTTATGTCATGAAGTATTCTTATTTCCTCATTTTATTTTAAGTCTCTATATTTGTATATCTAATGTAAGTATTTTATTGATTTTTTTTTTATCTTCACTGTATTAAAACTGTATTAATTTGTACTCTATTTTTGACTTTGTCTATTGCTGTAATAAGCTTAACGACAATAAATCATTATTATTATTATTATTATTATTATTATTATTATTATTATTATTATTATTATTATTATTATTATTATTATTATTATTATTATTATTATTATTATTATTATTATTATTATTATTATTATTATTATTATTATTATTATTATTATTATAATAATAAGTTAAACTGTTTATAACAACATGCTTATGTTGTCTTGGGTTGTATCCATCTGATTTTATGAAATTTTTGTGTGTGTTTCTTCACTGTCTTGATTTTCTTAGGCTTGAAACTAATCAGAAAACATATAAAACTAGAGTTTAGCATATATAGGTTCCTCAAATTTATGAGAGCTTTATCTTGAGTAAATGTTGCACAAGGCCTAATGAACAACTGCATGATTTTACCCATTCAGTTTTTCCCTTGTAATGCCAATCTAATTGTTTCACTGTTTTTTGGATAATACTAAATTCTCTTATGCATTTTCACAATGAGTAGCACGACCTGCAATTTTACCTGTCTAACTTAAATTGACTCCACTCAGCTAAAGTAATCCTGAGTACTGCAATGAATTTATAATTTCAAGTGAAGTTTGTTACAGTTATTATGTATTTGTATTGCTTCATTGTTATTAGCTTCAGTTTTTACACATTCTTTATTGTTTTAAATGGTCAGGTACATTCCACTTTTTTCAAATATTAAGTCATTTTATTGTTGTCATACAAAGAGAATGGAACTTCAAAGCTGATATAAAACTTGCTCTTTGAGAATTTGACTCGCTTTATCTATTGTATATACAGTGAAAGCTATAAATGTGAATTAAATGTTTATCTGTGTTAACAAGCAATAGATGAATAATCTTCTTAAAAGAATATTGTGAATGAGTGAGTAGAGAATATTATATGAATGCAACACTTCAATTTGCAGTTTCTCTGTTGTAAATGTACTGTAATACACTCCTAAATTCAGTACTGAGCTTTAACCAGAAATACATGCTTTGATCCCTTAAATTAAAAACTATCTGATTTGCTACATTCTCATGACTTTCTTTACCCTTTTTGCAATAAGCTATTCTTAATAAAAATTGATGTGTTGCACTTACATGACTTTCTCTACTCTTGTAAAAACTATTCTTACAAATGTTTGTTCCATTTCTTTATGTTAATTGAGAAAATTATTGCTAATTTTCCTGAGGTCTAAGGAGAACATGGGAATGAGTAGGCTCTAACGAAATCAAATCTTCTAAAGCAAGCTGGTCCCTCTGTGTTGTCTTTGAAATTTTGTTCTCTTTGCATGGTTAAGAGATAAAAAGTTGAATGACTTCCCATTTAAGAAAAGTATAAGCATTAAAAAGTAAGACAAATAAGAACATCTTTCCTTTAAAAAAAATCTTGTTTTAACAAGATCTAGATATTTTATGTTGTAGGATTCTGCCTCTCTCTTGTGATTTATGAGTTACACAAAAGTCATCCAGAATCAAGAGGATTTCTGAGGACATTCCCAGAAAATCCAGGATATATATTTCATTAGTTATGAGAGTATCTTAAACATATGGTGTTATTTTTGCCCACCTCTATAGCCTCACAGTCAAGGGGTCCCAAGTTTAAATCTTGGTCAGAGTGAGTTATCTGGAAAAGATCTTTTTCTGGGGTTTTCTCATATCCTTAAAGATGAATGTCAGGTAACTCTAAGCTTTATTTTGAGCGTAATTTCACCCATTTCATTCATTGTCCGATATGGCTTATGTTGGGGGACATTTATTCAATAAATGGTATTTTTATAAAAATTGTCAGAGCCATTTTTAAGAAAAGGAAAGTTTCGTAACTCCCAAACATATAGGTTAGTCTGGGGTTAACAAGATTTTCTTTAAAAGCTTTGTGTCGCTTCCTTGGAAGATGCTGAACTTTATGTACAGTAGAAGCCTGTAAAAATGCGCAGTTGTTGGGGGACATTCTTTAACCCCGTGTGATAACCCTAACCATGGTACATGGAGAAGTAACACTAGAAACTACAAAAATCAATCCTGTGCAGTTGGAGGAGGAAAATATGCATGTAATAATAAATTACAATACAGTATTAAACTCTCATATATAAGCTAAAGCAAAGGTTTGCAAGCCCGCCTCATTAGTGTAGGTGGTAGCATGTCTGCCTCACATTCAAAAGGTCCCGAGTTCAAATCTCTGTTAGGGTGAGTTACCTGGATACGGTTTTTTCTGGGGTTTTCCCTTATCCTGAAAGATGAATCCGGTAGCTGTAAGCTCATGGACCTTGGACTCATTTGAGTATCATTTCACCCATTTCATTAATTGTCCGATATCACTTAACGTTGGAGGACATTAATTACAAAAAAACAAAGATAGAGTCAACATGAAAAATACAATGCTACGGCCGGAATTTGAACCACGGATCTCCTGGTTTCCGTCCAATCACTCTAACCCATTAAGCTATCATGGCCAACCAGGAGATCCGTGGTTCAAATCCCGGCCGTGGCATTGAATTTTTCATGTTGACTCTACCTATCACAAACCTTAGCCTATATACGGCTAGTGTGAAGAAATGATTAATTTCCATCAATTAACTAACACAAACAAAGGCTTGCAAGTTTACTTACCATACCAGGTGGCTGCAGAACCAAGGGAAGATCTGTTGCATCAGTTTCATATGCTACTCAGATAATGTACTTGTCAGTAAAGCAGTACAGTTCTTGCAGAAAAATGTCCACACAATTTACCTGGCTGAATTAGTTGTGCAAATTTGTTTAATTCAAGCATAATTGCACATATTATAAATAAATTTATTCAATTTTTGAGTTTGATTTATGAGTCACTATGTTTGCACTCAAACTTCACTTACTTGTTGTATAATTGAAACGTTTTCAAGATCATTCGATCTCATCTTCAGCTGTTTGGTGACTAAATGAACATTCCTCTTCTTCCACAACTACGGAGCTCCAATTTATTCAAATCGTTTAGTATCAAATAGACTTGTCTTCTTCACTGTGTATGTTTAGGATGGATGTTGTGTTTTTCTATAAGCATTTTCTGTGTGTTGTCTTTTTTGATTTAAAACCCAGTTCTCTCATTATTCTGTTTAAGGATGACTTATTGTCCTCTTAAAGTAATCATTCTTCTAATGACACATTTGTGGAAGTCATCTAGATCTATTGTTTCAGAAAGCTATGCACTGATTTTCATTTTGTTTGCTTTCTTAACAATTTTTTCCACTCAACTTTCAAATCTTTTTGACAATATCTCATGTAACCAGTCTTTGCTTTTAGCTTTTTTCTTCATGTATGCTTATATATTTGAAACAATTTCTCTACTCTGATTGTGTAATTTTTTGGATCCTAATTTACAAAGTACATTTATGCAATGATAAAGTGTGACACTTTCGCTATAATATTCCGTATCGAAAAGAATTAAATATGCCTTCAATAGCATGCTACCAAAAAAAAGTGAATTAGCAAGGACTGCCTTAGATGCAAATGACATCACTACCTTCCCTTCTCACCTGCAGTGCGTGATTTCATTCTCATTATTATATGAGCTGGTGAAAGACAATGGAAATGGCACTTTCCTGGAATGCTGTGTTCATTGTTACCAGGGATGGTGGTGAAAATTATACTACAGAATTTCTGTGTGTGGAATATTTTTCTCAACTTTCTAAATAATATGCTACATTATGTGTAACACAGACATACTTTTACTTGTGTTAAATCCAAATCTGCAGTATTTCGGACTGTGCTATTTTGGGTTTCTACTTTACTAAAGTTAGATATTTAACTGACTTCATTCTTTGTTTGTGCTGCTCTCTCTCTCTCTCTCTCTCTCTCTCTCTCTCTCTCTCTCTCTCTCTCTCTCTCTCTCTCTCTCTCTCTCTCTCTCTCTCTCACACACACACACACACACACACACACACACACACACACACTCGTACACCCATGCGCATGCACACATACACACACAGAACATTTTCAAAAAATATTTATTTTAGATTCAGAAGGTATTTCAGGTGAAATTTCTCTATGAAATTTGTGGGTGGAATGCAATACTTACTATGCATATTAGAAAAGGTAAGATGCTTATTGTTTTTTCTGCTTCATGTTAATCAGGATAAACATTTGTAGAAATGCTTTTGTTTCATTTCTTTGTGTAATTGGAACATTTTCAAGAAAATACCCCCACCCCAAATTGTCCTAAGATTTTTCAATGTATTTATTTGCTCAAACGATGTTCTTAATAATTTTGATTATAATACCATATCCTAAATTTTCTGGGAATAGACTTTGAAGTCCACTTCATTCAAAGGAAATTTTATGTAGACAAAAATATGTAATCTCAATTTGTTTCAAGTAAATTTGTTTTTGGCAACACTCATTACTAGGGCCCAGATTTTTAGGTAGAATATTCCTTCAATTTAGGTTTTTTATTTGTTTAAATTTTTTTTTTTTTAGGTTTTTATTTATTAAAATAATAAGCCTTTTTTTAATGTTTTGTTTGTTTATCAGTACATGTACTTGTAATTTTCAATTTTGGTACCACCTGTGAAGAGAATCTGAACTTCAGGTTCATCAAATTTTTTTGTCTTTAATGGTTTGTATTGTATTATCATTACTTGTTAGAAAATTCTTGTAACCCCAAAATGACACATTTCCTGTAGTAATGTTTCAATGGTTAAAGGGTAGGTCTGTAGAAAGAAAGATATTAGATTATTTATTATTTTGGCATTGTAACAATTACATATACCATATGCCCATATTGGTGATCTTATGTATATTGAATAAAAGGTTTTGTAAACCTAATAATTCCATTAAATAAACTGAAATTACATATATTTGGGAAAAGCAAAGATGATCATTCACATGATTTTCTCTATCTTCTATTTGTTTTTATAGCTTGTTGTAACTATTCATTTTAAAGCTTATTCTTCTGTCTACTTCAAGTTAATTGAAATCTTGGATAAATGTAAGGGGCGTTCAAAGAGAAACGAGCCGGAGTCTGGTATGCGCTAACTGGTGACAGATGATAATATTGTGGCGTGTGTAACGAAGTGTTCCGACCAAAACATAGAAGTTCACAGCCCATCACTAGAGGGCACATGTGCATGTCACATGACTGTACGAAGCTAGCAGCAGCATGCATGTATCAGTCGTCCAATGCTGCCAGTCGCATTGCAAACGTGAAATGGAGGTGTAAAAAGAAGAGCAAAGAGGTGTTGTTCGTTTTCTGACAGCGGAAGGAGTAAGGGAAACGGACATTCATCGACGAATGTCACAAGTGTATGGCGAACACTGTATGTCACTTGCAAGGGTCAAGGCATAAGCGCTTCAGGAGAGGACAGGTGATGTTAGCCGATGATGCGCTGTCTGTAGCACCACACTGCATTACCGATGACATCGTCCAGCTGGTTGATGCACTCGTTACCTAGGACTGCAGAGTGACAGTGAAAGCCTTAGCTGCCAAGTTCGGATTGAGCGTCAGAAGTGTTCACACCATCATGAAGGAACAACTGCTCTTGTGCAAAGTGTGCGCCCAATGGGTGTCCCACAGTCTTCAACCACACCAGGAAGCATGTCAAATGGCCCACTGTCTTTGTCATCTGCACCACTATGCTAGGGAAGGGAATGAGTTCCTGGCATGATTGATGGCTGGAGATGAGTCATGGTGTCATCACCTTGAACCAGAATCAAGATGACAAAGTCTCCATTGGAAGCATCCAGGGTCACCACCACCAAAAAAGGCCAAGGCCATCCACACAAGTGCAGGAAAGGTTATGCTGACATTCTTCTTTGACCAATATGGCTCCCTTCTGATACACTTCCTGCAGCACGGGACATCAGTGAATGCCCAGCATTACTTGCAATCCTTGACCAACCTTCGCCAAGCGATCAAATCAAAACGACTAGCAATCAAACCTGTGGGGTCATTCTGCTCCACGACAATCAACACAGTTGCGACACACTCCTGCAGAAATTCAAATGGGAGGTTCTTGGCCACCCTCCATACAGTCCAGACCTCTCCCCCTGTGATTATGCCATGTTTGGAGCCTTTAAAAAGGCTCTGAGGAGCAAATGATTCACCTCAGATGACATCCAGCTGTATGTCAGAACTGGCTCACATCGCAGCCCCGGCACTTTTATGAGACGATTCACCACCTTATGTCACAGTGGGACAAGTGTCTGAACAGCCAGGGCCAATACTTCTAACATACAGGTACTGGTTTCTGTAATTATCTCTGGCTCATTTCTTTTTGAATGCACCTTATAGTTTCATTACCTGTTTTGTTACTACTGCAAAAAGAATAACAATAGTAATTGTATTAAAGTATGACATGTGATGTGTAAAATTCAAACCAAGAATGTTTGTTTTAGAAATGGCTTATGCCACAAAGAGTTAGTTAAACCAGATTGTGTATTTTAAAGAACTCTGTGTTTTTTAATCGTAGTAAGCTTTTATTTATCTCTTTATGGTTTCTGTTAACAAAATTCCTGCTGAAAAGGAGGCCTCACTGGCCATTTCCAAAACATCTAAGATATAAATTTTATTTATCATAAGTATGTGATTTTGTAATCAAAATTGTTGAGCCATTTTTGGAAAAAAAAAAAAAGTTGAAAAATGTTGTAAAGGGAAGTTTGGGATTTTATTGGAAATTTGCATATAGTATTGTTGGAAGATATAGAAATTAAATACTACTTTAGGCGTGTATCAAACATTTGTTGTAAAGTCAAAGTATAAACTTGAAAGAAGTGTAGGGACAGTGAAGCACAAATTAGCACAAAAATGAATCGAGAAGATATTGACACATTGCTTCACTCACACTGTTTATTCACAGGCCTACAAGTCTGAGAAGCATTCAACTCTCGATAGTGTTATTTTTATACTGTCAACCAAGATGGAGGACCAACAAACACTGTGAATAAACAGTGTGAGTGAAGCAATGTGTCAATATCTTCTCGATTCACTTTTGTGCTAATTTGTTGTAAAACTTAACATTTACTCACAAGATGTGTCCAATGGATTTTTAAGCTAAACATTGATCATTGAAGCTGTGATCATTATTGATTTAGAAGATAAAGCAGGCATTATTTGCAAAAAGGATTTCATTTATACTAGTCTGTAAAAATTCTGTATTTGTAAATAGTATAAACAGCTTCTCTGTAAAATTTAATTCATTTCCATAGTTTACACAGTGAAATAGCATGTCCTACATTTTAGATTCTGACCAATAACAAACAACTGAAAATTAAGTGAAAAATAAAAGAAAGAAAGAAAGAAAGAAAGAAAGAAAGAAGGAAAATTTACATTACATATAATTTATTTTATTGTCAAAAATAATTTTGTCCATTGTTTCTGTTTCTCTAGGGGAAGTTGATAAAATTGTACTCAAGACAACTTGTGACAAAAGCAAAGATACAAGAAGATGCTATTCCTACAGAGATGAAACTTGTTCCCTCATTGAAGCAATGGTTGCAAGTTGTAGGGCTCAGCCCAGAATCCATTAGAGTACGTATTTAAATACTTTGTTCTTAAAAGCTTTTGTATTTCTGTTACCTGTATTTTAGTTTACTTTAATTACTGTGGATCTTATTTCTTTTTTTAGGGTGTTTGTCAGAAAGTTACCTCACTTGAAACCTTACAGGAAAAATCAGAGCATGAGTTACGCAATATTCTCAGTGAGAAAAATGCTCGGGAGGAAGAAATACGACGTCTGATACGTGCTCTTCATAATCTCAAGAAATACACAGGTGGGCAGAAATTTTGGAATGAAGTCTTAAAAAATTAGATCTTAAATTTTAGATTAATTACTACATTCTGCATACAATAAGATTATTTTATAGTCCTTTCTAGTATTCAGGTCATTAGGGATTCTAGACATACACTGCATGTGACTTCTGGATATTGGGTTGAAATAAATAAATATAACTTTTATTAAAAGTTTTGCTGTATTTAAGACCCTTAACTATTTCTATTAAAGCACATGTATGTGATTAGGTATGGTTTGAAAAGCTAAATGCTTTTGACGTAGCATTTTTTTGCTAAAATATTACCAGTCATCAAGTTTGTGAACTGATGCATAGTGTTACTTTGTGGCACTGGAGCATCTGTAGTAGATATGCTGCTTTATTGAGATACTATATGAATTATTCTCTTTTCCCAGCAAGAGCTTCGGCCTCCAAATGGGTAATTAATAAAAGAACTTACATTTTTCCTGCCAACTAATGTGACAAAAAGATCTACTACATCAGTTTCTGCATAGAGTGCCTCTCTTACAAAGTTAAACTGTGGTGCTGATGTAATTAGAAGTTTTTGACTTGACATTGAATGTTTCACACAGTACAGTAAAATCTGCTATAAACTCATGATCAACCCAGTTTTTAAGCAGTTTGAAAGGTAAGAGGTGTTTGTCCCCCAGATGTTGCAAGTAATGTATTTAAGTATGCAACAATGGCCAATATATTATACTTTGAATATTTCATCATCACTTTTCACGGTACCTCACATTTCTGTGATTCACATCATCCAAGAACAACGGGCCCAAATGACCTTGTTGTCGACGGGCCCTAAAACACCACACACTCACTCCAAGAACAAATCACAGAGCCTGTGAAATTGAATTAAAATTATTCCAGGATAGAATGTGTGCAGAAAACTGTATGATATGCCTTTGACTGAAATTCAGAAATGTTTCAATGAATACATGAACACAGTCATCTGAACTTCTCAAGTGGTTGGGAGAAAATTTGTAGGAGGTTCAGGGTAAGATAAAATCATGGTCATCTGAGGTGATCTCCATATAGAAATGGCTGTTGTATCTGGAATAGGTGTATGGTAATGAATAGATTCATAACATTATAGAACAAGGGTGGCCACTAACCGTAATTTTGGGAGACATAAGCAACACTGTAGGAAATAATTATTAATTTTTAGATGAGTCGTATTTTTTACACATCTGCTTCACTTTCGTACCTATTTTGAGGACATGTTTCGCAAATCATCGTTTGCATCTACGGCTCTTATGCGACAGTCGCATAAGAGCCGTAGATGCAAACGATGATTTGCAAAACATGTCCTCAAAATAGGTACGAAAGTGAAGCAGATGTGTAAAAAATACGACTCATCTAAAAATTAATAATTTTTCGCTTCACTGTGGTGTTCCAATACAGTTAAATCACTATAAGAAATGTTTATGAAAGAGTTTATAAAATGAAGATACACTTTTCATTTTATAGCAAATTAAGGAGCATTTATTTTTTGCGCTACACAGAACATTATTGTTCAGATACACATGAAGGAGGAATGAGATTCTACTTTTGAGAAGTACTTTTTTGAGTGTTCATTCTTGCTGCTAGTTTTTAGAAATCTGGCTGATAATTGGTAAGTGCAGTTCGCACAAGTTCATTTAAATGTTTATCATTTCAGATTCATATTTAGATTTAGTGAATTTAAGTGTTGAGTACAGTGATTCACACACATAAGTAGTCCCAACGATTGAAATAAGGCTCTCACCCACTAACAATCTTCTGTTAGTGTGTATTTTTCTTCTCGAACATTCTTCCAAAATTTTATGGTAGAAATGTCACTCTAAGTCCTTTTAGTCCTTTGTTCTCTTGCAGTTATAGTAGCTCCATCTCTACAGCTGTATCCTTTGTTATTTGTGATGACCCAGAACAGCCATCACCCACAACATCAACAGCAAAAGGATTTTCAGAAATGAAAATTAAAATTTAAGTGATCTTAAATTACTAAATCTGCCATTGATTTGTTCAGCAAGGCCCGACAAGTTACTCAAATAATCTTCAGTTTCCACTTGAACATTAGGAAGGCTTTCAATAACTTTCTTCAAGCATTTGAAGTAAGTAACTATTTTAGTCCAAAGCTTTAACTTGCTAAAGACAGTCTGGGCCAAATGAGGAATAAGTTTCTCTTCCTTGTAAAGATATGTTGAACATTTGTAAATGCTGGGCCACATTCAGTTCAGGTAAAGGTTTTTCTTTTTTTACCAGCCTCGAGATGTTAGTTTCCATTATTTATATTAATTAATCTTACTCTAAGCTGGATGTTTAGAGCTGCATGAGTTCCAAAAAATATTCAAGAAATACAATATAACATTGGCACCAAAAAACAATTACAACATTAAAAACCTACTTCACAGTAATAATACTGATAAGATAAAACCAGAGGAAAAGTCAGGCATTTACAAGATTAAGTGTAAAGACTGTGAAAAAGTTTACATAGGGAGGACAAAAAGAAACATAGGCACTAGAAAGAAAGAACACTTCAGGCACTTAAGATACAAAAATATTGATAAGTCCGCAATAGCAGCTCATTTCTGGTCTGAAAATCATGAAATTGAAGATAGCACAGAATTACTAAAATACGTACAAAAACATAGTGAACTCGTCACATGGGAGAGAATATACATAAAAAACATAAAAACCAACTAATGAACTTTGAAATCCCGGCAGAAGAGAATCCCACATTTAAGTTCATCACTAAATCAACAGATGGCAGCAGCAACTCCAGAATTACCCACACCACTGGATCAAGCTTTAGTCGCATAAGAGCAGAAGATGCAAACGATGATTTGCGAAACATGTCCTCAAAATAGGTACGAAAGTGAAGCAGATGTGTAATAAATACGACTCATCTAAAAATTAATAATCACTATTATTATTTGTTGGTACTAAAGAACACCTTTGGCTGTTGCATTGCTGTATGTTCCATTTAAAATACAGAGAAATGAGATTATAGAAATGAAATCATAAAAATGGAACAGGTATAACCTTTTCCTCCTCCTTGTCCTCATCCTCCTTCTCCTCTCACTTCCAAGAATCTGGTACCCTACCTATCAGTATTCAGTAAATTTTAAGACATTAGGTCAAACGTATGTTTAAAAGCCTTAAAAGAAATAGAGAAGGAATGGGGTCTTGTAGTGAATCAGAAGACAAAGGTGATGGTGTGTAAGAAAGATATAGAGTTACAAAGTGATGGTTCATGGTCAGTGACAGGAAAACTCCAGACTGTTAATGATTTTGTTTATTTAGATATGAAAGTAAAACACACAGATATTTGTGAAAAACAAAAGAAGTTAGTGTTGGTTATAGGAAGGTTACAAAATTGGTAAGAAAGGGCCTTGTTTATAGTCAGACTTGTCTGAACAAACTTGCTACTTCTGATGGACTAACTGTGGACCATCGATTTCCTTATTCATAAACCGGAATTAGTGATAATCCAGGGACCAAATACGTTGGTCCGACACAAATTTTTGTTCGCCTCCAAGGGGTAGATTAACCCTTTCACTGCTGAAGTGTTAACAAGCTCACAGACCCTCCTTGCTGAATTATTTTAGAGAAACATTAATTAGTATATTCTTTAAAATACCATGCAGAATTAACAATATAATATTGTGAAACACTTACCAAAGTTGTAGATGAATGCCGAGTAACACAATTAAAATATAAAAAGTTTCAAAATAGGGAAAAAATACCACATGCAACACACTTTACAAAGGGTTGTCCAAGGGCCACAATAGAAAAATTAATAAAAAGTTGCTATATGATGATCTGAATTTTGATATCTTAACTTTTAAAGTGACACTTTACCAAAATATTGATGAACAGAAATTTATTAACAATTCAGGGGTATCCAAATTTTAATGTAATAGTATTCTTTCTGTGAGTATGAATCAGATTTGGCTATAATAAATTAGATATGTAAATCTAATTATTATTATTATTATTATTATTATTATTATTATTATTATTATTATTATTATTATTATTATTATTATTATTATTATTATTATTATTATTATTATTATTATTATTATTATTGTTATTGTTATTGTTATTGTTATTGTTATTGTTATTGTTATTGTTATTGTTATTATTATTATTATTATTATTATTATTATTATTATTATTATTATTATTATTATTATTATTATTATTATTATTATTATTATTATTTTTTAGGTAGAAATTACCACCTCTACTTTCAAAATCGGATTTGTGTGTGGTAAATTTCAAAACAGGGGTGCAAACATAAACTCACATTGCATTTGGCACACATATACTTTGACTCTTTTTCTGGCTAATAGTGGTGTTGGAACATACATGACATCTTCTGGCAGGCTTTTTTTTATTTGGTGTTGATGGTATTAGTGAAATAAAATGTCGTTCTGTCAGTCTGTGGGTTGGTCACCAGATAAAGGCCTCCCAGGTTTACTTGTTAGTCTTGGTGTATGAAATTCTTGTAAAAGTTCAGTAATTAGAGTAAGTTGAAAGTCAGCGAGAGTAACATTCTTACCAGTTTTGAAATTATACAGTGAATGTGCATTTAGAAGTGTCATGTCTAACATATGAAAGAAAAATTTTCTATACCACTTCAAAGTCTTCCTTACACACTCGAGGGAGCCTATCATCATGTCTGATCTGTCAACTACACCCATATTTTTATTGTAGTCCATAACACAGTCAGGTTTCATTATTTGCATGTTTGTCTTTTTGTCTACTTTGCCTGTCGGTCTCATTGAGTCTGTGTGGAAAGTAGTTAGCATACAAACTTCTCGTCTGTCCATCCACTTTAGTGCTAACATATTGTCTGTATGCGCAGATTCTA
This sequence comes from Mantis religiosa, assembly GCA_030765055.1. NCBI lineage: Eukaryota > Metazoa > Arthropoda > Insecta > Mantodea > Mantidae > Mantis > Mantis religiosa. The sequence continues at coordinate 116,013,497 of CM060951.1, read as the reverse complement.
ATTGCCCTTTCTCTAATTTTGCTATGAGTCTTGGCATACCTTTCCTTTTCCTTACAGTGCCGCAAGCATTTGTTTCATTTATATGTAGCCAATGATAAAGAAGAGGACTCGAGTACCAATTGTCTAGCCACAAATTATGCCCTTTATGCAGGTACTTTTTAGCGAGATTTTGTACCACAGCCCCTGACACCCCAAGGTCACGGTTATCAACAATTTCTGTGGTATTGCCCGTGTATACAATGAAGTCTAGAATGTAGCCAGTCTGACAATCACAAAGCACAAACACTTTTACACCAAACCTGTGTCTTTTAGAGGGAATGTATTGTTTGAACGAAAGGCGACCTTTGAATAGCATAAGGCTTTCGTCAATGCAGAGGTTTTGAAATGGTGAGAATAATTCGCTGAAAGTATGTCTAAAATGTTCAGTAACAGGTCTCAATTTGTGCACTCTGTCTCCTTTATCTTGCGTCTTATTGTCATTGAAGTGTAAAAGTCTTAGAAGTAAAAGATACCGATCCCTGGACATATAGTCTGCAAATTGCGGAGTAGCAATAAGGGGATTTTTTGTCCAATATACTGTTATTGTATGCTTCTTTACTCTGATCATAAGCATTGTCAAGGCAAAGAAAATGTATAGTTCTTCAGGAGAAGTATCTGTCCAAGTCTGTAGTCGAGAATGGGGGCTTGGTGGTAATTTTTCACACAAGAACATGAAATACTTATTGCCCTCATTTGCAATACGATACATAATATGCAATGGTAAGAATAACTTGAAAATATTAGCAACTGTAAAATTTTCATTCAAATCTGCTTGTACACCTGAATTTTTTTCATCAAAAGGGTAAATTACTGTCCTGAATGGACCCTGTTGCCACTGAAAGGAACAATCAGTGCATCGTCTTTTAGCATGTTGCGTGGGTTCAGATTCTACATCACTGTCATCACTATCACTATTTACATTATCATTGTTAAAACTTTCACTATTATCAAACTCAAAATCTGACAAATCGGATGATACTGCTTCAAATACTGCTAATAAATCTGCATCCTGCACATGTGACTGCTTGTTGGAGGAAGCCATGATTTTGTACAGCCAGAGTCACATGACCGGCTTGCAACACATGCAAATGCCTGGGAAAAATTTACTATGCAGGGCTTCAGATTTTATATGATAGACAGCAGCACACAGCAGAGAAAGAGTTAAAACTTGAACCAATACAACCCCAATAGATGGCAGACCAACACTGCTTACAGAATGCTACATTTAGTGACCTTCATTTCTATTTACTGACGTCAACTGCTGTCTGTCGGCAATGCTCCGTCATCCGCAAGGAGAACAGTGAATCACGCTGTCGGAACAGTTCCGACATCCGCAGTGAAAGGGTTAAAGGCAGACTATCTTTGTAACATGGACGACAATGAAGTGATGAATGTAGATGTGGTGCGTAGAATTCATGAAATAAGACGATGGAGAGGAAAACTTATCTACCAAGAATAGAAATTATTGCGAAGTACGACGACCTAAACTTCTAAAGCAGATACAGGTTTAGTAAAGCAAACGCCAGAAAGTTGATAGAAATGATTCGTCCTAACCTGTACATCAGGATGATAACCAAGGCCTGAGTATCTCAATTGACACTCAAATCCTAACAGCACCATGGTGTTATGCAAGAGGAGGATACCAAGACAGCACTGTTGTCGTGCATGCTATCAGTCAGGCATCAGTAAGCTGCATTATCAGCAAACTTGTTATAAATTTCCCTCCTTGCCTCCTTTCTCACATTTGTATCGATTTATTTTCTATAATATTGATTCTTTTCTGTACTAGAGAAAACATTGCTCTTCCTCTGATCAATTGATACCACACTTCATATAATCCATATTCACAGCACACCAAACTTTGTTAGCGAACCTCAAACAGCAGCAGCAACCATAAGAATGATTAAGAAACAGCTGTGAAACTACCACAGAGATTTATAAACTTGTAGGTAACTGTGGTTTGTTTAGCACTTTATGGCACTCGGCATGCGCAAAAGAACCTTTCTACATCGTGTTACATTTGCGCCATGCTGGTCCACGGCTTTACCTGGTCCGAGGCTTTTTATTGTCTATGAATACCAAAAAGTTAGACTGCATTTGGTCCGGACCAAGTTAGTCGGAAGATAGTCTAGACCAAGATGGTAACTATGAATATGGCCCAAAGTGATTACAAATAACCCCAGAAATGCAGAAGATAGCTAGAGGAAATCTATAGAGCCTTAGTTAAATCTCGTTGTTTTTTTTTGTGTGTAATTTCACGTCCTCCAACGTTAAGTTATATCGGACGATGAATGGAATGTGTGAAATGATGCTCAAATGAGTCCAGGGTCCATAGAGCCTAGAGTTACCCGACATTCGTCTTTCTGGATAAGGGAAAACTCCAGGAAAAAACCTTATCCAGGTAACTCACCCTGACCGAGATTCGAACTCGGGACCTCTTGAACGTGAGGCATACACTCTACCACTACGCTACCGAGGCGGGCTTTAAATCTCGATGGGCACATGGAGTAGAGATAGAGGGAAAGAGGAAGAATGAACTGGGTCATGACTTTATGGTGTAAAACAGTATTAAAATGACTCATTTATAATACAAATATTGGCACTATAGTAGGAATGGAAAAATTTGGGGTATATAGGATAATTATTGAATGAGTTAATGAATTCCTGTAATTGCTTAAGTGGAACATAGGGCTTCTGAACTTTGCAACATTGAGGCCTGTAGGCAATGGGTTGAGAATCAGAGGTTTCCAGATCAGAGAGATTCCGGGATGAGGGATCAGCCCATCACCGGAAGTGAAATTACAAGAAATGAAGTGATAGCAAAGATGAGAGATAGAGCAATCAGTGGAATGCTGGCAGGGGAAACCGAAGGACCTGGAGAAAAGCCACCCCAACGCCATGTTATCCACCACAAATCTCACTTTGCGGTTGCCTAGGATTGAACCTGGGCAGCCTTGGTGAGAGCTAAGCAATTGATTATAGAATGGGTGTTGAATTATTGATTTCAGATTCAACAGCTGCCTGAAATACACATACTAATGGGTTGTCTAAAAATTAGAAAAATTATTAGAATAATACTGGAATAAAACACATCAGATACCAGTTACAGTAAAATGGTATGGATAATGTTGAGCGGACCGAAACAAATTACAAAGGGGATTTTGGAAGATATGGATACACAGTTACTTGTGCAATCATGGATGAAAAGAGTTCTCTTAAATTCTATGTAATATTGACTGATCCTAAAAGGGAATTGTGTATTGATATCAGTAAGATTGAAGTAACTAAAGGGATAGCACTGCTGAGACTAGATGTAAAGAAAGTACATCAGGAAATTTGTAATAAGGTGAAACAGGTATAGGTAAGAGCTATGGCAGAAGAGATTTTGTAAACCAAAATGGCAGAAAATGAATAAAGAAATAGCATACATTTATGAAATTATAGAACTATTGTTTGCATCTTCAGCTCATATTGCAACTGGGCTGAACATGTCCTCAATATAGGTACGTAAGTGAAGCTGATGTGTAAAAAATACAACTCATCTATAATTTCATAATGGTTTCCTTTCACTGCATGTTCCAATAGTTAAATTTCCAATAGCATGCATGTTGAATGATAGAACACAAGTTCAATCTTTATATGAATATTTATCCCAAGTGAAAAATAAATGGTAATAGTACATAAGTGTACAAGTACATATACAGTGTAACACAATCAGGTATATATTTTGTATATTACTATTGCATTGTTATGACTTGGTGAAGAACAAGTGTTATTTTCTAAACCATTTGTAGCTTAGTACTGAAATATATTCATATTTAGATTCCTCCACACATAAACATTCCAGCTAGTTGAACTCATGGTTTAAGAGATTTTAGGTAGTGTGAGAATTTTAAATGGTGTATGGTTTCAAAAGAGATGCCCCATTTTGGGAGACTTTAGCCCTTTATGGAGCCTTTAGGCTATTCATTGATTTATATGTAATGTATTTATAATAGAAAAGAAAAGAATGCATTCAAATGATTAAAGAGCTACATTACATGTAGCATTTTGTTGCATTAAAGGACTGTTAAAATGAATTTTCAGAGATTCTGGTTCGAGGTGAAGTACCAAGTGAGACTGGAGAATTGGCACTCTATTGGGATTCTTGGGATCGTCACCAAGCCATCAAAGGGAGTAGCACATCACCAAGGCCTCTTAGAGGAAGTCGAGTGGAACGTTGTTCAGTACCCTCAGAAGACTGTCTAACTAATAACAATCACCTAGGAGGTTCCGCCTCTACTCTTGCCACAGCTTCATCTACCTCCTCCATTACTTCCTTACCTCCACAACAGGCCCCTCTCTCACCTCCATTGTATCAATGCACCCCTCCTTCCACACCTCCCATCACAAAAGGCAAAGGTAAGCAACATGATAGTTGGAATCCCATCTTGACACATCACTGTTTCTAGCTTCTCCCAATATAAATAAAAAGTATGATAGTTGTTTTATTTATTTGAATTATGGTATAGCAATAAAATTATGGTATGTTAAGAAGTAATATATGATACATAAAGTGAATATAAAATTACAGTTACAATGCACAAGTATAACATTAAAATAATAACATACAATATAAATTTCATGTCATGATTTGGTATTTATATATTTGCTCGTGAAGGTAGTAATTCTTAAGTTTCTTCTATATGTTCTGTCCACATTACAGAAAAGTAGAATGGAAATTTGATTCCAAATATCAAATGTGTTGACAAATCTATACATTTTTTACTATAGTGGTGCTGCTTGTTTGTGGATTCTATAGTGTTCCTGTATATAGCAATAAATGTCACCTATAATCAGAGTTGCCAACCGTGTGGCATCCAGCCTCTTTTGGCTGAGATGGAGGAAATCTTATATTTGATAAAAATACTTTTATCTTTAAAATTTATCTTTCAAGGACTTGCAATTTGTGGGCATGTGGTGAATCAAGCAACTTTGTTAACTATGTGTGATTGGGGGAATATAGTAACAGTGATGTCCAAATTAATTGAAAAAACTGATTAAAATAGTGTTTTTTCAATTAACTTTGTTAACCTTTTGAAACTACGTGTGAAAGTTTCCTAATTTTAAAGAAATGTTTGTACCAAGATTCATTGAATGGTGCTCCCGTGAAACTCACAATGACATGTTGGAAATCATGAGACACCATTAACATGTTCTTTGGTGTCTCAGATCATTCAAGCCCAGCATTACGCAATAATGGTGGACAAGACCTCAGATTTTTCTATCAAAGAACAAGTGGTGATTTGCTTTAGGTTAGTTGCTGAATGATCTAAAAATAGAAGAATTGTTTTGTGGTTTCAGTTCCATAATAGACACGAAGTCTGAGACATTATTGCATATAATTATGGATGTACTTTGTTCAGTTTACTGATACTGACCGTAGAGGTCAGTGTTTTGATGGTGCCCAGTGCATGGGAGGAACATTAAATGTTGTGCAGATTCCAGTAAAGAGGGTGCAACTTAAAACTTCATTCATTCTTTGTGTGGCCCATTCCTTGAGTTTTAGTGTGCAAGACTTCAGAAAGTAAGTTCACCTTCTATGAGTGTGAACACACGGAATAGTTTGTCACGTGGTCAAATACATCAACAGCAAATTTTGTTTTCTTCTGAAAGCAACTGTGTCAGGAACATTTTCTTGCATTACCTATGATTTATTTCAACATCTGAATTCATGTACATTATGCAGTAGGGCACTTTTGTTTTGCTTTTCTTGGCATACCATTGGTGAAGTATCTCCATTCTTAAGAAGTGATGTAAACAGCAGGTTTTTAGTGCCTGGAATCTCTCTTCTTGTGTATTTCATGGTTCCAACAAGAGAAGTGTTTTCATATTTTGCTTACTTACACATTTTATATGGTAAAAAGTATTGTTACATTCTGCCCTTTTCTGTGAGATAGTGTTACTATTGTGTGTTTCAAATGGGAAGAGTTCTGGAGTCCAGCTAATCAGATGCATTAGTGCACTCAGTGTTGCCAGCTTGTTAACCCAACTCTTCTTATATTTCCCTCACTCTTGCACACACATATAATGTGCAGGTCTCCTTGGCGCTAGACGTAAGGGTAACCAAATTAAATTTTCCAAACTTTTATAATAATGCAGTTGCCAAAATCAAAATTGGAAAAAGTATTTTCACAAATTATGTATATTTTTAAATGCTTTTATTTTAGTTTATGAATTACCTGTTTTTCTAATCCAATGGAACTGCCAGTGGTTTATCCATATCGCTGTCAATGTCTATCAATATGTCACAAGAGACAATTCGTCATTGTCATTGTCTTCGTTTGACTCTTGCAAATTTATGATTATAAGTTCCAAAATCTCATCATATGCTATTGCTATTTCTTAAAATATTCTTCTTGTAGGTTTTCTGCACATCTCATGCAGTTTTCCCAGTCCTGTTGTGTTACCTTGTCAATTTCTTCGCGAACAAGTCGTTCATTGTCCATCAGTTTAAAATTATTGTTTCTGTTTGCAACCCCCCATTTTATTTGAGCCTTGACTAACTCAATTGGATTATATTGGCAGTGGTAAGGTGGTTGATCCAGCTGATAAACTTTTTCCATGTTGTTAAATGGAAGTACTCTCTGTAATTAACTTTAGTTTCTGTTTCCGAAAATTCAGCCCCCCTTTTTTGCAACCATTCAACAATTTCGTTCTTTCTGCTGGCTGAATTCAGTATTTTATTTGCAATAATTGAATGATACGGCACATTATCCATTATAATAGTGCTCCCCTCTTTTAAATAATTTAAGAACCTGTTAAGAAACCATTCTTTAAATGTATCAGCTGTCATCCCTTTGTGACAGTCTGAGTACTTTTGGAGAGAAAAATCCATTTGCTTTCTGGTCTTAGCAGATCCTGCATGACAAATGAGCTGACTGCCTTTTCCAACAGGTACCTTAGGCCACCCTTTTTTGATTAGTCTTTCCAGATTGACCTTTGAGTGTGGTTTTTATTTACACATGTCTCGTCTAAGTAAAAGATAGGTCTCGCATCACCAGAATGTCTAATTTTGTGCATTTTGCATAAGAATTCTAATCTTACCACAACAATGTCACTCCACTCCATTAAAAATAGACACCCATCATTTGTCTTTCCTATCTGAACCCTAATCCCTTCAAAATTCTGAAAGTTGATGATTTTGACCCAGTGTAAGAAATTTTAATTCTAAGAGTGCAAATTATTTTCTGTGTCGATGGAAATTCACCTTGGTCATAAAACTTGAACACAGTTCTATGTATGTCCTTAAATATGTATCCCTCTTCGGAAGACCATCATGTTTTCTGGGCACCACTGGGATCAGATTTTCTTGTCTCTCCACAAATGCGAGACACACTTGCTTTACCTACACCACATGCTTCAGCAGTAAGCCATTGAGCATTCTTTAAATTGAGCTGATTTCTATATTCCTCATTGCCCAATTTTTTTTTAAGAACTTACAGACATTAAAAATAATACTTTGAGCTTGACTTCACAATACCTGCTTCTTTGACTCGCCATTAAATTCACTTCCAGAAGCCATTGCACTATTTAACTCTTACTCTATTTGGCTAAAGAATAACTGAATAATATTGATTTGAACTCTCCAGAGTAAATAAACACTGCTTATCCAGTATTCATTTATAAGCATACATCATTTCACAGACTAACAGGAAATGAAGTTAAATTTAAAGGGAGTCAATTAATAACACTAAATGACACTTTTAAATTTTTCCGGAACATGTTTCAGAGACTTTGCCTCCATCCTCAACCGGCCATCGACTGGTTCTTATTGGTGTAGTTGACAATATTTTGTCATAGGTCTCCTCTGGTGGCGGTTCAAGGAACTAGCTGAACAAATCTTTCTGGGGATGTCGAAATTGAATACTTTGTTCCTATTTTTTGAAATGAAGATTTGTTCCCATGTGGATAGTTCTTGTTTTCCTGATGTATGTTTTAGTAGAAATTAATTATTCTTTCACACTGGCCGTGTGTAGGCTAAATTGTGGAAACGTAGAGTCAGACTGAAAAATTCAATGCCATAGCCGGTATTTGAAATACGAGTCAGTTGGAGAATTTAATGTCATATCGGCACGTTGGCCATAGTAGCACAGTGGTAGTGCGGCTGGACGGAAACCAGAAGATCCGTGGTTCAAATCCCGGCTATGGCATTGAATTTTTCAGTCTGACTCTACGTTTCCACAATTTAGCCTACACACGGCCAGTGTGAAAGAATAATTAATTTCCATTAATTAACCTAATAGTGGTTAACTATAAAGCCCGGGCCTTAAAGTACTTACACGTTGTAAGTCGCCATTAAGGTAGTTGTCTCATGTGTTAATGAGAACTCCTAAGTGGTTTACCGGGAAAATACGAGTCAGTTGGAGAATTTAATGTCATATCGGCACGTTGGCCATAGTAGCACAGTGGTAGTGCGGCTGGACGGAAACCAGAAGATCCGTGGTTCAAATCCCGGCTATGGCATTGAATTTTTCAGTCTGACTCTACGTTTCCACTATGTTTTAGTAGTTTTGGTTCTGGATTTATGTTATGGTTTTTTTCCCAAAAATGCGTGGCAACAGCTGATTTTTCTAATTGTTTATATTTTATGTTCCTAAAGTGTTCCTTTGCTCTTGTTTCTAAATTTCTTTTGGTTTTTCCAATATAAATTTGACTACAGTCACTGCATTCAATTTGATATATACCAGATTGATATATACCAAATTAGGTTTTTTAAGGAGAACTGGTTGACTGGTGCTAGTTGAAAGTTTTGTTTTTTGAAGACTTTTTTGAATTTATCAAAGGCCCATGGATGGTAAGTGAATTTTTTGAAAATCATATTAGTTTCTGTAGCTGAGAGGGTTGTGGTGTCCTTTATTAGCTTCTTCTTTTTTGCTAAGTTCACCTTTTTGTCTACTAATGATTTGGGAAAGTCATTTTTTGTGCTATTTCAATAATTTTGTTGTATTCTGTTTTGTATTCTTCTGCTGTGAAAGGGATGTTGACCAATCTGTGTGCTAAGCTATTGAAGATTGCCTGTTTGTGGGATCTTGGGTTGTAGCCATTAGCTTTTATGTAGTTGTCTGTCTGTGTTGGTTTTTTGTAAATACCAAAGTTTAGTCTGTTTTTATTCCTCATTATTTTTATATCCAAAATGGTAAATACTCGTCTTTTTCTATTTCTACAGTGAACTTGATGCTTTTTTCTTGGATATTTAAAAGTTTTAGTGCATCACTGAAGTGTTTTTTTTTTTTTTTTTTTTTTTTTTTTTTTTTTTTTTTTTTTTTTTTTTGTACATTGCAAAGATGTCATCTACATATTGTTGCCAGAGTTTGAACATCCAAGGTAAACCTTTGATGATCCTTATTTCAAATGCACTCATGTACAGATTGGCCAGTAAGTGTGATACGGGGTTGCCCATTGCTAAACCTGAAGTTTGGTGGAAATATTTTGTTTGAAACTGGAAGAAATTTTGTTCTATGCATAATTTGGTTAGTTCGATGTAATCTGAAATTTCAGGTGATGATATTCCAAGTGATTTGAGCCATTTTTCTATCAACGGTGGGAGTTGATTTACTGGTATGCTGGGAAACAGTTATTTAACATCACTCATTGAAAGCTGCTACACAAAAAATCTGGAATTTTAGGTACCATTACCTGGTAAATATATTATAGCCATACTTTTATTTGTATGAATCATCAAAAGGTGTACATGAACATTTCAGATACTCATATTAAGAGATCTGACACAGACAGGCTATATAATTAACAACATTAACATCAAACGAGACTAGTGTGTCCTCTTCTTTTAGTTCAGTAACCTTAATGTGTTCTATAAGTTCATAGGTGTTTTTGATGCTTAGGCTGTCAAATTTTGGAAATGAGTTGAATTTGTTTATTAGCCACTTTGCAAGTTTGTATGTTGGTGAATTTATACTGCTAACCTTACCTATCTCAAATTGTTTAAGATATGTCCACTTGCCCCAAAAAATATTTTGGTGTAGTTCATTAAGACTCTGTATGTATTGTGATTGGTGGGGAGTGGAATCAGAAGCCAATTAGCTCTTTGTATGATTATCTGGAGCTCTGCATTAGCTGCTATCAGGAATTGTAGCAAGGTTTTCTAAGATAACTGCAAGGCATATGAATTACCCGATGTGGCCTGAAGCAGTTTCTACTCAGATCATAATCTCCAATATATTTATCATTATCTGTCTGCCTCACGTTCAAGAGGTCCCGAGTTTGAATCTTGGTTAGAGCGAGTTATCTGGATAAGGAGCTCCATGGACCCCAGACCATTTGAGCATCATTTCACCCATTTCATTCATCGTCTGATATGACTTAACATTGAAGGACATAAGGACATAACAACAACAAAAATCCCCAAGAGACCTAACCAGGTTGCTTTGCTGTTTTCATAAATATTTATAGAAGTTTGCCATCTTGCGCCTAATGTCATCTTCCAAATATGGAAGTGAAATACTCTCACTATAGAGAAATCTGAGAAAATCCTTTGCTACAAAAGCCATCAATGAAACACTGCCACATTACTGCACTTACAATAGTTGCAGAGCTTATTTAATAACAAAAGTGCAATGACTAAGTTGGTTTCTCACTTTTTTGCATTATAGAAATTGCAGAAGATTAAATGTTTAGCCTCATTTTCATTCATTGAAGAATATTAGAGTAAAATGGTTATGTGAGTATACACATATTACATTTACCATGACTGAGGTTATTTTTTCCTATTATGTGCTCAAGCAATTGCTGTTGCATATAATATATAATTAATCATATAATCTTTTATATCACACATGTGCAGCTCCCAAGTGTTCCATTTGTGCAATGTTATTGCATGCCAAGATACTGGTATTTCTCTGTTCTAGTAATCAAATAACAAGTGAATGCAATGCTCTGAATAGTGAAGGTGAATAAATTTGGTTGCTTTGCCAGATAGTAAGCAGAGCAAGCTTGTTTTGAGGCTTCCTGAATCCTCCCCCCCCCCCCCCCAAAAAAAATTCTTAAGTAAAGAAAAAGAAAAAAATTCACATTTTTTTAACAGAATAACTCAAAAAGGTCAGTTAAATAACAAACTTTTTATTTAAGTTAATGATCTTCAAAGATGTGATAACATTTTTCTTCAATAAAAGCCCCCCTCCCACCCCACTACTGCCCTTTACGTGTAAATGTGTTCTAATATTTCATTTTCCCAAAAATGATTTTCCAATTTTCAACTGTATATTCATAATCTAGTTCAACTTTTGGTGAGGTGACTTTGCTTTGCCCAGTCATTCAATAATGTGAACTACTTCCACTGTTTACTGTCATCTCATTCTTTCACTTTTTTTGCAAAGTAATGGTGTAATGAATATGTCTGATGTAGCCGCTTCCAGAAGGTTCACCCATTGGGAATCAAACATAAGATGTCCCAATTTCTTGCAGTAACAGCACTCATTGCACATTGTCACAGTCAGGAAAACTCTTGGAGAAACATTTTTGTCGCACAAGAAAGGCACTCTCTTACTGGCCCACTCACATACTACTGACCTGCAAGAGCACCTACGTATATGCCCATTAGAAATTTTTACTTACCTTCAGACCATTCAGGATGTTTTTATAGATAGAGCCAACATGAAAAATTCAGTGCCATGGCAAAAGCTTTAAAAAAAAAAAGTTTTTTTCAGAAACCTTAGCCTATGTATGTCTAGTGTGAAGAAATGATTAATTTCCATCAATTAACTAAAATTCATGAAGGTTCTTTATCTGGCGATAGTGTTTATCATATATCGAGATTTAACTGTATTGGAACACCACAGTGAAGCGAAATAATTATTAATTTTTAGATGAGTCGTATTTATTACACATCTAAAAATTAATAAATAAAGTGTTTATCATGTTTCTGCTGAACAAATGCACTATTTAGCAGTTTATAGTCTCAACCGACCATTCTAATCTCCTGATAACTTTGCACTACAGCCTGTGCAACACAGTATTTACTTGACAAATAAAATGTATTATTATGAATTTTATGAGAAAACCTGTGACATGCCTTATATTCTGAATGACAAAATGTTAGTACTAGGGCTCAAAAGTTGATGACCCACAAATCAGAGAAAAATGACTAATAAAATGCCCTTAAATTTAAGGAAAAATGACATTGAAATTTTAAAAAATGACCGTGAATTCTATTTGTAATTTTAATGTCTCTCTGTTATGAAAATTACATTTTCATGTTTTATGCTCTGTGGACACAAAAGAAATATACTTATATCAAATAGCTTGCATATACTTTGATGGTTAACTTTCTCAATTACTTTCATCATAAGAAGAAATATTTTCAGAGTAGTGTCAACTTCTAATGTACCTATAACAACATTTGCACTATAATGCCCTTCTGTATCATTTTTCTCGTCTATTGAAACAATTAATATAATCTTATTTCACACAAAATTGCATATTCTTGCTCTTGTCTCTCATAACAGTTCTTTAAGTAAACTTTTGTAAAGGTATATTCACCTGGGATGTTCTGTCCCTATACTCCTTCAGAAAGTGCTGTAGGGCAAGGTGCCCTATTTTTGGATAGCTAAGGAAATCTTAGTATATAGTAGCTTAAAGTCAGCTGAAAGCTCTCCAAAACTGACTGATGTAGGTAACACATAATCTAGTTTGGTTATCAACCCTTTATAGCGAAAGTCAAGATAATATATATCACAAATATGTTACAGAAACCTGTGCATTTTGGAGGGTGTTCTAAAAGGATGCTCAATTTCGGATGGTGTGGTCCTAATTTCGGATAGGGTTATTTCATAAGAAAAATTAAAGTTTGTGTACCTACAGAATACTGTTTTCTTACAAATAATGATGTTCAGATAATCTCAATTTGTTTGTAATAATCATACACTTACCACTATATTGAGACTATCATTTGCAATGTTCACACTTGTATGTCTTCCAGCCATGTTTCTCAGTCCCAGCACACAGTTCATGTACCCAGCGTAAACATCTCAAACACCTTATCCAATCTTCTCCAGATTTATCTTCACTGTATGGGACAGAGCAATACATGCATTGCTCGTCTGCGCTGTGTTCATCCTCTGTGGAAACAAGGGAAACAGAACTTTTAGAATCCTCCTCAGATGATGACTTACGTCATGATCTTCTTTGTTGCACACTCACTTTAGCAATCTTTGTGTTGTTCTGGCTGCCCTTTTGGGTGCTCTGATTTTCCCCCCTTTGAAGATTCTGCTAATTCTTCTACAATTGCCCTCTTGCATTTTAGCTTCTCGTGAGCTGAAGGCTAGGGACTTTTCGTAGCAAGTTCTTTCTGATATGACAAGGATGTCAACACTGCTGCTTTTTCCCTTTCCCTTCCAGTTGCAGAAGATTGGGTTAAGACTGGCGGTGGGCGCATTTGGAATGGTAAAACAATCACTCCAGAATCTTCTGCATCTTCGCACGCCTCATCTTCCTTGAAATTTTTAGAGGGGCCCAATTTCTGGATAGTCGAAATTAGGCACCTGTACCATTTCGCAAACATGGCTGAACTACCGAAATGTGTAATGAGTTATTTCATTTAAAAGCTACTCATAAGCTTCATTAAATATGACACATCACTAATAAATAACACTAGAATATCAAACTACTTACCCTACAGTTGTGATGCTTACTTTGTGTCTACAAAATATTACATACAAATGCAAGATATTAAGAACAAATTAACTGTGAGCACAAAACGTGACTGATGCACTAGTCGGCTAGTAGGACACTAAACTGGTGGAAGCCCTAGAAGTTCAGTTAGTTTCCGTGTCAGCAGCACTGTCCAGGAAGCAAATATCCAACTATCCAGAATTAGGGAACCATCCGAAAATAGGGCACCTTACCCTAATGTAGTGTTATTTATTTTTGCTAACGTAATATTGGCAGAAACCAATGCTCTACAAAGATCTCTATTGAAAATAAATTATTTGAATGATTCCACCGTGCTTTGACTAAGAAGTAACTGAGTTGTCTTACTTTCCTTTGTATGTGCAATAAGCCTTTGTGTGTTGTTAGTGCCCGTAAAACGTTTATCTGCACTCACTTTAATTTCACACAGTTTTCAAAACAGTGCTTTTCCACCTTTACAGGTGGAAACACACTGTCACCAAACTCAGTCTCTAACTTTTGGAAGAAACTTTGTCTAATTTGCCTTTCTATTGGCATGTTTACGACTTCACTTGTGAGAAGTAACATGCTGACTGGATGACGGATGCAGTTGTAACAAGTGTTCTCACGAGAATACATCTGTGAGGAATGTGGTGACATAACTAGCATTATCTGAGAAAGATTACGGCTCTGTTTTCAACATATGAACAACTTTTATTGGGCTTTTATAAAACATTCACTCTTGCACCATAAGTGCTGAATACAAGATGCAAGCAAATGAAAAGAGATTGTTTTCAATGTAGATAATACATCTGTTTATGACATCATCACAAGCTGATGTAGTAGTTCCCCCCTGACTCTCCCAGAAAAAACATCCCCAGCACAGTTTTCACATGAGAGCAAGTGTTGTTTTTCTTAACACGGGAAGCACCAATATTATGTACATGATCATGATAAGAGTATAAACACATCTCCATTGTCTCACTAAGAGACCATAAGAATACTGCACACAATAGAGTTTGGTAAGCTGCTTCAACAATGACTACGTGTGGATAATGTAAAAAAGTGCATTTAAAAGCAAAGAACTGAAGAAAATGCAAAGAAGTACATAATTTCCTAACAAATGACCAATAGACATTAAAATACCCAAAAAGATGCAAAATAAAAGTAATCAATATTGGTTCACTTTTAAGAGAAATGAATTTATATTGCATTCTGCGCTGCCTGTGATGATGCAGCAAAAAGGTGATATTTAATCAAGTTCCCAGCCCTAGTTGTTACACAAAATAATATATATCTTAGTGTGTGGGTGTGGGCGTGGGGTTTCTTTTTTATTTTTAAATTATTAGCACTGCATGCTCTGTTACATTGTAACACTACATGCATTCCTTAAACTTATTATAGCTAGTTGTAGTAGTTACAAGTGTTACAAGTTTTCAATGTATGATTTTGACTATGCTTTTACAGTTTTTCAAAGTCTATTTTGTTTATGAATTTTAAAAATTGTTTTTGGTAGTGCTTGATTAGATCACTATTTGTTGCCGGCCACTGTCCACCTCTCAGTCTAATGTTTTGTTTTAGTTCTAATCTTTCACTGCTCAGAAGAGGACAATAGTACATTAAATGATCCACTGTTTGGTTTTGTAGTTCACATTTGCACATTGCACTTTCCACTATTTTGAATCTGTTGTAGTAGTCCCTTGTCTTCCCATGTCCAGTTAGGATGGTGGTAGTCTGTCCGTTGAGTGGGATCCTCAGTTTTAGTCGTTCTTGTACAGAAGGGAAGAACATTTTGCTGATTCTTCCTTTTGTAGTGTTCTCCCATTGGTCTTGCCACCTACACAGTCCTTTTTCTTCTGCCTCCTTGATTATGTGTGTCCTGGGTATCTCGCTGTAGATAATCTCCCCGTTGTCTTCCTCTGCAGCCTCCTTTGCTGACTGGTCTGCTAGTTCGTTCTCGCATAGTCCTGCGTGTGCCTTTACCCATTTTATGTGGATGGTCCAGCCGTTGTTCTGCAAATGCTTGATCTTGGCCATTATTTCTTCTATAGTTTTACTTCAGATTTGACTGTTCTTAAGAAGGTCTACTGTAATCTAGCTGTCCGTGTTCACAACGCCTAATTTATTTCCCACTGTAAACTCTTAAACTGTTATCGGCTATTGCTCGTAGTCCCTCTAGAATTGCTATCTGTTCTGCTTGGTTATTGGAGCAGTACTCACCGAGTTTGTACTTGAGCTTTTTAACCTCTTCCCCATTTTAGAAAATGACTGCTGCTGCTCCGACTTTACCGCACGCGCGCATGTTTGTGTGCACATGTGCGTGCGAGTGTGCGTGTATGCATGTGCGGCAGAATTCAAAACAAATAAATTGGTTAAATACTGCACTTGTATTTAAGTTTCGAACCTTCAAAAGATTGTATATGAAGATTTTCAAGAAAGTCTCTCATTCCAAACTAGTGTGCATGTAATATTTTTCAAACATTAAATTATAAATGGTTCTAACCATTTTGATTAAATATCATAAGTTTATCCTTTAACCTTTGTAATTTTACTGGAGTAGGCATGCTGTGTATTCTGTTCACTGTGCAGATAAATTGCTATTTGTTGCTATTCCTTTACCATTTATTAAACATATTTGCATTACACCATTCATTGATTATAAGTAATTATTTAATGTTTTATATATATTGTTACTAATTATTTATTTGATCTTGGGATGAACACACTGCATTTTTCATATGGGACTGTTATTTGGGAATAATTTTTGCTAACAAAATCACAAACAAAATGATCTACATCTTATAGTGGGTTGTCCTCTGTTATCTAGTGGTAACATTCTAGCCTCTATGTTCCAAGGTTGCAGGTTCAAACACAGAGGACATGAATTTTTTTTGTACATAAACATCCTTAGCATGACTTTCTTTGAAAGGGAAGTAAAGTCAGTGGCAATGTGTAATAAATTTACAGCACATAAAAATACCAAGCCTTAATAAAGAGGCCTCTGAGCAAAATTAATTGGTCTTTCATGCCCATATAGAATGGGAAGCTAAACAGTTAAACAGCGTTTATAAATAAAAGCCCAATTTCAGTTATTTTTGTCCCTTCCACAATTTTTTCCCTTTCACAAATTACGCATCTACGTTTTTTTTTGTACAGGCTGCTCTTTTATGTGAGTCTCTTGAACTTTGTCATAATGCAGATACATGCTAACATCAGGTGACAAACTTTGTATCCCAGATCATCGGATATTATGTTGTTTCAAGAGTTGAAAAGAAAGGTTCTTTAGAAAAACTCAGGGATATTTGTCATTCTTTTTGCTTAAAACAATACCGTACATTCATACCAGTCATGTTTGAACCGTGCATACCATATACCCATTGCCTATCTTCTTGTCATTTTTGTTGTATTTATTGAATATTTGGTTAACAGTGTCAACCTCATCTTTTGTAATGTTGTAATTTAATATAATGTAAGGTTTCCTAAAGCCTTCATCTGTTGTTCCTTCATTGTGCATTGTGGAGATGAGTACAACAGATTTGTTTCACTGAGGTACATATGATATGTCTTTCTGGTATCCAAAAATTGCCAAACTGATTTCTCTGTTCTTGCAGTGCAATGGATAGCCAAAGAGAGCCAGTAGATAAGTGTTATATCAGTTATTTGTCGCATTTCTACATATTTGTCCCCTTCAATGCCTCATCTATGTATATTATTAAATGGCTAGTTAGAAACTCAAACAGGTCCTTTTGTATAGAGTCAGACTGAAAAATTCAATGCCATGGCCAGGATTTGAACCACAGATCTCCCGGTCTTTGTCCGGTTGCTCTTAACAATTGAGCTACCATGGCCAACATGCTGTCATGACTCGTATGTTTTTCCACTAAATCAATAGGGGTTCTCATATTCAAGATACACATCATTTGTGGCGACTTACTATTTAAGTACTTGAGTCCCAGGCTTCATTAAACCCTTATTATTAAGTTAATTGATGGAAATTAATTGTTCCACACTAGCCATGTGTAGGCTAAGGTTTTTTGGATAGATGGAGTCAGATTGAAAAATTCAATGGCATGGCTGGGGATTTTTTAGTTTGAGTCTTATAAATGATTAATTTCCATTGATTATACTCTTTTTACCTTACTGCTTCATTTTAAGTGCAATGAAGTAGAAGATATTAGGTTGACAATTTGAAATATTTACGATGGGCTTGCAATATATACAACACGTTGCTGCTGCAATTCCAAGAATAACTTATCAGTTCAGTGACCTCTTGATGCTACAATTACTTGCAGAACTAAACGTAAGCTGAACAAAGGCTTGAAAGGTGCTGAAAATAAGATGGCTATAAGAAATGACATTTTCCTTGTAGAGAGTAAAATACAAATGTGTATAAAATACACATTTGCTCTAGAAAGTTATTATTTTTTTCTTTTCTTTTCCGCCTTGTCATGAAACAGCTGGATAAATTTTTGTAAGAGCAATTTATGGATCAGAGAGAACAGAAAGTCATGTAAATGTAACACGTCAAATTACTTGTTCTTTCTTTCACAATCATCTTAAAAGAACAGAATGTTAAAGCCCTCAAACATGATCCATTTAACATTTGAATATCACTTAGCCCTTACAGTGAAATGTGTAAATAGATAATAAAAGTTTAGCTTGATTAACAAGAATTAAATGACAAGAATAAGCCTTTTTGAGTATTATTTGTGGAAAAGTGAATAGAGAAAGCTGGTATGTGTAGTATAAAAGGTTTTATTTTCCATTCAGGAACAACTATTAAACTTAAGTTGTCATTTGAGGTATCTAAGAGATACCTCAAGAAATATCAAGCAAAACGTACTAAAAGCCAGCAGGACTTACTTTTATTTATAGCATAAGGTTAGCAATACTCAGCAATTGTGGTCAGCAAGCTTTTTCTTGCGAGAACATTGAGAAGAGAATTTTTATTTATATGAAATTAAACAGTTGATTGGTATCACTGAGATATGAGCTAATCCTAACTTTTATTTATAGCACCCAATGTGTCAAATCTCATAGAAATATCTTTGATCCTCATCGCTGTGTCACAATTATTAAGATTAATCACAGAAGTACTAAAATCTAAATTGGCAGAGAACTACAGCAAGGTGAATGCTACCTATTCCCACCCTTAAAGTTTGAAGGAGAAAAGAGGGGAAAAAAAAAAAAAACAAGTTTGGCATGAAAGTAAGCTATATATAGGTTAAGACAAGGAAAATGAGTAGAAACACTTTCTTTCTTGTACTTTCAATATAAATAAAAAAATTTTCATAGCATATGGTTCCTCTTATTGATATAAGAGTAACATGCTATCCTCAGGTTCCCAAGGTTGCAGGTTCAGACCTCATGGACAGCGATACATTTTATTCAGGCATAAAAATCCCTAATATGGCTTCCTGGAGAAGGGAAGTAAAACCAATGATCCCATAACATAGATTTACTGCAAGTAAAATAATCTCAAATCATATGAAAAGGCATTGAGCAAAATTAAGTGGTCTTTCACACTTAATAAGTATATAATGGAGCACTGAGAATCATAGGAGTTAATAAACATCCATGGATAAATAATCTTTATAAAAACAAATTTATTTAATCCCCACTTTCTTACGACCTCTGTAATTTTCACAGTTTTGACATAAAGCACAACTGTAGGTTTGAAGTTGGCATCATAATTATGCTCTACTTTATACTCAAGTTCTTCTCGGGAAGCAAGCCAGGTGAAAAGACGATTAGAAATTGGAATTTCTTAATCTTGATGCTGGATTTCAGTTCAGCTCCTCTTGGAAACGGCCTTAAAAATGGAAATTCGTCGACTTAAGAAGCACAGATCAATACAGCTTGATAATCAAGTTAAGTAGTTACATTTCTTTGACCCAATTAATTTTCTATATCACGCCATCTGCTGGCCTGGCATTTAATTTACTGAAAACAGTCTTTTGTTCAGTAATGCAAATTTTGATAGTATTTTGTCTTTACTAAAATTAGGCAAGTGAGTCAACCTTGTATATACTTTTCTCCACTTACAAGTTTTTTATGAAGACTAGTTTCTGGGGACTTCTCCCCTATCGTCAGTTCTGTGGTTGACTCCCCAGAAACTAGTCTTCATAAAAAACTTGTAAGTGGAGAAAAGTATATACAAGGTTGACTCACTTGCCTAATTTTAGTAACAATGGCACTCCACTTTCTGAAATACTTCTTTTTATTCTATATTTTGTCTTTGTTTATATTTTTGTTATATCCAATGATACATTTATGGTTATAACATTTAATAAATATCCTGATGATGGGAGAGATGCACACTCCTGAAACGTCGATTTCTAATCGCCTTTTCACCTGGCTTGCTTCCCGAGAAGAACTAGAGTATATTTGTCGCCAGGAAAGCTTCAGGTCTTACTTATATGCCCTACCTTGGCTTGATAATGCTTTTTCATTGTAAATGATCAGTTTGCAGTTTTATCCTAAATTAACTAAATTAGGTTTAATTCCTAAATCCTGGAAATCCTATCATGTTGCCCACCATTGACTAATAATTCGGTCCCCATACACCTAACCAGGTTTAATTAATGAAACAATATACACAATTTTAATGCCAAAATTCAGATAAAAACTTGCTTTGTTGTGTAGCAGTGAGTGAGTATGTGCAGGTTGAGCCCATCCACAGCTAGATCATTTGGATCCTTGCTATGTAATTAAATGCCAGTTTTGCTTCCAGATGCTAAGTGTATTAATACAAATGAGCATAGATTTTGATTGCAAAAGTTCCATGTTAAAATACAATATGACAGAGTATAAGCTGTAATTCAACTTTTTAAGTTTGAAATTTGGACCAAAAGTGCTGCTTATTTTCAATACAGCATATCTCCAATGTGCATGTCATCCATTGCACTTAAATTATCTTATGAAGGACATAGATGACAATTTTGTTTCTGAATATCTTTAATATGTGTATTAAATCGAGCATTAAAGCATGCTAAAAATGAACTATTTTCTTTTTCTTTCACAGCTGTTGATAGAGGAAAGTTTCCTACCACACCGCCACCTTGCAAGAAACATCAAACAGCACTCCAGCAATCTGGCAATTTACTACCTGATGCAATTCCTCTTCATAAGTCTAAGTCACATGAATCACAGCTGGCTAACCGTGTGGAAGGAAATGATAATCTTGCCAGGTGAGAAATTCTCACGTATGTACATAAACTCTTTGCAAGCTAAAATTATTCATTCTCTGCATTATGACTAGGTGGCCACTTTTCATATTGCCCACCTTGGTAGCGTGGTGGTAGTGTGTCTGCCTCATGTTCAAGAGGTCCCAAGTTTGAATCTCGGTCAGGTTGAGTTACCTGGATAAGGTTTTTTCTGGAGTTTTCCCTTATCTGAAAGACGAATGTCGGATAACTTGAAGCTCTATGGACCCTGGGCTCATTTGAGCATCATTTCACCCATTCCATTCATCGTCTGATATGACTTAACGTTGGAGGACGTAAATTAAAAAAAAAATCATATTTTATATAACTAAACCATTTCCTTTGATCTGTAAAACTTAGTGTACATAGGTTGATTTTTTTGCTATTGGTATTTATAAATATATAAATTATGTTTATAAAATACTTTCCATTTATAAAGGTGGTCAATGATAATTGATTGTTCTAACACACAAAAACCATATATAGGCAAACTTAGAAGGGCAGAATCAGAACTGAAAAATTCAATGGCAGAACAGATTTGAATCACAATTCTTCTGCTCTACACTCATCTGCTCTACACATGAGCTACCATGTGAAGATGCTGATACAACCTTAAATTCCCCAACACACTTGCATTTTCCCCAGAGACCACGAAGAAATCTTAAGTTCAAGATCACATATCAAAATTTCATCCAAAAATTTGATACTGAGGTTTCACCAGGAATACTATTTTGAAACCTCCTGAATAAATAAAAAAAGAAAGCATTTTTTAGAAAGAAAGTCCATGTATGAGTTGCACAACTCAGAAATTAAAACTTGATGAATACCAAACTTGTAAGCCATTATTCTTGGCTCCCTTTTTCTCGTAAATGAACAATTCAGACTCCAGAACAGCATCCAAGTAGAGAATACATTACAGCATGACATATCCACAAGCTGGCCGGTCAGCTCTCATTGGTTCTGTAGTCCTGCAATGTGAAAATCTGTGAAATCATGTCACCAACAGGTGTGTAAGCAAAGGTAGTCCTGCATATTTGTAAACCCATATTGGTGATTTTTTAGTTTGATTTATGAGTCACTATGTTTACACTCAAACTTCACTTACTTGTATAATTGAAATGTTTTCAAGATCATTCGATCTCATCCTCAGCTGTTTGGTGACTAAATGAACATTCCTCTTCTTCCCCTACTACGGAGCTCCGATCACTCTGCCATCTGGTGTTAGGGGCACAAGTTTTAATACTTCATTTAATGCCGAGATTTCAAAATTTATAACTTTATCACGGTTTTTGGTTATGATTATTTTTTCCCAAATATCCAATTCTATGGGTGTACTTAAAGATTTTAACAGTTTAATGTTGTGGCCAATGTTGTGGTTTTCTGTCCAAAAATGGTGTGACACTGCAGATTTTTCTGTTTGTTTCAACTTAATGTTCCTCTGGTGTTCTTTTTGCCTGGTTAACAAGTTTCTCTTAGTTTTTCCTATGTAGCTTTTTTCACAGGTTTCACAATTTATCTGATAAATTCCCGATTTCAAATTGTTGGGGATTGAATTTTTTAGTGGTTTATTTAGCAGGTTCCTCACACTGAATTTGTTTTGGGCTGCCCTCTCCAGTAGGCCTTCTAGCCGGGGCCCCAGGTGTTGCGTCGGCGCCGGCTCCTGTGTCTTGTCGATTGCTGTTATGCTCACCACGGGCTCGCACGTTCCCAACTCCGTCCCGGCCTGGACGTCGTGATCGGTGTCCGTTGGATTTAGCAGTCTCACTAGCACCTCCTCTCGGCACGGCAGCAATGCCCTGGCTACACACAGTCCGTGTACAGGCGTCTTCTGGTCCAGCATCATGTTCCTGGTTCTCTGGCCCTCCAATCGCGCCGTCACCACCACCTCGCTCCTCGCGGGGACAACCACGTCTTCGTTCAAGACGACCCTGCAAATCCTAAGGTGCTCTTCTGGTTGACGGAGTATAACCTCTTCTTCGTTGAGCCGTAGGACCTTCTTGCCGACATCGACCGTCGCCTCGTGGCTCCTGAGGGCATCCATTCCCAGTATCACCTCCTCAGCCACCTTTGCGACGAACACCCACAGACGTACGGTACTCCTTCCCAAGGTCAGCTTCAGCAGGGCCTCCTTTTCTACAGGCAAGATGTCGCCCGATGCCGTGACAAGCTGGTATGGTCGGCTCGGCTTCCTTGTCGGCAAACCCTTCGCCACGTCAGGTCTGATGATGGTTACGGCCGCCCCGGTGTCCACCAGCACGCGGCAAGGCTTTCCTCTTACCCAGCCGTCCGCGATGAGGCTGTCATCCATACGCCGGCTGACAGCGCGCAGTGTCACTCGAGGGGATGGTGGTAATGGCGCCGACGTGCCCTTCTCCACGCCGGGCCTTACTCATTCTTCCGGCTGCCCTTCCTGGTGTGGGCAGTCTCTTCCTAGGTGTCCCTGCTGTCCACAGGCCACTAGGTGTTCGCCGGCGTCCCTCGGCTGGTCTTCTGTCTCCTGCGTAGTGGACACTCTTCGTTCTCGATGTCGGGATAGCTGTTACCTTGGCCGCCTCCATCCTTAATGCTGCCGTCAGCACCTCGTGGATGGCCGAGCATTAGGCGCTGACGAATCTCCGTGTCTCGTACCCCGTCCACGAATATGTAGGCAGCTTCCCGGGATACGAACTCTGGTGGGAGATCGACTAGGGCCTTGCTAGCCAGTTGTTCAACTGCCAGGGCGAACTCCTGCAGCGTCTCCCCTGGCTGCTGTGACCTTGCCTTCAGCTGGCTGCGGTACGCTGCGGCTAAGCGGTGGTTCCCAAAACGATTCTCCAGGGCCTCCCAGATGTCCTTGGACGCCGCCGTTGTCTGTACCGCGTTCAGGACTTCCGCGGCCCGTCCCTGGAGGCTGGCTATTAACTGTGTGGCCTCCTCCTCCGGTGACCATCTGTTGTGCTTGGCCACTGTGTCGAACTGGCGGTGGAAGACCTCAAATGTTGACGCGCCGTCATATTTCAGAGGTTTGACGCGCGCCGATGTTGTGTCGCGTCCCGGTGCATCGGCCTTCAAATCCTTGAACCTCCTGCCGACGACGTCCTCCACCATGGCGTTCAGGGACTTGACGCTGCTGTCGGCCTTCCCTTCCAGGTCGTTAACGCGGCTCGCCAGGTCCTCGACGCGCTCGTCCACTTGGCCCATCCGCTTGCCCAGCTCCATCACGTCATCCCTCACGCCGGCCAACTGTTCTTCAAATTTGGCGGCGAGAGCCTCATTCGCCACCTTCATTTCCGTGGTCAGTTCGGCCATCTTTGCGGTCATTGTCGTGGCCAAGTTGTTGTTTGCCGTTTCCGTCTTCGCTGTTAATTCGGCCTTCATTTCTTCCATCTTCTCGGTGATGTTGTCGTTAGCCATCTTCATTTGTTTCAGTTCCGCGGCCAGGTTGTTATTTGTAGTCTCCAGCTTCGCGGCCAGGCTGTTATTTGCCGCTTCTGTTTTTGCAGCGAGGTTGTCATTCGCCGTCTTCATTTCTGTCAGTTCCGCGGCCAGGCTATTATTTGCCGCTTTCATTTCCAAGGTCAGTTCGGCCTTCATTTCCATCATCTTCTCCAAAATCTTTTTCAATGCCGCGTCCATGGTTGTAATGTTCGGTGATGTTGTCGTCCCGCTTCCTGACACCAGTGTGACTTTGTGGGTTCCTGAAATGAAAAGTCCAATTGCACCACTCAAAAATGTTCTTTATTTCCACCGACTTACAGTTGAACACTTGCCAATTACGATTCACCAGTTCGTCCGTTACAGTTCCACTTGCAATTACGTAAACTCTTCCGGCGCACGTACACAGTCTTCTCGTCCGTACACTAGCACGGCGTTGCTTCGCTGCTCGCCAAGAACTAACTGACCTCACTCATTGCAGCCCTTTTTATAGGAATATCACTGTTTTCTAGAAGTCTCTGGTTTCAGTGAATCACCGCGAAGATTCCAGATGGCAGACGAAGGGAAAAGAGGCGGCCAGCGACAAGTGACACTTCCCCAATCATCCCCTCAGTTAGTGACTGAGATTAATGGGAGGGTGTGGCTCGGCTGCCTCTGGTCCCTTCTCAGCTGTCGTTGGTCGGGCTTTCCGATAATTGGGTGACAATACTTACTAAAGTTTTCAGAAATAGAGTAATTTGAAGTAAGTGTTTTCTCATTTAATTCGAGTGGTTCTTTCCTTGTTTCTTTCTGACATTTAATTTTACTTTTTATTCCTATCTACTTGTTGGGTTATTGGACAATTCTGCTTTTTTCTTGCTATATCCTTTTCTTCTTTTAACTTTGATTGTTCAATATTCCTAAAGGGTGTGTAATTTTTAGTTTTTCCTCTTGGGATCCAGTTTTTTGCTGCTTCAAGAATTATCTTTGTGATTGTTTTATTGAGTTTATCCGCAAATGCTTCATGTTGAGTGGAGTAAAGATTTTGCTCGGTTTACTCAGTAAATTTTGTTCAGTTTGCTTTTCTAAAATTTCAAGAGTATTTCAATTTTGGCTTGCTAATATTCTGTTTGTCATGAAATATTATGGGTGCAGTAACTGCTCTATGATCAGATCCTATGTCTTCAATCATTTCACGTGTTGTCTTATCTTTTAAATCTGAAGGCACTAATATTAGTACACTGGCCATTATAGTGTAGGTATGTGGGGCAATCCCCATTCTTGTAGATAAGATCTAAAGTGTTAGAATTTAATAAATCTTCAATAGTTTTGCCACAGGCATTATAGTCTTTGTATCCCCATTTTGGTGAATGACCATTGAAATCACCAATCAAATTTTTTTTTTTTTTTTTTTTTTTTTTTTTTTGTAATTTACATCCAACGTTGAGTCATATCAGACGATGAATGGAATGGGTGAAATAATGCTCAAATGAGCTCAGGGTCCATAGAGCTTAGAGTTATCCGACATTCGTCTATCAGGATAAGGGAAAACCCTGGCAAAAACCTTACCCAGGTAACTCACCCTGACCGAGATTCGAACTCGGGACCTCTTGAACTTGAGGGAGACTCGCTACCACCACGCTACCGAGGCGGGCCTTGTTTTGCAGTGTATATTATATTCAGACAAGGGTTGTTATTTGGTGGGTTGTATATTCCATATATGGTGTAATGTGAATTTCCTTTCCAGATTTTAATTTGGATAATTTCTATTTTATCTTCTTGCTGCATTTCTTTTATAGTTTTAAACTTTGACAGTATGTTTGTTCAGACATTTGTATTCCACTAGCTATTTGGCATGATTTGGGGAGAACATATATATTAAATCCAGAAATTTGAAAATATTTTAGTAGATCATTTGCTACATCAGCTTCTTGAATGATAAATAAGCCTATTTCTTTTTCTTCTATGACTTTTTGAAGTTCCATTCTTTAACTCTATGAAAGTCCACCTGCATTCCATTGGAGAATTTTGAGGGTGTTCTGTAAATGACGATCTGTAGATGTCCTCACCCGGAGATACGAAAGGGGGACTATTTTACCTCCGGATAACTTATCTGTAGGAGTTTTCATTTTAAGTAGCATAAATGTAACCATTTTTAAGTGGACACCAATTTTTTGCTTGTAATGGTGTTGGCATCATCCACTCATACCCCCAGTATGTCTGGAAGGCCACACCTGTCTTAGGTTAATGGGCCATTTGGACCTGGCTGGGAGGAGTTTTGAAGTCCATTGACTTTTCTCACAATCACCAATTGTGGAACATTTGTAAGCCGTGACAGGTCAGCATAAGAGATAAAATGGCATTTTCTCTATTTCTGATGTAGTTATATCGCTAATGCTCAGTCCCCAGACCCTCATTGGTAAAAGCAGGTTGCACCATGGGCAGGTTGAGGATGAGATTTGAATAGGAGGGCTTATGGAATGCACATTGGTTATGCAATGCAGGGGTAAATGAGGATGTCCAAAATATGGTAAACAAGGTCCAAGGGCCTTTGCCAACTCAGGCCGGTGTGAAAGTCCAGAGAAAATTGAGAACAAAAACTAAATTTAGGATTTTTTGACAAATGTGAAATTGGTGCTCTTCTACAGGTGTGAGGCATGGAAGATGGCTAGAGAAATAATGCAGGGTCCAGACTTTCATTAATAGATGTTTAAGAATCATCCTAGGAGTGCGATGGCCAGATACTATATATCAAATCAGGAATTATGGGAGGGAACTCAACAATGCAAGGCATTCATATAAAAGAATGGAAGTGGATAGGTCATACACTGTGCAAAGGTCCTGACAGCATTCCAAAAGAAGCTCTTGAATGGAATCCACAAAGAGTTAGAAGAAGAGGGAGACCAAGAATAACATGGCGCCAAACAGTGGAAGCAGAGGCAGCGTCAGTTGGGAAGTCCTAGAAGAATATCAAAAGTATGGCAGCAAATCTAGTCAAATGGAGTGCTCTTGTATGTGCCCTATGCACATCAGATAGAGAGCTCTTGTATGTGCCCTATGCTCCACCCAGGAGTAACAGGAATTAAGTCAAGCCCCCAAAAAGGGGTCAGATTGATTCAAGTACTGCTGGACAGGTAGTTTGTTTTGTTAGGCTTAGTTGTAGAATATAATATTGAAAACAGATTTTTTATGTCTTTTGGCATTTTATTAATTGATATTTATCGTTTCCCCCCCCCCCCCAAATTGTGCATATTTATTTTATTTGCCATTTTGTTTTTATTTTGTAATTTATAGTTAAATGTATCTCTGGCTTTTGCCATGGTTTAGTTTTCGAAATTGTGCTTATGACCAAGTAGTGAGTGCCCTTTTATATAAATCATCACCATCATCAGCCCAAATCTGGTATGAGAATGAGAAAGGAGATAATAAAAAAACAAAATGGATGAAAGGAAAGGTGTTAAGAAAGCTGTTGGTTGAATGAATGGTGGGGAAGACTGGAGAACCTGAAGAAAACCTGCCAAGGTGCCACTTTATTCACCACAAATCCCACATATAATCTCTTGGAATCAAATGTGGGTTGCCCTAGTGAGTGACAAGTGATCTAAGCACTCTCCCACAGCATTGCCTACACAAAAATGTGCTAGATCTCTTTAAAACACACCATCTATTTAGAATAACAGGTTTCATGTCATCATCTATTTCCAAAATGACTGTTATTTTGATTTGACCATGCACATTCAAGGATAACACAGACACTCAATTTTAAACTTCTACATAAAATATAATTGTTGGTAACACACTTTACTTATCTTTTAAGGAAATTGATGAAAATTTCACAGAATTGTCTACCTGGTTTTTTCTATCTTCTCTTATACTTACAGTGAAATATATAATGAAACATATTTGCAAATTGAAGTAATGAGTTGGTATTCAAACACAACATCAGTGATGTTAAGTGATGTTGTGTTTGAATACCAACTCATTACTTCAATTGTTATATACATCACTGTTTCTAACCTTTTGCTTCAAATAATATTTGCAAATATTTATCTCATTTAACATGAAGCAGATAGAAAAATAAGCTTTATAGGAATACTTACATGGAAAATGAAGCTAGTTACAGTGAAGCAGTATTATACAAATATAACTATTTGTAACAAAAACTTCACTTATCTTAAGAAAATGATGTCAATTTGTCTTATTAGTTGAATTAGTTGAAATCAATTTCACAAACCCTTGTTCACGTCCTCAGTCAACACACTTTGTTGTTAAGGAAGTTACTATGTTATGTTTTTTCAGTGTTACCAAAATCTGAAAACAAAACAAACTTAAGAACAGAATCCACTGCTGGTATGTCAAAATTCATTACACAATGTTTATTTTTCAAAATAAATATCTTTTCCCAAACCATTAAATCTATTGAACCATTTAATTGTTTTAATAATTTAACTTCAGGATTTATTTCATGGTTAAATGACCAAAAATGATCTGCTATGTCCGATTTATCACTTTGTTTATATGTAATGTTATGAAAATGTTCTTTCATTCTGGTTTCCAAATTGGTTTTGTCAAATTACGTTTGTGATCAGGTTTATATTGGTAAGACGAAACATAATTTGGAAACCAGAAGAAAGAACATTTTCGTAACATTACGTATAAACAAACTGATAAATTGGCCATAGCAGATCATTTTTGGTCATTTAACCATGAAATAAATCCTAACGTTAAATTATTAAAACAATTAAATGGTTCGATAGATTTAATGGTTTGGAAAAGGATATTTATTTTAAAAAATAAACATCGCGTAATGAATTTTGAAATACCAGCAGTTAATTCTGTTCTTTAGTTTGTTTTGTTTTCAGATTTTGGCAATACTGAAAAAACAGTAACATAGTAACTTCCTTAACGACAAAGTGTGTTGACTGAGGATGCGAACAAGGGTTCATGAAATCCATTTCAACTAATTCAACTAATAAGAAAAATTGACATAATTTTCTTAAAGTGAAGATTTTTGTTACAAATAGTTATATTTGTATACTTTATAGGAATAGTTTGTAGAAGCTACATAAGAATTAGCTATATTGAGAAAGTCATGTGAATGTAACATGTGAGATTTTTATCTTGCTTGTAGTGTGGCTTATGTTTTTAATAATGGCACCACCAAGAATCTTTCTTAAACACAAAGAATAGACCATGGCAAAACATTTTGGCTGTTTCGAGATTCAACTGTACTGGAACACCACAGTGAAGCGAAAAATTATCAAATTTTAGATGAGTCGCGTTTTTTACACATCTGCTTCACTTTCGTACCTATTTTGAGGACATGTTTCGCAAATCTTCGCTTGCATCTACGGCTCTTGTGCGACTGACGCTAGATCCAGCGGTGTGGGTAATTCTGGGGTTGTTGCTGCCATCTGTTGATTTAGTGATGAACTGAAATGTGGGATTCTCTTCTAGCGGGATTTCAAAGTTCATTAGTTGGTTTTTATGTTTTTCTATGTATATCCTCTCCCATATGACGAGTTCACTATGTTTTTGTACGTATTTTAGTAATTTTGTGCTATCTTCAATTTCATGATTTTCAGACCAGAAATGAGCTGCTATTGCGGACTTATCAATATTTTTGTATCTTAAGTGCCTGAAGTGTTCTTTCTTTCTAGTGCCTATGTTCCTTTTTGTCCTTCCTATGTAAATTTTTTCACAGTCTTTACACTTAATTTTGTAAATGCCTGACTTTTCCTCTGGTTTTATCTTATCAGTATTATTACTGTGAAGTAGGTTTTTAATGTTGTAATTGTTTTTTGGTGCCAATGTTATATTGTATTTCTTGAATATTTTTTGGAACTTTTTTGTGGCCCAGGGGTGGTAAGTAAATTTAGCAAATCTAGTTTCTTGTTTTATTGGTGTGGCTATCTTCAATTTCATGATTTTCAGACCAGTAAAACAAGAAACTAGATTTGCTAAATTTACTTACCACCCCTGGGCCACAAAAAAGTTCCAAAAAATATTCAAGAAATACAATATAACATTGGCACCAAAAAACAATTACAACATTAAAAACCTACTTCACAGTAATAATACTGATAAGATAAAACCAGAGGAAAAGTCAGGCATTTACAAAATTAAGTGTAAAGACTGTGAAAAAATTTACATAGGAAGGACAAAAAGGAACATAGGCACTAGAAAGAAAGAACACTTCAGGCACTTAAGATACAAAAATATTGATAAGTCCGCAATAGCAGCTCATTTCTGGTCTGAAAATCATGAAATTGAAGATAGCACAAAATTACTAAAATACGTACAAAAACATAGTGAACTCGTCATATGGGAGAGGATATACATAGAAAAACATAAAAACCAACTAATGAACTTTGAAATCCCGCTAGAAGAGAATCCCACATTTCAGTTCATCACTAAATCAACAGATGGCAGCAACAACCCCAGAATTACCCACACCGCTGGATCTAGCGTCAGTCGCACAAGAGCCGTAGATGCAAGCGAAGATTTGCGAAACATGTCCTCAAAATAGGTACGAAAGTGAAGCAGATGTGTAAAAAACGCGACTCATCTAAAATTTGATAATTTTGGCTGTTGTTGAATTTCTGGAATATGACATACGCTCATTATGCTAGAGTAAGTGCAAATATTTATTAAAGAATAAAAATGGAATAACTATTTAATCCAAAGTTTAAGAACTTTTTAGTGTTAACCAAGCTAAGAATGGTTTTTCTCTTAATAGAGTTGTGCTCATAGAATCTGCTGATAATGGCAGGAGAAAAAAAAATTGTTTAACACTCTCACTGATATGAACATCATATGATGTCCATTTTAAAATGCAGAAGAAGTGATACATCTATAGGCATCCTGTGCATACATGCATTTAATGCTTATTTAATATTATGTTAATTTTTCTGTTTTAAATAAATTTAAATAAATTTTCTAAGAGACAAAAGCCTACATTTATAGGTTTCTTTTTGAAAAGTACACCTCAAAACCTGAATAAACACTCAGGGGCACATCTCTACATTCACAGCAAATCATTCTGGTTTTCTTGCAAACTCCTTTTTTGTGACTTACCAGATATTTTCGAAAGGACGCAATTTTTTAGGTGTGGGGCGGGGGTATCCGTTTAGAAAAGTATTTTCCTTCAAGTCTGAGGGATGTTGGGGTTGTGGATTTGTTATCTCCAGTTTTGAAGAGACCTCTGAAGGTTATAGTCAAAGGCAAGATGTTTATACAATTATTTATAAAATTTGCATTAATAATTTTAATTGATGTTGTTTTGTGGGTTTTTTACCGTAAATTTGCGCAAATTTTCAGGAAGAATTAATGAGAATGATATGGCTAAAATGAAAAGTAACAGGTAACTAGAGTAACACAACTGTTAAAAAACCCTTTTTTCCAAATTAAATTATTTTATTTGAAATCAGTAGACAATAGATAACATTAATAAAATCAAATATCACACATTAGACATCACCAAACTGCAGCATACAACAAGGTGTGATATTTTTGCATTTCATACTTGTTCTTTTGTCTGTCACAGTTAAGTTTTATGTAGAGAAAAATCTGTCACTGTCAGCGTTTGACATCGGCAAACAGACAATGAAGGAACTTTCCACAGAAATTGCTGTACAAATCAGCTTTTGCCTTCAATGCCAAGAGTGTTGTTACTACATCTAATGTTATCGTTACCACCGTGGCTTTGCTGTTCAACAATGCCACAAAGCTCTTTGTAACAAAGAAGAAAATCAGAATCACAAAGTAATACCACTGGTTGTAAATGCATTGGTTTAAAAGCTGCCATTACATGATTTAAATCACCTATACTTGATTTAGTAATTAGCCTAGAAGGTTCAAACAAATGATCTAAAGCTTTTATGTTTATTACATCAGTCTCTTTTGCCGTAATGGAGCTCACTTTAGACAAAGTCATATGGCAGCAAACTTTTAGATTCTCTTCTACTGCTTCTCTAACACTGGGATCCATGATATGATATACAAGTTCACTTACTCTGTTTCCGAAGTGACCACTCTAATATTTAACATTTGGCTCTCAGTGAGTTAATTCAGCAAAAAAACAAAATGAGCCACAGGTGTTTGTTTAGATTGAAATTCTAATCAAAGTATAAAATTGAAAGAAGCGTAGAGACAGTGAAGCACAACTTAGCACAAAAGTGAATCAAGAAGATATTGACACACTGCTTCACTCACACTGTTTTTTCACAGGACATGTTTCAAGAGCTTTTGCTCTTATCGAGACCCAGCTGATGATAAAGAGCAAAAGCTCTTGAAACATGTCCTGTGAAAAAAGTGTGAGTGAAGCAGTGTGTCAATATCTTCTCGATTCACTTTTGTGCTGAAATTCTAATATTGGATCTATTATCAATCTGCAATTTTCAGAAACAAATGTTTCCTGTACCTTTACACTGCAACACTTGGCATAGCAAAAATGATTATTTAACATATTTTGCGCAGGAACTGAAAGCTTCTCCTTTTCAAATAATAAATCAACAATTGCATCAAAATAGCTGGCAATGTAAACTACTGAATTAAACCAGCTAGACCAGTGTGGCAATACAGGCAATGGTAACAGTTTTAGCTTCTAAATCCAGTTGGTTTTCAATTAGGTATTGTTTGTATTCAGTTTTTAACTTTTTGGCATTTTGGAACACATTCTTAAACCCTGAGGGACAATATTTTCATGTTAATGTAATGTCTGAGAGTAGCCTCCAAGAAGTTCAGTCTTCTCAGTACCTTTAGTCAGCATAATAGGAGTTTATGCTGTGCACGGTGTGCTATCCAATAAATCACATTTTCAGTTAGCATACGACAAACAGTTCTCAGTATCACGGACCAGCCGACCGACCGACGGGGATGGCGGGATGGAAGTGCGGAGGCAATTCTGGACGCCTTCCAAATCGACCTCTGTCGTTTGATACGAGTTGTCGTGGCTGGCAACCCTGGTGTTGATTTCTGTCAACACTGGATTTTGATCTGAATGTAATGCATTTAGGGATGTAAGGGTGAGATGAAATGGTAAATGTTTTGTGATAGCGAAGTCGATGACTGAAGCCAGTCCTCCACCTCGTGAATAATGAGTGGGTTGCCAGGGACCCTGCACTTGAAGTAGAGGGTCTGCATCTATAAGGCGAATGATTGCATTGCCTCTTGCACCCCGCCTGATGACCACAATGCCAAAGTTGATGTTTTGCATTGAAGTCGCCAGCCATGATAGTACTGGGATATAGGGCTAGGTTGGAGAGGTAGTCGTTAGGTACGAACTGCCGTTGTGGTGGATGGTACACAGACTACCAAGACCTCCAATCCGCCAAGGTCCATACTAATGTCTGCCTCACCAGAATCACAGTTCCGCCTTCAGGATGGCCCTGACGATCCGTGCGATGGCAGATGTAGCCCGGAAGTTGGAATCGGGAGTTTGGTTTGAGATGAGTTTCGCTGACTAGAACGACGTCTAGGGCATGGGCTTGAGCAAAGTGAAGCAGCTCGCTCCCTGATCACTTAGGGCGCATGCATTCCAAAATGCGAATCGAAACGAGTTGCGTGACCTAGTTCGACCTGCCATTAGGGAGTTGCTGAGTACCTGCTGTCAGGAGAGCCAGTGCCTCCATTGTCACCAGCATCTTGCTGGCTGGATCTAGTGAAGAACTTCACTAAGAGCTCACAGATCTTTTGTCCATGTGACAGCAACAGCTGCTGCAGCCACTTGAACACATCCGAGAGGTCGAGTGTAGCTGTTAGGGGAGCAGTGCTAGGGGTAGGGGCTGTGGGATTAGAGTGGATGGTGAGGATGACCGAATGGGTGCTGGTCTCTCTCCTGCCCCCTCATCCCTCAGCTGTGGAGGAGGCATGAGTTTGCCATGCTTCTCCTGTTCAGGAGGATTCTGGGGCTCATGAGGTAGCCTCCCCCCATTCCTGCCATGTTTAGGATCAGTATTTTTACGAGCTGGGGCCCGCTTTTATTTGTGTGGCTGTGAGGGAGTGTTGTGTCTCTCCCGTGACATTTTCGGTCCATCAGAGGCCCCTTGCGCAATCTGTGCAAAGGTCGGTCTCTCTCTCTCTCTCCTACTGCTTTTCCTGAAATGCCATCCGCCTAAGCTTGAGCCACCCGTTGGTGTTGGTTGGGGGGAGCTGTCTTTGCTCCGTCCTTACAGATGAAGACTGTTGTTGTTGCCTGGCTGGAGGGTTTGATCTGCCTGCAGCTATAACTGCCTTTCGGGCAGGACAGCAACTGTAGCAGGCTCCTCCTCCTCCTCCTCCTGGTGACTTTGCACGACACCAGTATGATTGGCATGACCTCCTTAAGGAAGCCAACCGAACCCCGGAAGTCATCCACTATCACAGGGGGAATGTGCCTTATGGTTGGCTCAGATTGACTGGATGCACCAGTCCGAAAGGAAGTGGCATTCCTCTTCCTACGCCAGTTGGTTACTTTTTGGAACTCAGCTCCATCGACATCCGTAGAGATGTCTGACGAACTAAGCTCCTCCTCAGTGAGTTCCATCCTGGAGGATTTCTCCAGAACCTCAGTACTGTCGCTGAAAGTTTCTGCTTCTGCATCAGAGCAGTTGTCAGAAAGCTTGCTCTCTGAAATTTGGCCTATTCTCTGTCGTGACTTGCAAGAAGGGCCCTTGCTAGCAGGCTGTTTGGCTACAGCCAGACATTTAGCCTTGCCATTTACACTCTTATTGAGCTTTTGTTGCGGATGTTTTGTTCCTGCAGTTTGGGTTGGAGCCCTGACTGCAGGGTGGGTGACACTAGTACTATATGCGCAAGATTTCTTGAATGTTCGGGTTCCAAGTCCTCATTCAGTAGGTTTCGCCTATTTCCATAAACACAGATGACAACTTTGAAACAGGAAATGCGCTACACATTGTGACATCTAGTAGCTAATATGCTAAGCTTTCACATGTATGTCATTTCATTTTCAGCAATTTTGAGGTTAATTATTAGCCAACCAGTTTACAACAAATCTAAAAGCAAGACTATGTTGTCAGTGTTATGGCTCTCAAAAGGGGACACACTATTTTTCGTCTAGCTCCGTATAACTGTGATCTGAATGCAACTGAGCTGGCGTGGGCAAAAATAAAGAATGTTTACAAAGTACGGAATGTTAACGAGAGCCACAAATCTGCGGAAACTTGCTATAGAAGCGACGGATCGGGAAGGATACGATAGGAAGATCCAAGAACTGGAAATGCAATATTGGAGAAATGATGTTGTAATTGAAAATGCAATTCATGAAATTATTAACACATTAGAGGATACAAGCGATGAAAGTGATGCAGTAGACTTGGAAATTGAAGAATCACAAAACAAGTGAGTGTTTAATCAATCAATAGCTGTTACAATATTTGTTTAATACTTTTATGTGTTTTACAACAGTAAATATGTAAGCATATAACATATCGGATGGAGTTAAATTGTTTGTAGCCACATCTCATACCTTTGGTGCATATCTTCGCTTATCTTACCACAATTTTGCTGATTTGTGTTTTTCTAGGTTGCCATACTGCAGAAACAAAAGCGTGTTAGCTCTCTTTTCTTCCCCTCTGCCTGCACTACACCGTAAATCCAGCGCTCAAGAAATCTGGTGCTAGGTATTGCATCCATTTCAGGATGCTTTGTTGGTGAGGTTGGTAGGGAAGGATTCAATGAGTTTGGCATGATTGCCCTGCACCGAAGTGCAGTGCGCAGTTAACCTTAGGCTAAATACGTACCAGTTAACACAGGTTGCAATATGCCTGAAGCACAGAGGACTGGACACAAATTCGCCTTATAAGCCGCCTTTTAGGTGTTGGCTTTGGGCTTGTGCTTCACCTGGCTGATGTTGGTGGCAGGTTCGATGTTTTCTTTCATGTAGGTCTTGTAGATTCCAAGATGGCCGGAATGCACTGTTGATTAGTGCTATTGCCGGGAGCTGCCCTGAGGTTGCTCCCGATGATGGCAATTCACTGATCGCGGTGAAGATTCATGTAGAGCTGTGTCCTCGTCAGCTCCTCGCTGCAGAATTCATGGACCAGCCGGATGCTGTGGTGTTAGTTTATTGTTGCACCACTTAGCTGTTATTTCAGTGTGCATGATGATGTCACATTATTGGCTTTGTTAAGTGTTAAATTTTATCTTGCTTTCGTTAAATTTGTAAACATTTTATTCACGACTTCTAACTTCATGCTATGAAGACATGAATGTTAAACTTATATTATGCAATTTATAATAAATGTAAATTTTTCTATGCAAATTAGAAATAGAAGTTTTCTCATTTATCACTAAAAATATGTATATAATTCTTGAAAAAAGGAAAAATTCGCGAAAATTCACAAAACATTTGCTAAAAACAAAACCTCTTGCCTCTGATTATAGTTCTCAGTTAGGTTGTTAGCTATGATATGTAGAAGTCCAGGTAGGTCATTGAATTGCGTGGATTTAGAGTTCTTCAAATTACTAAGCAGTTGTCTATGATTATATCCAGCTGTTGTAAAAATACTTGTTATACCATATAATGGTTTTCCGTAAAGTGGTGTATACTTGTAATACAAGATCTACTAGATCCACACCACCAATATGCATTTTTCTTTTGTTCCATTTATACCCCGCCTGTAACTGCAATGGTCATATTGGTGGCCATTCTCCTTCGGAACATATCAAAGGTGTTAACTCGTATTCATTGGGTTTTTAATCATTAGATCATGCACACATTCTCACTCTCATTCATACTTCCAGACTCTGGGGAAGATGAGGAATTTTCTTAGTCGGAGAAAACTTCCCACCCCCACCACCAGGAATCGAACCCGGGACCCCTAGCACGGTATGCAGGTGCTCTACTGACTGAGCTACAGGGCCAGCCAAATGTGCATATTGTATTCTTGGATAATATCAGATATATAATATAATATTCTGGCTAACCAATATGATTTGAACATACGTTTTAATTGTATTTGTTTTTCTTTTGCATAAGGCAATGATTAATTCAGGGGAGCTGTACCAATAACACTACCCAGCATGACTTTTGCGGTAAAGCATCTAAGTATTATGACTAATTTAAGTCACCTGATTTCAGAAATGACTGGTTTTCGTGTATCATGTCAAGTTTTCACATTAATCGTGATTTACTGTCTTAAAATGCATCACTGCAGCTCCATGCTTTGCAGTAACAGGGAATCGGTTGTTGTTAGTGTAGGTGTGCTTTGCTTTGTTATTCTTGTGCGTACTTGTTAGTCCAACACCAATCCATTGAACTCTCCTGTATCAGTCTATTTTTAGAATTGTTACCCATGAAATGCATTGTTGAAATGCAGAGTTTTTGTAATTGGTGGTAGTGGCAAAATTCTTAATGCTGCCTAGTACAATGGCAATCAGTACGTGTATCATGAGTATGGTGAATGTCTGACTGTTGTTTTTATTTTGTTCTGCTGTGAAAATGCCAAGTGTGTAGGAATTAGAAGATGTGTGAATAAGCCAGACAGTCTATATCTACCTGGCCCATGAGACAGGTGTTGACACAATGGTAAAATAGTTACAAATTCTACCTTAGTTAAACCACAAAAAGTAATTTTGCCACTGGTACACGTCAAACTGGGAATCGTGAAGCAGTTTGTTAAGGCTTGGACTAAAGCAGCCCCTGTTTTCAGTATATTGTAAGCAAATTTCCACATTTATCAGATGCAAAAGTCTAGGAAGGCACTTTTGATGGGCTACAAATTAGAAAGCTGCTGAAAGACCCAAACTTTGAATAGTCAAATGCCATGGAACTGGCTGCATGGATTTCAATGAGAAAAGTCATGAATTCCCTAGGAAAGAGTGAATAGCTTGAAACAATAGTGAAAACGATGTTGGGTCACATGAAGGAGGGTGTACAGTGAGCCTAAATCTACAGTTCCTTCATTCTCATCTGGATCACTTTCCTGAAAATCTTGCAGCTGTTAGTGAAGAGATGGGAGAGAGTTTTAACCAAGACATTAAGGAGGCAGAAAGAAGATACCAGAGGAGGTGGGATGTACCAATGATGGCTAACTACTCTTGGTATTTGAAAAGAGATGGCAATCATGCAGTAGCCAGATGCTGGTCAGCCAAACCATCAAAGGAGACAATAGCTAGGGCTATTCACACTAAAGGTGACTGCATTTTTTCCTGCAATAATACTTCTGTTGTTGCTTCACATCTACATTACCTTCTTCATGAATGCTTTGGTCACATTTAATTGCTAGAGCACAGAAATCATGAACTTGCGCGTTTCAGCAATATGTGAACCAAGAGACTCTGGTTTGACCCTAGATATTATTACTTATATAGATGAAACTTGTGTTTATTTGGCCCCCCTCTCACTAAAAATAGTGGAGTAGGCATGTTGTAGGGTTATTATTTGAAGCAAAAGGTTAGAAACAGTGATGTATTTAACATTTGAAAGTAATGAGTCGGTATTTACAAAATATCATTACATTTTTTGTATGATATTTCCAAACTCATTTTAATTTGTCTAGTACTTTTTTCCCTATATCTCATATGTTGGAGTACCTATTGCAAGAAAACCTGATGTGATACGTAGAAATGACATAACAATTTGTATTCAGCAACCCATAATAGTTAATGATCACATGTCACATCCCTTGCCGCAAGAAAAAAGTTTCAAAATGCTGGGTAGTGTAATGTAAATATACAGTCATACCCTGATCAAGTATAGGTTTCATCAGATGTATTACTATGGAGCGAGATAACCCGAAACCTTTGTCTCCAGTATTATCAGTCTCTTGACCAGTGTATATGTAGCCATCATAAGGATATCTATCCTATTTTACTTTCACATAGATAAAAAATCTGGATGCCAAATCTGGCCCTCTTTATTTTCGTGTATTGCTTCCAATATAAGCAGCCCTTACTAAGCAGCAATCTTTCATC
The DNA here is from genome assembly GCA_030765055.1 of Mantis religiosa. Taxonomy (NCBI): domain Eukaryota; kingdom Metazoa; phylum Arthropoda; class Insecta; order Mantodea; family Mantidae; genus Mantis; species Mantis religiosa. The sequence continues at coordinate 115,974,279 of CM060951.1, read as the reverse complement.
AATAGTGACCTTTTCACTAGGCACATAATAATTTTTTTTTTAATTTTGAAATAATATAATAAAAAACTGGCCTGATTGTACATGGGCCTTCACATTTTCTGTGCAAGTGAAATGAAGAAACTGCAAAATGGTAGTAAACCTGTTATTTGATTGTGTTTCCAAAAAAGTGAAGTAGCTAGTATGTCATCATCATCTGTAGACCAAGTAGTCTGTTAATCTCATTCAGTGTTTCCTCTTCCATTTCTGTTCTACTCTTAGGCCTTAAATTGTCTTTAGAGGTCAGGACCTCCTTCGCTCTACTCACTACTATACATTTGTTTCCCTAACAATGAGAGACACTGAGCCAGCAGTAATAAAATGTTTGAAAATGTTAAGTGGTTGACTGTAAGAAGTTAGCTGAGTCTACACCAGAGGCTGCTCTAGAGATACATCTATTTGTGTTCAAATTATTTTGACCACTCCACAATGTTGATTCTTCACAAACATCTGAAGGAAGCAGGTCATTTCCTCCCTCACTGCTACCTAAATCTTCAACAACCCCCTCAAAATTTGAAAACCTACCATCAATATCCAAATCACTGTCAAACACTAAAAAGTCTTCCATAGTTTCTAAAGTAATTTCGGAAGCCCATACAGTACCTATGCAATGTTGAAGTTCTGTTGAGTCACACTTGTTTACACTCACCTTCACTTATTATTTTTAAAACCGCTGGAACATTTTCCAGGACATTCGCCCTCTTCCTCAGCAGTTTATTGACTGACTCTTCCCCTTCCTTTCCTCTTCCTTCTCCTGTATCTGATCCTGTTGCCATCTGCTGTTAGGAGTGCAAAGTTTTAACACTTTATTAAGTGGTGGGATTTCAAAATTTATAACATGTTCACTGTTTTTAATTATGTGGATCTTTTCCCAGATGTCTAATTCTATTGGTGATTCTAATGGTTTCAACAGTTTTATATTTTGCCCAATGTTGTGGGTTTTCTTTCCAAAAATGTGATACAGCGGATTTGTCTATTTGCTTTAGTTTTATGTTTCTCTGGTGTTTCTTTAGCCTGATCTCCAAGTTTCTCTTCGTTTAGGATATAGTTAGCAGTGATGTGTACTGGTCTACAGATGGCATGTTAGCTACTCCATTGTTTGGGGAGTATGCATGTATGCGCAGGACGTCTATACACGTCCATATCGGTTTGGGGCATTTTAACTTGGACGTCATATGCCATCCATATAGGTGAAAGGGTTTAGTTTTTGTTTCATTAAAATAATTTAATAAATACGGAAGATAAGAATCTGTGTTTATGAAGCATTTTTACGGCATTTAACAATTTAAATGTATTGTACTGTTTTTGAGAATCCATTCCCAGTTCGTGCAGGGCATAAATGGCCATCACTGAAATGATTAATGGTGCTATAAATTGCTAGGACTATATCAGTACCGTAGTACACTAGAATTTTGTTCTGCAGTTCTTTTACATTCCAGTAAATGTACTGATGTAGGGCTGTCACTTTTCAGCACACTTAGGATGACCTTGTTAGGTGCCAGTTTCTAATTGACCCCTCCAGACAAACTAATAGCAAAAGGAAGACTGGTTAACGTAGTGTAATTGTAAATATTAAGTTTATTTTTAGTTGGAATGACTGTTGTTAGTATTGTAACAGTTAATTTTTATTTTTATGTCTCCCTTCCTCACCAATGCTGGCGTTAGGAGTCGTTTGGGTTCCCTCAGAGCGAGGGAACCGAAGCATATTGACCTGATAGATGAGATCAGGGTTGGGGGGTCGGTCCAACGCCTGGGATGAATGAATGATGGAGCAATTGGGGGAATGATGCTGGGGGGAATTGGAGGACCCAGAGGAAACCTACCCCAGCACCATGTTGTCCATCACAAATCCACTTTGCAGTCGCCTGGGATTGCACCCGGGCCACCTAGGTGAGAGCCAAGGGGTCTAACCACTCAGCCATGGTGCAACCTTTGTAACGGTTACTATGAGATCTTAAAAAAAAAGTATTGTTAAAAGTGAAGCTTATTTCATATTAAAAAACTTGAGTCATACTTTATTAAAAAAATTTCACTTGCATCACTATTAAAAACAGGAACATTTTTAGGACTGTCCCAGTCTCCTTAGCTAATTGGCGACTCAATGAGTTTCTGTTTTTAATAGTAGTAACATGGATTAAGTTTAAATAAAGTATGACTCAATAGGTCTTTTAAAATAAAGAATATGTTTGAAAAAGCTGGTCTCAAAATATGTATAACCTCAAGGCATGGATTATCACAGAGTATAGGGAGGTTAAATGGCCTATATTATCAACTATATTAACTATAGATAAATATTGTGCAGCTTGGGGCCTAAAGGTGAATAGAGCTAAAACCCAAATTGTAGTTTTTAAAAAAGGTACTAAACTGAGTAAACATGAGAAGTGGTACAAAGAGGGAATAGAATATAAAGTAGTACGTGAATGTAATTACTTAGGAATGAAAATTGATGCAGGAGGGAAATGGGAGAAGCAAAAGAAATGTGCACTGGTAAAAGGGAAAGCAGCAATGGCAGATGTAAGAGGATGTTTGTATAAAACACCTGAAATGGAAATGAAATGGTTAGAAAGGGTATATAATTTGGTGGTTGAGGCACGAATGCTATATGGTATTGAGATGCGGGGGCTGGAAAAGGGATGGGAAGTTTTAGATTATGTACACAGGGGGTTTTGTAAGGAAGTTCTAGGGCTGCCAATATCAACTGCAAATGAAGTAGCTATAATTGAAATGGGGAGAGTTCCAAGAAAAGAGTTAGTTATAGAAAGGGCACTAAAATATTGGTATAGGATATTGAATTTAGAGGAGGGGAATATACTGAAACAATGCTTGAAGTATCAAGAACTTAAGTTTACCAAATAAAGGATGGGTAAGTAATTTACAAAATAATTTGGAAGATAATGGTATGGGTGATATTTGGAGAAAGAGAGAAACTAATTATAAAGGTGTTTGGAAAGGGGCTAGAATAAGATTTGAAGACATGGAGATCCAGAAACTGTTTAGTCAAATAGCAGAGAAGAGATCACTTGTTTTCTATATTCCATTGAAAAATAGCTGGGGGAGGGAGAGGTATATAGATAGCACTAACAGTGAAGGAAGAAAGAAAGGGGTTAGCATGGATAAGAGCAGGAATATGGAGATTAAGAGGTCAAAGAAATGGATACCCGCAAGACGAGTGCCCATAGTGTGGGGATAAAGAGGATATAAAACATATATTGTTTGATTGTTAGGAAACAGAGATGCGGAGGAAAGAATGTCAAATATAAAAAATGAATAGGAAAATCAGCGTTATCAAGATTTTAAGTAAAAATTATAAAAACATAGGTCGGTTTTTAAGTAAGGTTAAAAACAAGTGGGTATGGACTGTAAAAAGAGAGAAGGAATAATAAGTGACTATTCTGTAATAACACATATTGTAACACGTCTGTAAATATACTTAATGGACTGTCCTGTGTAGCAGTGGCCTGGGCCAAAACAGAGGGCAGTCCAAAAAATTGTAAAAGCTTAGTACCTCAATAAATATTATTATTATTATTATTATTATTATTATTATTATTATTATTATTATTATTATTATTATTATTATTATTATTATTATTATTATTATTATTATTATTATTATTATTATTATTATTATTATTATTATTATTATTATTATTATTATTATGATTATTATTATCATCATTATCATTATCATTATCATTATCGTTATCATTATTATTATTTATTATTATTATTATTATTATTATTATTATTATTATTATTATTATTATTATTATTATTATTATTATTATTATTGTTATTATTATTATTATTATTATTATTATTATTATTATTATTATTATCAACTAATAAAATAGGAGACATTGTAAAGTTACAAAGGCAATCATAGTTGTATATTGAAAAGAATTTACAGCTTTAAGTTGTTGAATCTATGAAGTTGGCAGATTAAGTTTGTGAATTGTAAATATTTATTTGAAATTTAATAAACAAAATTTAAAAATATGCCTAAATATAATATATAATATTAATATTTAAACCACTAAATTTTATTTATTTAAAAAATCTGAGATTATGAATCCCATTGCAACTTCAAATTAAAAAAAAAATGGATAAATGCTGCAGGATAAAATATATATGTAGATATGAAATTGTATTTAAAGGTAGTGGTCCTCAAAACACATTTAGTTCTTAAAATACAGAGTAAAAAATCTTAGTGATAAGGGCATTTCATCTTTTTGCTCAAATTTATTATTAGTATTATAACACTCTAAGTTACTTTCTTTACTTATAATTACTTCTCTACTTATATGAATGCTAAAATTATTGCATTAAAGACATATTCTTATGCAACTGAAATTTATTTGCATAAGCAGCACAGAACCTGGAGCCCGCCGTGGTCGCCTGCCAACTGAACCAGGCCCTTATTCAGACTATGGTCACATCTCGCCAGTTGTTTCCAGCCCAGTTAAATCTCCTCCTTACAATTCAGGAGGCATTGTAGATAATAGTGATGACAATGACTATAAATGTAAGTATCACTACATTCCATTGTAACCATTCTTTGTTTAATTGCAGATTGTACTAGGTTCAGATTTTGGCAGTTTTGACAGGTTGCCAAACATATAGTGTGTAATATCACCTTGATCATTGTAACTGCAAAAGAACATATTATTTTGAGTTTTCTTTTTTTTATTCTGTATTAAATTTTCTCTATGAAGCTTTCTGTTCAAGTTTTTATTTTACATAGTATTATAACGTAGCAAATTCAACAGGTTAACTTTTAATTTTTAAGCTTCTGATCCCATGGTAATGAACAAATATGCATTTCTGGTATGCACATAAGAAAAGTACCAATTGTTATAGCGTTAGCTAAATATAAAATATGGAACTGAGAATATTTTACAATATTATACAAATTGTTAAAATTGTTAACACAAACACTTAAAAGGGTAAATAAAAGCCTAAAAAATGCATGTTTGAAAATTATGCTTCCTTTCTTTGTGAATATAAAATGTACAAATAGTAATTAAGGCAAGACAAGAACAGAATGTTAATGATAACATTGTTTTAATGTTTAGAGAAACTGTTCAAAATATGCACCTCTTGCATACTCTGTACACAGTCTGCAGCACTCTACAAAGAAAATCCAGTTTTTGTTTCTTTCACTATTCCGGTGTTAATTCTTACAGTGTATTCAAATTAGGCACTTGCTTAACATATAGGCAAGATTTTATGTTGCCCCAAAAATATAGATGGATGGATTTATATCTTTGCTACCTTGGGGATTATCTTATTTGTTCATTCCATGCAATCAACATTAGCCGTAAGTTTCATAGATAGACACACAGAGAGCCCTCTTATGTGTGGAGGTGCACCATCATGTAATATTCACATTTCTTATTGCCAGGGGAACATCCTCAAGCAGAACTGGCATCATTCCTTGAAGAAACTGTAACTAAATGAATGTTATCAAAACTTGAGAAAGAAACCACATATTTTTCTTTAGAAAAAGATTTCTGTCCAAGCATTTACAAAAAGTTGTGTAAACAATTGTCTTGGCTGTGTATGTCTGTTCAAAAAATTCTGGAACATTGTCTAAAAATTTTTCTTCTGTTACCTTTTATTTATTGTGCTTGATTGCCTTTGAAATACTCTCTTCCACAATTCATTCACCACTCCCAACACTGTTTCTACTTCTGGAAGCAGTCAGGGTACAGCTCTTTCTGGATTGCTTGATGCTCAATCTGCAAATTTTCTTGTACCTTGCCTATCATTGCAAATCTTTGTCCTTTCAGTGGGGTTTTGAATTTTGGAAATACAAAAAGTCTCATCATTAGTTATGATTCTTTTAGGGAACATCTTGATATCATTTGAGCAATTTTAAAGCTCTTCACAGATAGCGAGGCAGTGGTTCTGACTCATGAGCTGTGGAATGAACTTGGCGGCAACACAATGCATTTCAAGATGCTGTGTCAGGATATCAAGACATGATCCAACTAAAATGTTACATTCTTCTGCAATCTCTTGGACAGTCAGTCTTTGATTGACATGCACAATTTCACAGACATTCCCGACATGAGCATAGTTGGTAGGCATCAAAGTGTGTTCTAAACAAGGGTCATCTTTAACTTCTGTCTTGCCATTTTTAAACTGTGTGAACCATTCGTAACTTTGAGGACAGCTTAAGCACTCATTCATCATAGGCTTCCTGTATCTTTTGGTGTGTCTCTGAAAGGTTTTCATGCAACATTTAATGCAGATATGTTAACCGAGTGGGATGGCTCAGGCAGTTTTGTCTGTGGCATGCATTTGGAAGGCCCAAATTCGATTCCCGTGGCTGACCTGCCTGACCAATGGGTTTTTTAGGGGTTTTCATGGGTCACCAGATGAATGCTAGGTAGGATAATTATACCTCCCAAATTTCCTGTATTTCCATTTCATCTCCATTATCATTTCACAACTTCTCTCATCTGGTGGTCTCTTAAGTGTTGGCGGGTGTCTTGGCACCTTGGGTCAGCCTCCTCTGTCTCCTCTCACCTCATCCTTCCTTCAGAAGATGCCCCACTTAGGGCTTAGGTACAATAAACCACAGGTTTTGGTGCCAAATCACCTCCGTGTAATCATAATGCAGAAATGTTGCTCCTATAACTGTGACTTCTCAAAATTTGCAAATTGTGTAACATGTACTACTTAATACAGCACTAAACAATAAGTAACAGACATATAATAATGAAAATTCTGGCAGTTACACACACTAAACACAGATGTGTGCAGGGATGCCTACCATATTTTGCTCCAATATTCCATTGATGCAAAATTATGAATATTACGACATTTTTTTAACAGACTTCATAAACATGAATTGTAATCAGCTCAGTTGTGAGAGATATCATAAAGTTTTAATTATCACTCGGAAGTTATGGTACATTGATGAAAGTTTGTCAGTGTCATCAGTGGTCCCTCAGTTGAAAAAAATTTGGTTGAAATAAAAAGTTGAAAAAAAAGTTTGGTGTTGAAAATCTCATACAACTGTGTCTGTTTTATTGTTCACAGAGAGTGCCTCAAATGACTTAGATGTAAGAGGGAGATAATTGAAGCTTGTAGCATGATAAAGTTGCTTTATTTGAAGGGTAAAAGTGCCCAGAAATGATTGTCCATCTTATGATACTACTGTGAGGTGGAAAAGGAATTTTCAAACTGGACAATTGGACACATGTTCCAAGATCTGGTAGACCATTAGTGACAGATGATGTAGTCACAAAAAGGCAAAGGTGCAAAAGGCAGCTGGGAAGCTCATGCTTTCAGTTTTCCGGGACTGTCGTGGAGTCATCCTTACAGATTCTTGCCAAGGGTCAAACCATCATTGGCAGATACTACCACAATCTTCTGGACAAGTTAGGAGCAGCTCTGATTAAGAAACAACGTGGTATGCTCTCCAAAGTTGTTTGTCTTCTGGCTGACAATGCACCAGCTCATTCATCTCAAGTTGCAGTTGACAAAACAAGGGAATGTGGCTTTGAGATCTTACAACATCTGCCTTATGCGCGCCCAATCTGGCACCAAAAGACTTTTTCTTGTTCCTGGAAATGAAGAATCTGTTACATGGTCGCCAATTTGACAGCACAAATGACGTCATTAATGAAGTGGAAGAGTGGTTTAAAGCGAATTCTGCAGACTTCTACAATCAAGTATTCGGAAGGTCATGAAATGCTGGAAAAAATGTGTAAATCTGGATGGTGACCAGATAGAGAAAAACTAACAAGCCCATATAGACACAAACTCTCTATCACATTTTTTAAAGGGTGATAATTAAAACTTTACGACACCCCCTCGTAGAGAAGGATTAACAATTACAAGTCAACACAAACACTATCACGTTTTACGTCAAGTAATGGAGCATACTTAATAAAGTAAATAATAATAATAATAATAATAATAATAATAATAATGATAAAAGAGGTGATAAAACTTTATACAATACCCCCTCTAGTTATGCCATTTCTCATAAATCTAGCTTCATCCATTGAAAGAATCTTAAGGATGAAATCCATAAATCTATTTCTTGTCATAGAAACCATTTGGAAAGACTACCCTTGACATATCTGCTTCAGAGAGACATTAGACATGCTGATTATGATAAGGGCATAGCAATTCTTCATTTATTGTTTTCATAACAATCCAATGGGATTTGCTTATAGTACAAGCTGTATTATGGCTCTTTCTTCCAGGATTTTCTTCTACTAAGTGAAGGATTTCTTTGGCCAACTTCTTCAGTGCAATGGGGATATAATCCTCATTGATGAATGTGAACAAATGTCCATTGGTATGCTCATATATTTGGAAATCTTTCTGTATAAGTTCCTGCTGCAGATGCCTGTTTATGTATATTTCACTGTTAATAAGAGGATTTTAAGATACTCAGCATTAATAAAGCTGTTATTTACAATTTGATGTTTAAAAAACAATCAATAAACAAACAGCGTGGAGTGCATTTCTTCACAAACAGCTAAAGTGGGCTTCTTTTAATTCTGTCAATGTTGTATAGATTTAATTGAAAGCATGCTTCAGCCTTTCAGGAGTTTATAATAACAATAAAGAGTTTTATTTCAAAGTGTAAAAGCGTTTTTAGCATACAAAGTGATAAAAACCATTACTAAACACTATTAAAGTTACAGTTACTACAATATTTTAAAGTATGAGTTCTGTTTTTATTATAAGTCCCATGATTAATTTAGACTGCCAAGTTTTGAAGATGATAGGCATTTAATAAGGAACAATTTAGATAAAATTGTTGGTTTTGAACTTTTAAACAGTATGCCTGCCTTGATTTAAAAAAAAAAAAATATTGTAATGAGAACATTATTTTCTCTTGTTCTACAGCAACACTGCAAGTACCCAAATCACCCCATACACCCAATATTACTCGTGGGATGGGCCACATCATAAAACACCGCTTCACCAAAACTTTCAAGATGATGACAACTTGTGATTTTTGTGACAAGCAGATGTTTATAGGTACAGGTAAATTATTTTATTTTGAATGAGAGTTGTTATAAAGAGATAAATGTATCTAAAGCCTGTAATGTAAAATGTTATACTAAAACTGAAAATATGCTTATTTATTTTAAATGGATCAAGTGCTACTTATTATATGTTGCTTCGATCACTTTAAACACATCTAGGCATTTTATAACATAGACATTATAACATCTGCATTCACTGTTAGGGGAAACTGGATTCATGTCAGCCAGAAGGTGATTGAGGTTGCATAGATGAAACGGTTCATAAGTTTAAGACAGGATACAAAATTATTGTTCCTTAATGATATACCTTGATGAATACTTCACTTTTAGTTTATGATTTTCAGATTAATTAGTTCCTTTTTAGTTGTTAGCATTGATAGACCATAATGACAGAATATTAAAAGTTTATATGGGCTGAATTATGTTGGGCTTCAAAACAAATAAGATGTAAGTTCAAAGTATAAACTTGAAAGAAGCGTAGAGGCAGTGAAGCACAACTTAGCACAAAAGTGAATCGAGACGATATTGACATACTGCTTCACTCACACTGTTTTTTCACAGGACATGTTTCAAGAGTTTTTGCTCATATCATCAGCTGGAACTCGACTTGTGCAAATTGTAGTGGTTTCCTCTTTCTCCGTATTGTCAATAGATGGCATGATGTACTTGTCAAAGATGTCCGGTGGTGGAGTTTCAAAATTCATGACTCTATGACGATTTTTGTTAATGAAGATTTTTTTCCCATACAGAAGGGTCTATGGGGTGATTAACGTATTTTATTAAAGATGTTTCTAAGTTGATGTCATGTCTAGTATTCAAAAAATGAAAAGCCACTGCAATTACTACCAAAGAAAACCAGGAATCTATGAGATCAAATGTGAAACTTGCCCTAAAATTTATATAGGAAAAACAAAGAGAAATATTGACATCAGAACTAAAGAACATATAAGAAACATTCAAAATGGTGAAACAGAAAAGTGAGCATGTCTTTTCATTTTTTGAATACTAGACGACATCAACTTAGAAACATCTTTAATAAAATATGTTAATCACCCCATAGACCTTTACGTATGGGAAAAAATCTTCATTAATAAAAATCATCATAAGAGTTCCAGCTGATGATAAGAGCAAAAGCTCTTGAAACATGTCCTGTGAAAAAACAGTGAGTGAAGCAGTGTGTCAATGGGTGGTGTGCATAAAAACTAAGCAATTGCTTTTCCTTCAAATCTGTAGCAAAATCTAGCTAATGCTTCGATATATATGCATAATAATATCTAGCAATTGCTTTTGCTTTAGCAAAAGCTAGGTCATGTAGGCCAAGTTAAGCAAAAGCTATGACGAGTAGCAATTGCTAGAAATTGTATGCATAACATCTAGGAATTGCTTTTGCTTCATAGGAATTGCTATGAAAAACTGAAGTGTGCCTCAATGCTGACTTCGCTAGCTTAGCAAAAGGTTTATCGGAAGCAGAAATGGCTGCGTTTATGAATATTCGGGAAAGAAAGGTCTACAGACAAAGGAGGAACCCCGAAGAACGGGATTTCAAAAAGTTATATAGATTTAGCAGTGAAAATGTTATGTGGTTAAGTGATTATTTTGTGGGAGAAAATCACGAAACGTGCGGCGGAGCTTTGAGTGGTCAGCAGAAAATGAGGACTTTTTTAAGATATGTTGGAGACCCGGGTTTCCAGGTTGGAGTTGGAGAAGACATGGGTATACACCAGAGTACAGTGTCAAGAACTGTCACATACGTAGCAAGCAAAATAGTTGAAAAAACTCATTTTTGGATGTCGTTTCCTTCGGATCAACAGAGTATGCACGATGCTAAACTTCAGTGGCAGAGGAAGTACCATTTCCCATCTGCAGTTGGTGTTCTGGACTGTACACATGTAAAAATTCCAAAACCAAATCATCACGGAGATGAATACATTAACCGCAAAGGTTATGCTTCCATAAATGTGCAAGCTGCATGTAATGCCGAGGAATGTTTCACCAGCGTTGATATTCAGTGGCCTGGGTCAGTGCATGACTCACGCATATGGCGTAACAGTGCACCGTGTGCAGTAATGAAGACAAGCATAAACTCCTTGTTGATAGCAGATGAGGGTTACGGAGTGGCACCTTGGTTAATGGTTCCTTATCGCAATCCTGTTACACCACAAGAAATTGCATTTAATAAACTCTTAAAGGTAGAACGCGGTATAATCAAGCACTGTTTTGGACAGCTAAAGAAAAGATTTCCAATTCTTCATTACGGGGTAAGACTCAATTTAGTACACACACCAACACTTATACAAAGTTGTTTCATCCTACATAACGTGGCTAAGTACTTGCTTGATGATTATGATTTCGACAACCTTGATGGTGATGCAGGTGATTTTGAAAATGTAAATGGTTTTGAAAATGTTGGTGACGATGCTGCAATACATACAGAAGGGTTGAGAAAACGAAATGAAATTGCTGAAATTATATATGATTTGTAAATCAATTATTCAGTTAAAACAGAAAGACTTTAATTCCAATATCTGAAAATGTTGTACATGTATATATTTAAATAAAGTGTAACAATATGGCACCTTTAATGGCTAGTTATTCTTGTTTTTCAGAAATTCTAGTTTTTTTGAAAAATAGTCAATTTGTAATCTTGTTAACTTTAGCTGTTCACTGATCAGTAGCCTCTGGTACTCAGGGGTGGACAGACCTCTACTTTCCTCAGTTTCAAAATCACACATGCGCTGACGTTTTGTAGGTCTCTTGGACCTGCTTTGTGATACTACTGGTGTTAAAGAAGGACCCTCTTTCCCTGGCACACCTCCCTCACATACACCTGTACCACAAAAAAGAATGAAATACTGCAAAATGTCCTTCTTTACCTTCAAAATGTTATAGAGTACGCAACATATAATGAAATAGAAATGCATTTATTATATGAGGAAAATTATTTATTTCAAAATATCACCTGGAATCTTGTTTAAGGTCGGATTATTATCTGATGACATCAGCGAAAATAGTTGTTGCTGCCAATGATTCAGTTTAATCTTTTTGTTTCCTGTTGCCTTCGCTTTTTTTATTTTTTTTTTTTTACTACAGCTTTCATATTACTGATTTTCTTTGTGATTTGTTTTGACTCCATTCTTTTACCACAAAGTTGCTCAATTTCCGTAATTGCCTGTCCAATCGCTATCTCCTTTTCTTGTTTTATTTTGGGAACTTGAGATTTGTTTAATAACACTGTCTTGTTTTTAATTACGCTAACAAACACGTCATTAAACTCGTTGTCTGCTTCCGTATCAGAACTATCTGAGGACATATTGCAGATTTTAACAGAACAAGTAACTGATTCAAAAGCACACACCAATAGGCACAATACATGTATACAAACTGATAAAAACTACGTACAGTTCGTCTGCTTTCATGACGTAGCGAAACATGCGCGCTAAGAGATTTATCACTTGCAGTGGTCTGGTAGGCAGGAAGCAATTGCTAGGTATGGGTAGTAAATGCTTTCAAGCAAAAGCACGTGCTTTATGCATACAATTTATAGCAATTGCTTTTGCTTCGATCATTTGCTAGAGTGCAAGCAAAAGCAATTGCTGAGTTTTATGCATATCACCCAATATCTTCTCGATTCACTTTTGGGCTAAGATGTAAGTTACTGAATGTGTCAAAGTTTCTGAAAGTAGGTAGAGCACCTGCCTGCCGGCTAGGGGTCCAGGTTGGATATTTCTCCAATGAAGATGATTCCCCATCTTCCCCAGAGTCTGGAAGTATGAATGAGAGTGTGAATGTGTGGGTGATCTAATGGTACAACCCAACGTTTACAAGTTAACACCATCAATATGTTCGAAAGGACAACGGCTGCCGAAATGACCACTGCAGTTAAAGGTGCGGTATAAATGGAACAAAAAGAAGGTTTCTGAAACTGTTTTAACAGTAAGAGGAGCAGAAAATTATGTTTGCAATAAATTAATAACTTTTGACCTTAACCCATTCAAGTGTCATTAATATTTAGAAGAATGTAGTAACGGTACCATACAAATTATATTTTATACTTTAAAATATTTAAGGAACATTAGAGCTACAGTATCAAATAATTCAAAATATTTGGTGTAACAAACATATTTTGAGGTAAATATTGAAAGCAGAAGCAGTATTAACAGTGAAGTATTGTTCATGTTTGAGTTTGATATATGAGTCACGATGTTTACACTCAAACTTCACTTACTTGTTGTATGACCACACCACCAAACAGCTGAGGATGAGATCGAATGAGCTTGAAAATGTTTCAATTATACAACAACAAGTAAGTGAAGTTTGAGTGTAAACATAGTGACTCATAAATCAAACTCAAAAATATTTTGAGGTGTTTCTTCTAGTTTATTAATTATTATATTCTCCCTTTATTTTCAAAGTTTACATGAAAATTTAAACCCAGTTTTCTGTAGTACACCATAATACAGGCTGTCTCACTTAATTCTATGACCTCAAATATCTCCGAAATGAAACAAAATATGAAAATTCCAATTGGTCAGGAATGTACCTATGTCAGGGGCTCACATAGTGGGAAGGTGTGTACAATCCATAAAGATAAACGAATAACACTTCCAACACCAAGTTGCATTTCTTTAAATGGAATATGTATGTTTACTCTAGCAAAATGACAAGAGCTACACACTTGTTTCTGCATTACTAATGGCCTATAGCTCTCAGAAGCTGCATTGTTGTGCATTACATCCAACTTGGAAAATGCACTCTCAAATCACCAGTAGCGTTTTGTCCCATGAAACTGTCTCACTTAAGCAGATGTTCGAAGTGCCCCCCACTTGCATCAATACACTTTTGGAATCTGTTAACAAGAGAGTGTTGCACGGATTGCAGTGTTTCTACAGATATCGCCACACACATCGTTTGTAATACGATGTTGCATATCCTCTATTGTCATTGGTGCTTCTTGATACATTCTATCTTTCTCTGTGCCCCAGACAAAGAAGTCTAATGGTGTCAAGTCTGGGAGTCGAGCTGGCCATCACATAGGACCTCCCCAACCTATCCACCTATTTGAAAACTTCGCATCCACGTCTCTGAAAATTTGTGCATAATGTGCGGGACATCAGCATGCTAGAACCACATTGATAGACGCATTTCCAATCCCACATCCACCATGAGGAGGGTTAGAGTGTGTTGCATAAATGGTGCATATCGCTGTCTGTTTAATGTTCCCTGATAAAAATAAGGACCTAAAATATGGTTACCAATAATACCGCACCAAACATTGACAGTCCACCGTCGAGCAACTTGGCAAATCCATGGGCCAGTAGTGCATGTTCCACAGATTCACATGACCATGATTTGTATTACTTAAGAATGCTGGGTTACCTTGCAACTGCTGAAGTGCAAAACGTCAGAATACAATGCCGGATTCAAAGTCATTCCCGTACAGTTTCTGGTGGAGTGATATATGGAATAGGTGATATATGGAATTTGCAAAATTCTGCTCACAGTAGTGCGGCTTATTCCAGAACCTCGTGCAATCTCTTGGACACTTGCCTCAGGATTGTGCACTACAGCAGCCAGAACAGCAGTTTCATTTCCAGTGCCAGTCTCTGCATTTGTATGTTGTCGCTTTATGGGAGCTTCCTGTTTCCCTGAGTTTCATGCAGATGTTGGTAATGGTACTAGGTGACGGACACCGTTGTTCTGGGTAGTGTTCAGCATAGAATGCCACAGCAACGGTTGCATTTCTGCAATATTTGCCTTAAATTAAAATAATATCCAGGTTTTCTTCATTACTGAAGGCCAGCATATCGACTAGATGACAGCAACTTACATGCCACACGTAAACACGATTTAATATTTGAAAGTGATGAGTCGGTAATTTAAACACAAACATCACTTAAATTATCCTTACTTGGACATGTTTCAGAGAACGGTTTGTCCAAGTAAGGATAATTTAAGTGATGTTTGTGTTTGAATTACCAACTCATTACTTTCAAATGTTAAATACATCACTGTTTCTAACCTTTTGCTTCAAATACAATTTAATATGTCAATATGGAAAGCATATCCGAAATGTACGTGAATTACGTTACAGTATAACAGCAGACCAGATAAGGAGATAGTAGTGCACTGAAGTTAGAATGTGCTGAGCTGATATCGGTTTGTTTACAGCAGGCTACAGGCCAGTGCAAGCAACCCCTGTTCTGAGCACAGAAGTACATACAATGGTTTGATTTATAGATTAATAAATATACCCCTAAATAAAGATGAATTTAATAAAGAATATAAACATACTATTATTATATTGAGATTTAACTGTATTGGAACACCACAGTGAAGCGAAAAATTATTATAAAATTATTTGTGGTTGGTTTATTGACACTCGTCACTTACTTTTTCATATATTTATGAGAGACTAGTTTCAAAGGCCCTGGCCTCCATTTTCAATCTCTTCCCAATTTTAATTTTAATTTTTAGATGAGTCGTATTTATTACACATCTGCTTCACTTTCGTACCTATTTTGAGGACATGTTTCGCAAATCATCGTTTTGCATCTTCGGCTCTTATGCGAATAAAGCTTGATCCAGTGGTGTGGGTAATTCTGGAGTTGCTGCTGCCATCTGTTGATTTAGTGATGAACTTAAATGTGGGATTCTCTTCTGGCGGGATTTCAAAGTTCATTAGTTGGTTTTTATGTTTTTCTATGTATATTCTCTCCCATATGACGAGTTCACTATGTTTTTGTACGTATTTTAGTAATTCTGTGCTATCTTCAATTTCATGATTTTCAGACCAGAAATGAACTGCTATTGCGGACTTATCAATATTTTTGTATCTTAAGTGCCTGAAGTGTTCTTTCTTTCTAGTGCCTATGTTTCTTTTTGTACTCCCTATGTAAATTTTTTCACAGTCTTTACACTTAATCTTGTGAATGCCTGACTTTTCCTCTGGTTTTATCTTATCAGTATTATTACTGTGAAGTAGGTTTTTAATGTTGTAATTGTTTTTTGGTGCCAATGTTATATTGTATTTCTTGAATATTTTTTGGAACTTTTTTGTGGCCCAGGGGTGGTAAGTAAATTTAGCAAATCTAATTTCTTGTTTTATTGGTGTGAGAGCTGTGATCTGTTTTAATCTCTTTTGAAGTTTGAATGATTTTAGTTTTTTATCTACAAGGCTTTTTCCATATCCATTTTTAATTGCAGTTTTTAAGATTTGATGGTATTCGTTTTGATATTCTTGCTGGCTGAGGGGTAGATTTACTAATCTGTGTGTGAGACTGTTGATGGTGGCATGTTTGTGTGGAATTGGGTTGAAACTATTTGCTTTGATGTAATTATCTGTGTGTGTTGCTCTTCTATGGATACCAAATTCTAGTTTTTCATTGCTTTTTGTGATTTTAAGTTCCAAAAAAAGGTAGAGTACAGTCCTCTTCAGTTTCCACTGTGAATTGTATGCTGGGTTCTTGCAAGTTGAGTAGTTTCAAAGCATCATCTATTTGTTTGTAGGGCACTATTGCAAAGATGTCGTCTACGTATCTGTACCATGTTTTAAAAATACGAGGGAAGGCTTTAGTTATATGTGTTTCGAAAAAGCTACTGTATAGATTGGCCAAAAATGGTGATAGTGGGCTTCCCATAGCTAGTCCTGAAATTTGTTTATAATATTTTCCATCGAAGACAAAATAATTTTGATGTGTACATATTTCAGTCATTGCCAAATATTCTTCTATTGCATTGGCATCTAGGTTTATAGAATTTAGCCATTTTTTCAGTTGAATTAAAAGTTTGTCTAATGGAATGCTAGGGAAGAGGGAGCGGACATCAAAGGATACTAAAGTGTCATGAGGTTTTAGTTTAAGATTTTGAATTTTTTCTACCAGGTCTAAAGAGTTTTTTATGCTCAGAGTATGGAATTGTGGAAAGGACTGAAATTTTTTGGACAGCCATTTTGCCAGAAGGTAAGTAGGAATGTTTATATTATTTACAATGGGTCTCATGGGTATGTTGGGTTTGTGTATTTTAGGCAAACCATATAGTCTTGCAAGGGTAGGGTTGTCCGGTTTGATAGTTTTTTGTTCTGCAGTTGTTAAAATTTTACTATTAATGATGGTTTTTTGTCATCTTTTATGCATCGGTTGAGTGGATTAGAATCTATTTCTTGGAATTCTTTTGTTGTAGTAACTCTAACATTTTTTCCTTGTATGTAGCTGTATCTAAGATTACTATTTTGTTCCCTTTATCAGCCCTTGAGAAGATTTCATCCTTTTTCCTTAAGTTCA
Organism: Mantis religiosa; assembly: GCA_030765055.1. Lineage (NCBI taxonomy): Eukaryota > Metazoa > Arthropoda > Insecta > Mantodea > Mantidae > Mantis > Mantis religiosa. The sequence continues at coordinate 115,956,944 of CM060951.1, read as the reverse complement.
TCACTAAATCAACAGATGGCAGCAGCAACTCCAGAATTACCCACACCACTGGATCAAGCTTTAGTCGCATAAGAGCCGAAGATGCAAACGATGATTTGCGAAACATGTCCTCAAAATAGGTACGAAAGTGAAGCAGATGTGTAATAAATACGACTCATCTAAAAATTAATAATTATTTCGCTTCACTGTGGTGTTCCAATACAGTTAAATCTCGAAACATACTATTAATACTGCGTTAATTAATGGTTTTAATAAATACTTTATAAATAAAAAAATGAAACATTCAAATATAAAAAAAAACTGTTAATGATATTTCTACCCTTAAAAAAATAAAAGATGATTATAGTTTTTTAAAAATTTACTTACTATCCTTGGGTTAATAAACATTTTCAAAAAATGTTTAAAGAGTTTGGTATAGCTTTAGTTCCTCAAAATAAATATAGTATTAAAAATTTATTGCATTTCTCTATAAAAGATAAAATTCCTAATAATAAAAAATCTAGTATTTATCAGTTTAATTGTTTCGATTGTGATAAAGTTTATATTGGAAATACAAAACGTAATTTAGAAATCAGAATGAAAAAACATTAACATTAAGTATAAACAAACTGATAAGTCAGCCGTAGCAGATCATTTCTGGTCATTTAACCAGGAAATAAATCCAGAAGTGAAATTATTAAAACAATTAAATGGTCTGATAGATTTAATGGTTTGGGAAAATATATTTATTTTAAAAAACAAACATTGCGTAATGAATTTTGAAATACCAGCAGTCGATTCTGTTTTTAAATTTGTTTTATTTTCAGATTTTGGTAGTACTAACAAGAACATATCAACGTCTAGGTTTAGTAACTATGGCGACAGCTTTGTTTTTCCAGCTGAAGATGTGTATGAATATACATGAAATTGTGATGCTGGAAAATTTATAACATTTATCATCATTTCTTATAAGATAAGTGAAGTTTTAAGTTACAAATTATTATATTTGTATATACATTGCATTACATGAGAAATGGTGGCTCTGTTGCCATTCTCTTGACAGTTATGTATTTCAGAATGTATGGCGTTTAGAAATGTGAAACCAAGTGTGTTATCACTAATTGTAGCACTAGATTTCATTTTGCTAGGATAAGCATACCTGTTTCCATGTAAAAAATGTGCAACTTGGTGTTGGAAGTGTTATTTGTTTACCTTTATGGATTGTGCATACCTTCTTATTGTGTGAGCCCCTGACATGTACATTACTGGCCAATTGGAATTTTCATATTTTGTTTCATTACAGAGATATTTGAGGTTGCAGAATTAGGTGGGACACCCTTTATATCTGTTTGAAAATAAAATGTTGACTAATGGCACTGGGGATTAGTTGATTTGTATCATTTTCCCCTGGCTTCCCAATATAAAGCTGTAGGTTCTCAATTTTGAGACCATTACATTTGTCCAAATGATGTTTGTTAATGATGACATCCTCTTTACAGATAGTGCACTTGGGTGTAGGTATGCAATGTATTTTATAAAGGTGTTCTGCAAGACAATCATGGCCAGTTTCCATTCTAAATAGGGCCACTGCAGTTTTTCTTGGCAATTTTGGTATGTCAGTTTTGTCTCCAATGTTCTTATAATCCTTGTCTTTTAGTTTATCTTCTTCATCAAGTCTCTGCTGTCTTTTAAAATGTAGCTTAATGTTGTTTAATGTTTTATTAATTTCAATTTGTCTTACAGGTTTTATATTTTGAATTGCACCTTTTTTTGCTAGTTGGTCAGCATGTTCATTACCTAAAAGTCCAACATGGGCTGGGATCCATTGCAGGGTGACACGATTTTTGATTCAACAGCTTTAATTAAACTTCCTATTTCTTTGATGTTTCTTGTTGTTTTGTTTTTATAATTTACAATCCCATCTATGGCTGATTTTGAATCTGTTAAGATAATGTTTTGTTTTATGTACGGTCTGTAAAGGATGTTCTGCAGTGCTGCTTTTATGGCTGTTCTCCGTCATAACGGTTTGAAGTTTCGACTAGTGTTAGATACTGTGCAAAATGTTTGCAGTATATTCCTGAACCAGCATCTTGTTTGTTAATAAAGGATCCATCTGTATATATTCGGAGCCATTCTTTTTCTGGCTATCTTTCATTTTCTGTGGTTATTGCTATTGTTGTTGCTCTCATTTCATCTGGTGAATTATTCTGATTATGTATTGTATATAACAGATCATTCTTATTATGTATATCAATATATTCTGTTGCTCGTTTCCTCTATTGTTAGTGCACAAATAGTATCCTTATTGTAAGACTTGAAGTTTCACGCCGAGCATTACTAATCAAGGCTTCGCGGGTGATCAGCTGTGTCAAATTAAGGATCCTGAAGAAGGCCATGGAGTTTGCAATGGCCGAAAGCTCAGCATTTATTAATTTGACACGGCTGATCACCCGCGAAGCCTTGATTAGTATCCTTATTATTTTTATATTTACGTATTACATTTTACATGTTTTAGCATGTATACTATGTTAAATAGAGTCAACATGAAAAATTCAATGGTATGGCTAGGATTTGAACCACGGATCTTCTGGTTTCCATGGTAGCTCAATGGGTAAGAACGACTGGACGGAAACCAGGAGATCCATGGTTCAAATCCCGGCAATGGCATTGAATTTTTCATGTTGACTCTATCAAAAACTTTAGCCTATATACGGCTAGTATGAACAAATGATTAATTTCCATCAATTAACTAAAGTGTATACTATGTTAAAATTATAAAATAGAAGTATTTATAAACAGTGGAGCTATGTGTTCCGAGAAAATAAAAAATCGGGCTATTTACAAAGTTAGATAGGCATTTCCAGTATCGTATCAACGCTTCCAAAAGCACCAGTTCGGAATTACTTTTAGAGTGCTGCATGTACTCTTTTTTTTTTTTTTTTTTCTCCCAAATGTACATACTAGTACAGCACTAAGTGTGGATACAAACATTTAATGTTGCCAATGCTTGCCTCGATAGCGTGGATTGTAGAACGTCTGCCTCACTTTCAAGAGGTCCTGAGTTCGAATCTCGGTCAGGGTGAGTTACCTGGATAAGGTTTTTACCGGGGTTTTCCCTTATCCTGATAGATGAATGTCGGGTAACTCTGAGTTCTATGGGTGCCGGACTCATTTGAGCTTCATTTCACTCATTCCATTCATCGTCCGATATGACTTAACGTTGGAGGACGTAAAATTACAACAACAAAATGTTGCCAATACAATTATTTTGGCCACTATTTTATACTAAATAATTCTAAAAATTTATTTAGTTCAAAATTTAATATATATTGTATTACCTTACTGCATATGAAGTCCTCTCCATAGTCTTACTGGACTGTTTTATACCTTATTTGAGCCCAATAAGGCACTACAGTTGGCTTACTGTATACTATTTGAATAAAATGGAAATTGTAATTTAAGTTTTAGCAATAGCGAAGGGAAAGTAAACCCGAGTAAAATGTTCTTCGATATGTAAAACTCCCAGGATTTGAAAACGCTGCAAGGGCATAAGAGCAGCAAGAAGGAAGTTAAAGAGTTTTTTACAAAGACCAATTGGTAAGTAATATGTTAGCATGTAACTAAATACTGAAAATTAATAAAATGGATTGTACTTTAATTACATATTTATTTATATTTAAATATTTTAAATTAATGTAGTAGTTTATGATGTGTCAAGGATGTTGTAGATGTAAAAGCAGTCACCTTCTATTAGTGTCACTAATCTTATCATCTAATTATTGTTGCAATAACAAGGTTTTCTGTCTTTTTTAGCTGTCATCATCTCAAGCTACCAGAAATACGATGGCAGAAATCGAACATGAAATTGGCTATGTTTCTTGTTTTGCTGCTGTGCAGTGATGACCTCCAGGAACATTATTAATGTAGTATGAAGCTTGCTTTCTCACCTGTAGAGCAATTTATTGTGTCATATAAAATATTTCTTACAGATTGGTTTTTCATTTCAATATCAGTGGAAAAATTTACTAAAATTTTGAGGACTATTGTGACAATATGTTGCAAAGTTTCAGGAAAAGAGAAGTTATTTAGGCCAATGATTGAGTATATTAGTTGGTTTTTTGGTACTAGCTTTAAATTTAAAGTGTTTGAGCTATATACAACAGCCCTCATGAGGAAAGTAGTTTCCAGTTTAAATTAGTGCAAAAATAGCTTGCCTAATTCTGTAATTGTTATTTGGCTTTGCTGTTTTCATATACGACATTAACCCAAAATAAAATACCATGAATACCATTTTGTGATTTCTATTTAAGCTTTGTACATTCATGATGTAATTATGCTTTCCTGAACAGGATTTAGACATTGTAATTTGTTTTTTGATACAATTAGTCTATATAATTAGCATTCATCAAAGATAGGAATACTTAAACGATTGCTTTTAGCTTCATAAACATTTAATATCTCTTTGCATGTTGTCACAAAACTTTAACTCTCATGTTTTTTGTAATAGAACTGTGTACACAAACTTATACAAATGTGCATTTCATCCACAGTATTTTTGATAGTATTTATTTTATAATACTTTTCCTTAATTAAGTAATCTAAAATATATTAAATACTATGAATTGCCTATAAGCATTATTTCCTGTTTCCAGGGAAACTAATTAAATGTGGCAAAGTCTGTTGTTCTGCTATTATTTGCTTCATTTTGTCAATCTACCCCAAGTATGTGAACTTTCAGAGGTACCAAAAGGGTGGCTGTATAGAATTCAATTCAATTCCCTTTGATCCGGTAGAATTGCATAAAATACCCTATGCATAGACTAACACTCTACAAAAAGACACCCTATTATATGGGTATAAAAATGTGTAATAAATTGCCCCAAAGATTCAAAGAAATAAAGACTTCAAAATTGGTCAATAAAAGTATAAAAGAAATATTATTAGATAAGACATATTCCTCTATACAAGAATTCATGGAGGACACAATATTATAATTACTGACAATTTATATTGCATAAATAACACCTTGTATACAATCTACACATTAGAATCAGTTTTCTCTTTATGTTAATTCTTGTTTTATATAGAACCTGACGAGTCAGCAGTTTATCAGCTTAGGCTGACAATGTAAACGTTATGTGACAATAAAGATTCTATTCTATTCTAATGGGTAGAATTGTGGGTAATAATAATTTGGGGGGCTCAAATTAAAATCTTTCTCGAGTTGTGTGGATATGAACTTCTACAAACTTCTACAAATATAACTATTTGTAACAAAAAACTTCACTTAAGTGTTTTTTTTTTGCTGACGACGCGAACAAGGGTTCCATTAACTTCAACTAATAAGAAAATTCGACATCATTTTTCTTAAGATAAGTGAAGTTTTTTGTTACAAATAGTTATATTTGTATAATACTTATTGCTTCACTGTAACTAGCTTCATTTTCTACGTAATTCTACAAACTTTTTCTTTCTCTTGCAATGATAAATATTTTGTAGCATTAAGTTGTCATCATTGTATATCTCCATCACTGATAAAGAACATCACAGCTATTAGTAGCAATTACAAAAGTATGACCTGAGATTCCATAAACTCAGTTCTATCTTGTTTATTGCAGCAATCACTTTGTAATATAGTATACACTACACCAAATGACATATCTGTATAACCATTTTAAGAAATCTGATGGGACTGGAATGTTGAAAAATCTTTAACATGTTTCAGATGTAATTGTGATTGCAAGAAATTAAATGTCATTGTGTCATCTTCATCTGCCATTCTTACTTTCATTTTCAGCACTCCACTTATTCTTAAAATATGTATGTACAGTGTCAGCTGCAGCTAGGATCTAAAGATAGAGTGTGGCATGATCTCAAAATAGCAAAGCTTCATAATAAACAATAGGGTGTTGTTAACCATATCCTTGTTAACATATTCTAAGCTTTACACTTGTGTGTCACCTAACACTTAGGTCTTCTGCAATATAGGCTTACCAGATTTGAGGATGACCTTGAGTACACTGGACAATAAAGCCACATAGTGATGAACACTTCAGTGAATCACAACACAATTGGGACGTAAATTGGGACAAATAGGTTTAAAAGAATAAATGGCATGTTAAGTGACATTTGCACTGCATTGAGGTATTATTCTGTGGTCCATCTTTTCTCAACATGACTTGCCACCATTTATGAATAATATTAGTATAGTCATGGAAAAAATTTCTGAACACTGATAACTTTCAAAGTATCTCTTCGGTTTATTTCCACAAAATTTGCAGGTAAATGCTCAAATACTAAAAAAAGTGCTTGATTCAAATTCCTTATGCCTTTCTATGTAAACAGGGCAGACTGCTTTCTGTGCTCAAATAGCTCCATGCCAAAGTTCTGAACTGGAAGTGGAGAGTGCTCTTTGAGAGTAGGTTCGAGTTCAGCAATCTACGTACACTTTTTATTGATACGTATTTCATACTTACTGATTTGAATGTATTTACGCAGCTATCGTTAAATAACTTTTTTGAATGAATGAATGATTTATTGTGCATATTCCAAAATGTTACAGTTTTTAACAATTTACAATGTTAGGCTACATTTATTTGTCTACCTTTCTGCTACCTTGGCTTACATGACACCCTAGTCTTCTGCTCTGCCAGGTAGCTCTTAACCTCCATGCCTCCTTGTCACTTAATTAGCTCCTTTCTTCCCCCTCCCCCCATCTTCCTTTTTTATGTTCTTTACGTTTCTTGCCCATTTTTCTTTTACTTCCTGTAAAAACTCACCAATACTTCTTACCTTCTTTTCCTCCTTTCCTGTTAACATTTTTATAGCTACTATAGTCTTCTCTACTCTCTCCCATTTTTCCTCCCAAACCTTTTTCCTCCATATTGCTCACTCCTTGCATTCTGCTACATAGTGTGCTATACTTTCTTTTCCACCACACAATTCACAAATTCCCTTTTCCCTACCTCTTAGGAATATTGTTCCTGTTCTCATCCAAGCTAGCCCTTCTCTCTCTTGCCTATTGCAGTAATCTCTGTATGCCCTTGTCTCCAGTCTCTTTTTATTTGTTTATAAAATTGTAATGCTTTCATATTTTCTAGACTTCCCCATATTTCCTGCCTTTCTATATCTTCTATTCTGCATTTTACCAATTTACCCACATCGCTTGTATTCCTTTTCTCTAATCTCCATATATCTCCCATTCCTATTTTTTCCATAATTCCTCCTATCTCTGCCCACCAACTTTTTGAGTTCTCTAATCTTTTTTGCTGTGTCATGCATAATTTCATAATTTCCCCTTTTTTAGCCAAGCACCTATACCCGAATGTTATTATTCATTCCATTATTATTCCATTTCTTGTCTTTCCTAATTCTACTAAAGCTACTTCCCTAGGTGCTGATCTTGGTAAGCTTAGTAGCTCTTTACAAAACTTTCTGTAATTTTGGTCCACCGTTTTGTTTACCTCTGCACCCTCCCAGATCTCCATTGCATACAACATTTTGGATTCCACTAGTGCCTCATACATTCTTTTTAACCACTTGGTTGTCATTTCTAGCTCATATTTGCAGATTTTTATCCCATTCATTGCCGCCCTTCCTTTTGCTTCAATTTTTCTCCTATCTGCTCCCCATTTTCCATTGTTATTCAGCCTCACTCCTAAGTAATTCAGATTCATTGACCACTTCCACCCTTTTAATTATTTATTATTATTATTATTATTATTATTATTATTATTATTATTATTATTATTATTATTATTATTATTATTATTATTATTATTATTATTATTATTATTATTATTATTATTATTATTATTATTATTATTATTATTATTATTATTATTATTATTTTGCCATTTAGTACCCAATTTTCATCTTTTTTAAGTTTAACTCCCTTCTTGAAGACCATAACTTTCGACTTATTTATGTTTATTTTTATTCCCCACTCTTCACAAAATTTCTGTATTTCATTTATTGCCTTCTGCAATCCTACTATCGTTATAGGTCTTACCATTAAGTCATCCGCATATAGCAATCCAGGAATTTCTTTGTTTACTATTACCGGACAGTGCTGATTTCCTTCTTTAACCTTTTCTATTATGTCATCTATAAATAAGTTAAATAAAATTGGACTCATTTTGCATCCTTGTCTTAGTCCTATTTTTTGTTCTGTCATCTCCATAATTACATTATTTTTCCACCTTACGCAAAACTTCACCCCATCATAGATTTTCTCTACTTATATAATGGGGAGTACTAAGTGAGCAGTGGAAGGAGGAGGACGTGTGACAGTGTGCTCCTGAGGTGTGAGAGCAAAAGTGACTCAACCAGCAATGGGTGTAGGAATCACAGTTTACAGAGCAAGAATTGGACTCTTCAGGCAAATATTATTCCAAAAAAAAGGAATGGAAGGCAGTAAGATGGAGGGATTACTATTGATAATCATAATTCTAATGATGTTACTGATAGCTGGAATTGAGCAAAACCCAGGCCCAGAGCAAATACAGGGAATCCTAGCAGAACTGGTGGAGAAAATCAGCAAAATGGATGGTATGGAGCAAAGGATAACGAATAATCTGGATAAGATAGCGAAGGAAATTAAAGATGAAGTTGGAAGAGAAATTCAAAGGATTCGGGCAGACATGGAAGAAATGAGAATAAAAATAGAAAGAGCAGATGAGAGGAGAAGAAGATTTAATTTGGTGTTTATAGGAGTGAAAGAAAGAAGAGGTTTTTGGCCAGTGCAAGAAATATCTCAAATATTGAAAGACAAATTAGAATTAGAGATACATGGATGGGAGATCATCGAAGCCTATCGCATAGGAAGACAAAAAGGAAAAAGACCAATCATTGTTCAGTTCTCAACAATGCAATTAATTCATGAAATATTGGGCAGAGCAAAAATGCTGAAAGGGAGCGATATATTTATAAACAAAGACCTAACGCCAACGCAAAGAATCACAAAAAAGAACCTAATCCGGCGAATGATGGAGGCGAGAGCTGCAGGGAAGAGAGCATATATACGAAACCTACAACTATCATTATGAAATTGAAAATGCAATTAGTATTCTGAGTTTTATTATGACCTGGGCAGGAGAGGGGATGAAAATGACAAATAAAGGATATTCTAATATTAGTAATGGCTGGTTTGACGAGGAATGTAGGGTGATTAAAAACATAGTAAAAGAAAAACTGGTAAAGTGGAGGGAAACAGGAGATCCTTATTCTAAGGAAGAGTATTTGCAAAGTAAATACCACTACAGCGAACTACTGGAAAGTAAAAAATCCCAATGGAGACAAAAGAAAGCAGATAACCTAATCATTACTATTGCCGAAAATAATGTGAGTAAAATATGGAGGGGTATAAAGTCATTGTACGAAAAACATGTAACCAAACATAATATAAGCCAGGAAGAGTGGCTAAGCTACTTTATAAATTTATATGCATACGAAAATTCTAACAAGGGGAAGATAATCCCAGAAATAGAGAATAATTTTAATGAGATGTTAGATAGGGATATAACAGGAGAGGAAGTAATAAACCAGGTTAGAAGAATTAAGAGAAATAAAGCTCCAGGAATAGATGGTATACCAGGAGAATTTCTCAAAGTATGGTGTGAAGATGAGAACAGGGTTAGATTATTAACATCATTATTTAACTCAATGAAAACAAATGGCTATATACCGAAAAGTTGGAGAAAAGCAATTATACAGCCAATATACAAGGGCAAAGGGGAGTTGGATAAACCCAATAACTATCGGGGAATAGCACTGCTGTCCAATGTGGGTAAAATTTTTACAGGAATACTGGCTGATAGGATGCAAAAATGGATTGAAGAATTCAATATTCTTTCAGAATATCAAATGGGCTTTAGGAAAGGTAGGAGAACAGCGGACAATGTCTTTATTATAAAAACACTAGTGGACAAGTATTTAAGATATAAAAAAGGTAAAATATATATGGCCTTTATTGATCTCGAGAAAGCTTTTGATCGAATAGAGATGAATTTGCTATGGTATAAATTATTAATGAAGGGGGTTAGTAATAAAATGGTAACCATCCTACAAGGGTTATACAAAGAGAACACATTTTGTATAAAATATGAAGAAGGTGCAATAACTAGGGACATACACCAGGAAAAAGGGCTAAGGCAAGGGTGCAAGTTAAGCCCAGTTCTGTTTAACTTGTTCATAGATGATATATTGAAAAATATAAGCAATAATAATAATTTCTTGCCGGTAATTAATAATATACAAATCCCTGGATTATTGTTTGCAGATGACTTGGTGATCGGTGCTATTACTGTGAATGGGCTAAAAATATCTTTACAAGAAATAGATAAATATTGTGCAGCTTGGGGCCTAAAGGTGAATAGAGCTAAAACCCAAATTGTAGTTTTTAAAAAAAGGTACTAAACTGAGTAAACATGAGAAGTGGTACAAAGAGGGAATCGAATATAAAGTAGTACGTGAATGTAATTACTTAGGAATGAAAATTGATGCAGGAGGAAAATGGGAGAAGCAAAAGAAATGCGCACTGGCAAAAGGGAAAGCAGCAATGACAGCTGTAAGAGGATGTTTGTATAAAACACCTGAAATGGAAATGAAATGGTTAGAAAGGGTATATAATTCGGTGGTTGAGGCACGAATGCTATATGGTATTGAGATGTGGGGGCTAGAAAAGGGATGGGAAGTTTTAGATTATGTACACAGGGGGTTTTGTAAGGAAGTTCTAGGGCTGCCAATATCAACTGCAAATGAAGTAGCTCTAATTGAAATGGGGAGAGTTCCAAGAAAAGGGTTAGTTATAGAAAGGGCACTAAAATATTGGTATAGGATATTGAATTTAGAGGAGGGCAATATACTGAAACAATGCTTGAAGTATCAAGAACTAAGTTTACCAAATAAAGGATGGGTAAGTAATTTACGAAATAATTTGGAAAATAATGGTATGGGTGATATTTGGAGAAAGAGAGAAACTAATTATAAAGGTTTTTGGAAAGGGGCTAGAATAAGATTTGAAGACATGGAGATCCAGAAACTGTTTAGTCAAATAACAGAGAAGAGATCACTTGTTTTCTATATTCAATTGAAAAATAGTTGGGGGAGGGAGAGGTATATAGATAGCACTAACAGTGAAGAAAGAAAGGGGTTAGCATGGTTAAGAGCAGGGATATGGAGATTAAGAGGTCAAAGAAATGGATACCCACAAGACGAGTGCCCATTGTGTGGAGATAAAGAGGATATAAAACATATATTGTTTGATTGTAAGGAAACAGAGATGTGGAGGAAAGAATGTCAAATATCAAAAATGAATAGGAGAATCAGCTTAATCAAGGTTTTAAGTAAAAATTATAATAACATAGGTCAGTTTTTAAGTAAGGTTAAAAACAAGTGGGTGTGGACTGTAAAAAGAGAGAAGGAATAATAAGTGACTATTCTGTAATAATACATATTGTAACATGTCTGTAAACATACTTAATGGACTGTCCTGTGTAGCAGTGGCCTGGGCCAAAACAGAGGGCAGTCCAAAAATTGTAAAAGCTTGGTACCTCAATAAATATTACATATTACATATTACATATATAATGGAATATGTAAATGGATAGTTCTGTAAAGACTGGCTAATTAAGACTGTGTGTGAGTGAGCATTATTTTTAATTGTGTTGTTTTAGTGTAAATTGAATTGTATTTCTATTGTTACAATGTTGATGATTCCATATCATGTAAACATGGTCTTAATGATGAAATAAATGAATATAAATAAAAATATTTTCCATTTACCCCTTTCATCCTCAGTTTCCAAACTAGAGTCATCCTTATTTAAGTTAATTGATAGAAATTAATCATTTTGTCACACTAACCATATATAGGCTAAGATTTTTTATAGAGTCAACATGAAATATTCAATGCCATGACCGGGATTTGAACTACGGATCTCCTGGTTTCCATCCAGTCACTCTAACCCATTGAGCTACCATGGTCAACGTGCCATCGTGACATTAAATTCTCCATTTGACTCATATATATAGTCTTGGTAAACCACTAGGGGCTCTCGTATCCGAGATACACCGTGATCCATGGTTCAAATCCCGGTCATGGCATTGAATTTTTCATGTTTACTCTATCAAAAATCTTAGCGTATGTATGGCTAGTGTGAAGAAGTGATTAATTTCCATCAATTAACTTCAATAATAAGAGTTTAATGATGAAGCCTGGGATTCAAATACTTACGATAGTAAATTGCCACAAACGGTGTATCTCAGATACAACAGCCCCTAGTGGTTTACCGGGAAATATATATATATATATATATATGAGTCAAATGGAGAACTTAATGTCAGGACAGCACGTTGGCGATGGTAGCTCAATTGGTTAGTGTGACTAGACGAAAACCAGGAGATCTGTGGTTCAAATTCCAGTCATGGCATTGAATTGATCATGTTCACTCTATCTAGAGCTTTCTTGTTTATCGTATCAAAAGCTTTCTCAAAATCTGCAAAGAACATATGTACCCTTTCTCTCTTCTTCCTAAGGTATTTGTCTATTATAGTCTTTATTATGAACAGATTATCTATTGTCCGTTTTCCTTTCCTGAAACCTTCTTGAAATTTAGACAGCTTCCTTTCTTTTTCCACCCATATTCTTAGCCTTTCTGCTAATATTCCTGTGTATATTTATCCTAATATAGATAACAGACTTATTCCCCTCTAGTTTTCTGGTTTATTTGCACCTCCTTTTCCCTTATAAATAGGCATGATCATACTTATTTTCCAACTTTCTGGTGTGTCATTCACTTTCGTTTATCTTGTTTAGTACCTTTGTCATTACTTCTAAGCCCATTTTTGTTTCCCCAAACACTTTCTAAAATTCCCTTGGTATATCATCGGGTCCTACTGCCTTCTCTTTTTTTTTATAGATTTTAATTGTTGGTATACCTCTATCTAGATCTTCATTTGCTATTTCTATTATTCTCAAATCTCATTTCTAATTTTAACTTTCTTCCCTCCTCTATCAGCTCCCTGAAATATCTCTGCCATTCATTTGCTTTAATCTCATTTTTTGCCTCCTCTTTCCTGACTACACCTCTTACTGCTTCTCATATTTTTTTTTTTTTTTTTTGCATCCTTTCCCTCTATAGCTTCTTTTAACTTTTTCCCTGCTTTTTCATGCTATTCTTTCTTTTTTGCTTCCAGTATATTTTATATCCCCATTTCCCACCCAACAGATTTTTCCTATCTGCTTCTTCCGTTCTCCTTCATTTAATAAGATCTTTAAATAGTTCTTTTTTCTCTACTCTATATTCCTCATCATACCACCCTTTATTTTCCTTTATCTTATTGTCTTGTTTCCAGTTCTTTCCCCGCCCTTTTTACTAGTAATTCCAGTAGTTCTAAAGCTTTTCCTGCCCGATCTTCCCTAATGTTCAGCATTATACCCTTTTCTATAATTTGTCCTACAGCTGAATTTATGTCATGCATAAAGCCTACTCTCTGTTCCTCCCTCCATTTGAACATTTTTACTCTCCTTGTCTCTATTACCTCTCCTCCTTCTACCCTTTCTCCTACTTAATGTTTCATATTTATTTCTGTTATTATTGGAAAATGACCACTGCTTGAGCATAAGTTTGTAATTTTGAAGTTGTTTAACTTGCCTTTCAAATTATTTGGCCATAATACATAATCAATTATACTTTGACCATTTGTATTTATGAATGTGTATTCCCCAGCTTCATCTTTTCTGTATTTTCCATTTAAAATATAGAGAGAATTTTGTTCACAAAAGTCAATAAATTTTTCACTCCCTCTGTCCACCATTTTTCCCTGCTATGCCTAACACTCTCTCTTTCTGTAACACATCATTTCATTCCCACAAATTCATTAAATTTATGTCACTTTCCCCTATTCTCACATTGAAATCTCCCATTATTATTACCTCTATATGTATATACTTTTCTTTCTATGTTCTTCTCTAAAAGCTTATATAATTCTGGGTCATGGAACTTTGATGTTTTTGGCGGGTTGTATACTATACCCATACATATTTTACTGTCATCTTAACTGCTTATCTTGGATAATCACCCACAATGCTTTAGATCTAGACCATGTTCTTTTAATTGTCTTATTCTTTTAATTGTCTTATTCCATCCTATCCCACCTCAAAGTCTCCTTTCTTTGCTTACAATACTCCACCCTTACCAACATAATTCTATTCTTTTATTTCAATAAGGTCCTCTTTTAACCATGTTTCTATCTCTACCAAATAGTCTAAATCCTCCAGTAAATATTGTAAGGTTCCCAAGTAGGTTCCTCCAAACACATATATTCCCAAGTAGAGTTTGTTTTTTAAGCCTTCACAGTTTCAAAACCCCAATCGCCTTACTGTTTGCTATTGCGATTCTGTTCTAACCCTATCCCTACATACTCTGAACTTCTCTAAATTTTGTTTGCTTCTCAGTTTTTAACCTTCCATTGTTTTGTTAATGTCCTTTTGTGGTACGAGAATGCTCCCATATGGTGAATACACAATACTTTCTTCTCCTCCCCTCTCTTCCTCCATACTACTTCTTCCTTGCCACTCCCCCCAACTTTCCCCATCTCTTCTTCCTCACTTGATGCCATGCCTCCTTCCCCTTCTGTGCTAGAGCACATGCTGCTCCCCTTTCCTCACTCCTCGGTGTGATGCCTTCTTTGGTGATGATGTATCTTGTGACGTCTCCAATGTCGTCATATCTGCTCTCTCATTTGTTACAGCTGTTGATTTATCCAACATGCTGTACTGCTCCACTGCTTATTGTCGATTCATCATATTCCTTACCTACTTTGTCAGCCGTTCCACTATTCCTCGGGACTGGACTGGACTGGACTGGACTGCACTTTGCCCTTCCTCCACCTGTTGTGTGTCTCGATTGACCTCGTGCTCGTGTTGTAACTTTTTGCTGAGTTGTTTGCTGTTCTGGTCTGCTTTCCAGTCTTCTTATGTCCTTTTCCCCCTCAGGTGTTGTTTTCCTGCCATCAATCCAAAGTTATAAATTTCATCTGTATTATGAGCTTTTTCTTCAGTTCCCGTTCCTCGAATGATAAATCTTCATTTCTGAAAATATTTTATCCTTTTAGTTTCCTTTATCTGTTCAGTATCTCGTAGACTATGCTCATGTTCGTGAATCTTGCAAATATTGTTCTCCTTCCTGTATTCCTCCCTATGCAAAATACTTCTGCGATCTCGCAGTCTCCCAATCTCAGTTCCATTTTTCATTCCAGAATATTATACATTTCTTGTATGGCCCAGACCCCTCGATCTTCCTCTCTGGTGAATAACAAATTGTACCTCTGATTCCTTTCCTCTAGTCTATTCACCCTTACTTTTATCCCATTCGTTTCTTTTCTGATATCCTTAACTTCCTCTTTGATTTCCTGTTTGATTTCTCATACTGTAGCATCTACTTGATCACTTAGTCCTTTTTCCAGCTCGTTCATTCTGCTTAGTATTCTTTCCAAACTGTCACCTTTGCCCATTGGCCCTGGATTCACTTCTACCCCACTGATAACTAATAACGCAATCAGAAAAACTGCCATAATCTTGTGGTTCCTCTTCTTTTCTATTTCTAGACTTACTACCTCTAACTGCTCTGAATGCTCCGATCCTGCACCTGTATGTGGAAATATCCACCCCCATTGTCCCTTATATCCTTCTTTCGTTAAGCTAACAGGAACCCCTTCACACACGCTTACTCCCTTCTACGGCTCACTTAGCACTCCCGTTAAATAACTAGTTCATTGATTATGTTGAGCAATTTTTGCTTTTCTCGCAAAAAAGGAAAAATGACATGCAATAACAACTTGAACTCTGGTGTTTTTCAATGTGACCAAAAAGTGCTGCTACAAAAGAAGGCATGCACAGAGCAGAGGGAAGTGCTGTGCATATGAAAATGACTCTGTGCCAACGTCCTTGATTTGAAGTTTCAGGGAACAGGTTCAAATCCAGCTACCTGGATATATTATATATTGATACCTATTATAGTTGCTTAATATTTATGTAGATTTCATTATACAATTATAGTTATATTAAATCAATGATGTGTGAATATCTGATGTTCTTTGGGCAGGGAGGGGGGGGGGAGGAAAAGAAAAGAAACCTAGTGACCTGAACTTCGGTACTTTTGAGCTGGTCAACATTTAATACAAAATAAATTTTATATATATAAAACTAATACTTTATGTGATTCCCATTATTTTCTATAACTGCCCTCAATCTTCGGGGCATGGAAAATCCACCAGCGTTTTAAAATAATTTTGTCCTCTGCTATAACAATGTGGAAAATCAGTATTATTTAAATAAAGGAATATGAAGCAGGCATTTTGACTATAATAGAAAAGAAAAACAAATTGCCGTCATCGAGACTTGAGCCCATGTTAATCAATGCAGAAAGGGTGTACGTGTTGCAGAGCTATTTGTTATTTGCTTGTAAGGGAGCTCTTGTTTCATATTCATCAACATAAGGCGCTATTCAAATATACATGGCTTTCAATGCTACTGAATTCATTTATTATATAACGGGTGCTTGACAATATTCGCGTGTTTGGTGTTGTTGAGCACAAAATTCTGATAGTTCCACCTATATGTATAACCACCAATGATCACAGCAACAGACAGCCATTATGTTTGTGCTCTATTAATGCATTGGCTAACAAAGAAATGGAGGTCAATGTTGACTTGTTCTGCCACCCCTCTTTCTTTATCAGGAAACAAATAGAAATGTCTACGTGTTTTGAGACCCAGCCTACTTATGCACTCAACAGATGTTAAAGAGTGCCAAACTGAATGTAAAATGCCTAGAAGCATTTTAGAAATTGTGACCAGTGTGAATCATGCAGCTAAACGACTTGGCTCTGAGAATGCGCTCAATCATTTTTGCCATGACTGTACATCATTTCTGTAATGCTAACAATTTTAAGGGTGATATACCTTCACTGGTGTGACCCACAGAAGTTTTACATGTCAATGTACAGACATGAATCTTAATACTATTTAAGCATCCTCTCATCATTCTGAGTTGGGATGAAACCCTTAATCTTTGGTGCAGAAAAAAGTGCTCAACCTAATATATGGCCCATCCATTACATAACTCCACATCATTTTGTTATATAATGCACTTCTTGTTTTGTTCCAGTGACTGTATTGGGAATTATGGACTGTCAAAAGAAATAATGCTTAGATGTGTGAATCAATTGAATTAGACAACTAAATTATTTTCTATTACTATCTCAGACATATAGTTCCATCACCTCCAGTGCATAATTAAGAGCGCAAACAGTAGTACTGGTTCAGACCTTTCATTGACGCATATTCAGTTGTATTGTATTGTATGTCATAGTCTGAGTGGTTTACACTATACAGAGAGCACCAATTGCTATCTTAGAAAGTACATTGTTTCAAGTCTTACCAAGTTAAACTAAGCAATGTACTCAAAAAAACTGCTATGCTTATAAAGCAAATCATACCTCACAGTCCGATAAGTACATCTAATTTTGTCCTATAGGAAGATACACTATGCAGTAAATTTTACTTCTAAAACTGCTTATTATTTTTGTCAGCATTCATTAGTTTGCTTATGCATGTCATGCCTCATTAAAACATTTACAAATTCAAGCCTGTAGTATTATTGTGTTGCAAAGACAAAGTTAAGCATAGGACAATCTTAAATGAATGATATACTTTTATGTACTTAATATTTTTTTAGTCATTGAACTTATGTTTTATTGTAATCATAATAATTCGTTCTGCATTTGTGAATGATAACTCAACCAAAGAGATTAAAAGCATATAAAATAGTGTCATTATTAAATTTTTGCCACCAGTTGCTTACCCTGCCTCATGTACTAATTTGTAAGTTTTTACTGCATTATTAATGTAATATGAATCAATCACAAGTTTCAGGTCTTTCTCTGAATATACTTTTATAAACTTATGCTACAAATAATACATGATTAAATAGAAGCATTAACACAACTTCTTTGTTCTTTTTTAAAAAGATAGTGCTATTTTTTTGTACATAGTTGTTGATATCTTCATTTAAAGTTTAGATATACTCTATTTAGTTTTTTTTTCCTATACTTGTCTTCCAGAGAAATTTTAAATATTATTAGTAATTTTCTGTGTACAAAGAAACTGCATTACACATAACTTCGTGGTATTCATACCTGTTTTCCTTTACCCACAGAATGCATTAATTTAGTGTGAAATTACCTTTGCTGTAGTCATTACAGTAAGAAGCTTGGGATTTCCAACTTGCATAACCTCAACAGCATTTTGTGTGATCTCACTCTCATCTCAAAATATAAACTTGAAAGAAGCATAGAGACAGTGAAGCACAACTTAGCACAAAAGTGAATCGAGAAGATATTGACACACTGTGAGTGAAGCAGTATGTCAATATCTTCTCGATTCACTTTTGTGCTCACTCTCATCTATTTGTTAAAGTTGTAATTGTATACCTAAGACATAATTATTTGTAAGTAACGGGAATATTAAAACTGTAATGTTTAATTGAAGACGTAATTATTCATATATAACAGGAAAAAGGCGAAGTTTAGAAGTCGCTTCTGGCAATCTTTTCTTAAGAAATTAGTTGTCCAACTTCTTTCAGTGTCACATCTCGCACTCTCATAAATAGTTTACTTGTACATTTCCTCAGAACATATAACATGTATTATGCTAATGTGATTAGTTGAAATGTGCCATAAACCAGAGAAAAAGTGTCCCAAGTGGCATCAACCACCACTGTAGAGTTGACAATCTGGTATTAATCTGTGGGTGGAACTGAAGTGTGTAGATTGAAAGAAGTAATAGGTGACAATAAGAGGGAGCAAATCTTTATGAAGCTTTGTTTTAATTGTATACATAGTTAACTATTTAATGATGTGCAAAGTTAGCAGTTCCTTATGTCAATGCTGCAAAAGCTTGAAAGTATCAAATAGGGACAAGAGCTTGTGTTCGTGCTTATCATGTAATCAGAACCTGAAGAGCAACAAGCAGAGATGAGAGGTTGGTCACTCATTTAGCTACTTCATGACTTTCACAGCCCCTCCTTGGCCTCAGCCTCCCTCAGTTTTTGCCTCCATTTATCTCTTCTCTTCTGCCTTCTGTCTCCGCCTTCAGACTCCCAATATGCTTAAGGCATCTCTTCTTATTACACCTTCCCATCAGTTTTTTGGTCTACCTTTGGGCCTTTATTGTAAAATTCCAACCGCCCGCCGCCCCCCCTTTTTTATCCATTGGTCTTCCATTCTTTGATTCTTCCATTCTTCATGTCCCGCCCATCTTAACTGTCTAATCTTAATTTCTTATACTATAGAGTCAGACTGAAAAATTCAATGCCATGGCCAGGATTTGAAACACGGATCTCCCAGTATCCGTCCAGTCACTCTTAACCTTTGAGATACCAATGTGCCATTATGGCATTAAATTCTCCAACTGACTCGTATGTTTCTCAATAAACCACTAGAGGCTTTCAAATACAATGAGATGTGCACCTTTTGTGGCAACTTAACTAACTCTTAAGTACTGAAGTACCAGTCTTTGTAGTTACCATTATTAGGTTATTTGTTGGAAATTTAATTGTTCTTCCACACTAGCCGTGTGTAGACTAAGATTTGAATAGATAGTCAGACTGAAAAATTCAATGCCATGCCAGAATTTGAACCATGTTTCCTCTGGTGTTTGTCCAATATCTCTTAAGCTTTGAGCTACCATGGCCAATGTGCCGACATTTCTTCCAAGAAAGGAAGAATTTAAATGCTGGTTAACTTTGCATGTCCTGAATTTGTTATGACTAGAACTGAGCAAAAGTAAAATGTGTTATGTTTCATTTTGCCTTTTCTCTCACAGCATTTATTGCAGAAGACATTGTCCACAGTTAAAGCATCACATGAAAGACAATAAATCAACACTATGTATTTTGCAAATTAGGTAATTATGTAAAGGAGTAAGAAAAAAAGAAACAATATAAGCAACAAATTGAAGAAAGGATGATTATTGTATTGTATTCTTTATTCACCGTTTGAAAAACATTTTTACATTTTCATGGCTTCATCAAGTTGATAAATATACAATTTACTAAAATGATAAATATACAATAAATATATAAAATGAAAATATAAGATACTAGATACTGTACATTAAATGTCTAGGAATTCAGTCACTGAATGAAATGAGTTATGTAATAGGAATGACCCAAGCTGTTTTTAAATACTTCATTGTCTTTGATAATTTTTATATTTGATGGTAATTTGTTGTATAGTTTTATACCATTGTGGAGTTCACTATTCTTTGCGAAATTAGTTCTATATTGTTGAATGTGTAAGTTTTCCCTATGTCTTGTTTGATGATCATGTAACTGACTGTTTTTTATTAATTTATGTTTGTTTTGTTGAACATAGTAAATTACTTCTAGCATGTATATACAGGCTACAGGCATAGTCTTTAATTTTTTTAATAACTCTCTGCAAGATGTTCTACTTGTCATGCCCATCATTATTCTTATTGCTCGCTTCTGCATTTTGAAAACCTCTTCCCATTTGGTTGCAACACCCCAGAATATTATTCTATATCGAATATGGCTATGGACTTGTGCCCTGTGGGCTTGTGCTGTTTTTTAGTGTGTTTATGATGTAACATCCCATGCTAAGTTTTTTGGTTAGTTTGTTTATATGTGCTTCCCATGTTAGATCTTTACTTATCAGTATTCCCAGAAACTGCGATTCCCCTTGATACTTTATCATCTCTCCCTCTAGTTTCATTGGTGGTTTTGTTGTGTCATTTCTATTTTGGTTCATATGAAAACTCATACCCACTGTTTTATCTGTATTTACTAAAAGTCTGTTGGATTTAAACCAGGATTCTAGTTTTGTTGTATTATTGTCTTATTTCTTCTTGCAGTTCCGTGTCACATTTTGCTTTTACCAGTACGTTTGTATCATCTGCAAATAATACTACCTCTGCATTTTGGACATTTAGTGGCATATCATTTATGTATAGTAAGAGAAGTGGGCCTAGAATTGATCCCTGAGGTACCCCATGCTCCACTTTTTTAAGTGTTGACTTACATTTCACTATTTTACACTGTTGTTTATTTACTTGGCTAATTTCTACTATCTGAGTTCTATGAGTTATATATGATTCAAACCATGTATATGCTATCCCCCTTATTCCATATATACTTAATTTTTCGAGCAATATTTTGTGGTTTATTACGTCATGCTTTTGTGAGGTCCATAAATAGTCCTACTGCCTTATGTTTCTTCTCTAATTTGCGCTAATACAAAGTAAACAGCTGTTTCTGTTTATCTTTTGTGTGATTAGATATGAAATCGGGAAGAGATGGAAATAAATGATTTATGGCATAAGTTTAAGGAAGGAATCATAGAAACAGCAATAGTGGTGTGTGGAAAAATGACAATAAATTTTAAAAGGAAAAGAACAAATTGATGGAAGCTGAGGTAAAAGCAAACGTGAAAGAGAAAAAAGAAACCTGGAGAAAATATTTAAGAACAAAAGCAGAATTGGATAGGATAAACTATAAACAGAAATGAAATAGGAGTAAAAGAGCTAGATAGAGTCAGCATTGACTCTATTGACTCTATCAAAAACCTTAGCCTATATAAGTCTAGTGTGAAGAAATGATTCATTTTCATCAATTAACTAAAGTAAAAGAGCTGTTAAGGAAGCAAAGCAAATATTTATGGGAAAATTTTGGAAAGGAAATTGAACATAATTTTATGGAAAATAGTAAACAATTTTGGAATATAGTTAAGGCATTGAAATGGAGTAAATGGAAAACCAGCAAAAGTTTAAGAAACAAAGAAAACATAATTATAGGCAGGAAAAATATGTTGAAGAGAGGAAGAATACTGGAACAAAGTGAACAAATAGAGATAAGGATAGAAGAGGAAAATGGTACTGAACAATTACATAGGTTGAAGTAACAGAGGCAATAAGGAGAATAAGAATGGGGAAAGCAGCTGTTATAGATGAAATAGCGCCATAGTGTATAAAATTGGGAGGACCAAATATGACATGTATTAACAAAAATATTTAAGAGGATGTGGAGAACCAGTATTATACCAGAAGAATGGAAACAAATATTGCTATTCCAATCCACAAAAAGGGAGACAATAAGGATTGTGACAGTTATAGAGCAACATGTCTATCATCTGTTGTATATAAATTACGAAGGGTA
The DNA here is from genome assembly GCA_030765055.1 of Mantis religiosa. Classification (NCBI taxonomy): domain Eukaryota; kingdom Metazoa; phylum Arthropoda; class Insecta; order Mantodea; family Mantidae; genus Mantis; species Mantis religiosa. The sequence continues at coordinate 115,934,728 of CM060951.1, read as the reverse complement.
ATTTAAGGAAAACTGGAAGAACAAGTGTTCTTCAGACTTGACAGACAGACCCAAGATCTTATTTATATTCCAATGACAATGATTGGAAAACTTATAGACAAGAATAAACAAATTTGCTTAGCATTTCTGGATTAAAGGCAGCCTTTGATTTGGTGCCAAGGAAATATTTGTGGAAAGCAGTGGTAAAGAAAAATGTACCAAATCAGCTAATTACAGCAATACAAAGAATATGTAAATGGAAGGGAATAGAACAGGAGATGCATCTAGGTAATTTAATATGGAAAAGGAATTAAACAGGGGGTTAGTTTTAGCCCACTACTTTTTATTAACTTTATGGATTAAATAATTAAAATTTGTAAGAGAAGAACACCAAGAGCTATAATAGGATATTGGAATATGAGCCCAATGCAACTACAGGTTTGGTATATGCGAAGACATAATATTAATAGAAAATGAGGAAAGCTACAGAGGTGTATGATAGAATGGGCAGAAGAACTTGGAAGAAAGGGAATGGAAAATGCTAAGAAATGTTTAATGTTAAGAAAAGTAAAGTTATGTATATTTCAAAAGAACATGGACAGGATATATCCATCACATATAAGAATGAAAAAAATAGAACAAGTAGATATGTATGAAAATGTAGGAACAATTATAACAAGTGATGGAAGATGAGACGAAGAACACTAAATAGGGGGGGGGGGGGGCAAATAAAATGTATTATCAGTTTAACAAAACTTTTTTGGAAAGAAATAAGTATCTATGAAAACAAAGATGCAATTGAGCACTTTATTGACCAAATTTTTAAATCATTATAACTATTATCATGTCCAGTTATTTTGATGTGTATTTATTTTTTAACTAGAATCCTAACATACCCTACTGGTAAAATAGGGATATTTCTTTTGGAGAATAAATAATAATAATAATAATAATAATAATAATAATAATAATAATAATAATAATAATAATAATAATAATAATAATAATAATAATAATTATTATTATTATTATTATTATTATTATTATTATTATATTAGTCAGTACTGGTACCAACACTTATTCATGGAATGGAAAGTATACATTTACAAGATGAGCAAATAAGTAAAATTCAATTCAATGAGATGAAATATTTAAGTAAAGCAGTGAATAAAACTAGGAGAAATAGAATAAGGAATGAGAGGATAAAGAAGAAGTAGATCTAAGATCGTTGGAGCAGATAATTGAACAAAAGCAATTGAAGGGGTGGGGACATGTATCCCTAATAATAGAAAAGTTAAACAGATAATAGAAGTAAAGATACAAGGAGGGAGAAGGAAAGGACAACTCCAGATAATGTGGGAAGATAGGATGGAAAAAAAATTGGGAGACGTAGGAATAAGGCAGTAAGAGAAATGAGGAAAATTATGAGTAATAAGAAGGAATGGAGAAGATGGATTAACGGGGCCACCCCTACACTGTAAAGGCAAAAAGGATAGAGAAAGAAGAACTTGTAGTTATGTTTTATTTGAATATCAAAGAACTTAAATAAATCTTTAATGGCTGCAAAATTGTGAGCTGTCTTCATCAGCAGCACCAAAGTAGGTGTTCAGAATGAGCCCTGCCAGCTTGTATACATGCTTCATACCTCTTCTTCCAATTTGCAGATCCATAAGTTGCCTAAATCAGCTGCTTGAAAGATGTACCGATGAATTTCCTCCAAAGTATCTATTTCTTAGGCTATGCCATGGCTGAGTGATTAGACCACTCAACTCTCACCAAGGCAACCCTGGTTTGATCCCGGGCAACCACAAAGTGAGATTTGTGGTGAACAACACGGTACTGGAGTGGGTTTTCTTTGGGATCTCTGGTTTCCCCCGCTATCATTCCACCAATTGCTCCATCATCACCTTTCCCATCATTCATCTTGCCCTCATACTATCATCCAGTTCTTTCACAGTTGCACCAGTCATCGGGCTCATCACCCATCCTGGTTCTCTATCGGATCCAAAGCTTCAGTTCCTCAGGCCTAACCTTAAGGGACAGAGGAACAAGAATCCCCTAATATCGCAATAAGTGATATACTAGAAATAGGGTAAAGAAGAAGTATCTATGTCTGTACAAACTACTTTTTCGTGTCACTTCAAAGGTAAAAGTCCAGCATATTGAGATCTGGAAGTCTTGCAGGCTATAATAAAGCTCCAAACCACTCAGTGCAATAATCAGGGAAGCTTCTGGCTAAGTGGTAACTTACTGTTACCACTTATGTGAGATTGTGTGTCAATGAAGATTTTTTTCCTCCTTCAAAGTTATATCCTCCAAAAGAGAGGAAAAATCAGAATTTTAAAGAGTCTATGGTAGTTTACACTCAACATAAAGTGTGAAACAATGAAATGTCCATTAGAACATCTTTGATTATGACAGCCCAAAATGAAAAATGTATGTTATATGTTTAACACTGGGGTGACTAATAAAAGACCACACAAATATGTTGTGTAAGCTTGTGCTACTGTTTCAGGTAAAATATGTTCATCAGTGGGCTTGACACATTAGATAGTCTGGATTCTGCACACCCTTAATGTAGGAGCCATTTACAGAATCTTGCATTATGAGGAAGAAACATTTGATGACAAATGCTATTCTCGTTGGACATGACATAATAGCTGTTCTCCTAACATACTGAACCAACCCAATGGGATATCCCAGCATTACGAGAAATTTCTTGAATATTACTATGAGCTAGTTCCACTAGGTTTAACCCTTTTTTCCTTTTTGTTCGTAGTTTGTTAGATCATTGACTGCAATTACAGCACCCTGGTACTACATTTCCATTATTATAATGAATCTTCCGACATACTGTGAAGAATTTTCTTGCATTATGTACATTTCGTCGTGGAAATTATAATGTTAAGAGTCATTGGGCTTAAAACAAGCCTGTTAATGATCTTTAGATAACATCAAAGACACAGTTGTATTATTGAGATTTAATACAAAATATATTAACTTAATCTCTAAGAAAATGGTATATTATACATTCTCATGATGTAGCTGAAAACAGGATTACATGCATGTTTACCATGCTAATAACCTTGAAAGTTTTATGGAAACAATGTTGGTTTTAAACATGATATGTAGCTAGCAGCAGTAAGGTATTTTGCCTTTCTACTGCATTTAACCTAAAGTAATACTGGTGAAAGTTGCATTGTTAGTTCACTTCCACTTTATTTAAAGTGTTACTGCATACATGTATGAGTAAATGTATATCTTAAGAACACATGTCAGTTATTTGTAATAAATGTTAAACATGAAATATGCTATATAAAATCTGAGCCTTAGTATTACAGAAATAAATGCTTCATGTTTTGACTGGCATGTTTTAAATGTTACAGGGCTGAAATGCAAAGAATGCAAGTATAAATGTCACAGAGACTGTGAATCCAAAGTACCACCATCTTGTGGACTTCCGCCTGAGCTGGTGGATGAGTTCCGTAGAGCGATAAACCCAGATGGTAACATAATTTTCAAAATTGTTATAAGTTAAGCTATTTGAAGAACACTGACAGAAGTTTTCTCTCAATTTTACTACAGTAATTGAATGCAGACTTTGCTTACAAATTTCGCCAGTTTTGTGGCAGAGAAAGTTAATTTGACAAAGAAGCACAGGTTGATTCTCTGTACACAGCAAAACATTTCACAAAAATACAATATAATTTAAATCAATTTACCTAATTTTTATATGGTCACTTATTAATATGTTAATCTGGAAGCTTTCTATGCTGGTTATAACACAGAACTCTTTCCCCACCTTCTCTCTCTGATTTAATACACAATGGGACATCGTTTATATATTTCTGTAGATGGGAGCGTGGATATGGTTCCTGGATATGTGCCAAATCAACACCAGTCCCCAGTTCCAGCTCGTTCCTCACCTATTCACATCACCTCAATTTTGTTGCCGCTTAGCAGGAGTCGTAAACGGCAGCAGTATCAGCAGCCTACTGTTAACATACCACCATTTCCGGTAAGATTAATTATATGTTAAGGCATGTATGTGTCTTAGGCTGGTTGAAAAACTTAATAGATGCTTTTACAAGCTTGAAAGCCTTATTCCCCTAAGGTATGAGGTGTATATTACAGTAACTAGTATAAATACAAGAGTTTCTATTTTACAAAAGCATTTTCTGTGATAATAATTAATTGTTACCCTATTTTAATAGTAATTTATTGCTGTTTACTTAAAAATTATCAACTGAATTTTATGTTTATATTGCACAAAATTTACCAGTGAAATGTCTAATTATCTTCTATCAGTCGTATGTTCTACTGTAATTTAAGCATACTTATTTTGCATCGTTAAGGTATAATTTGATTTTTAAAAAAAATTAAAACTAATATAATTTTGAGTCAAACTACTACTCAGTGTATCAAGATTTAACTGTATTGGAACACCACAGTGAAGCGAAAAATTATTAAATTTTAGATGAGTCGTACTTTACGAAAGTGAAGCAGATGTGTAAAAAATACGACTCATCTAAAATTTAATAATACTACTCAGTGCTCTATTTATTGCTAGTATTTTACCTAGAATGCATTTCCTTAGGATTTTCTAACATCATCAGCTGTTGTCGACTAATGGATGTTGGTTTGGTGAACTCCTTGGAGGTGATAGGGGCATCTCTGTCGGTATCTTTATGAACTTGAAGTATGGGTTCTCTTCAAAGGTAGTATCGAAATTAAACAATTTTCTTTCATATTTCTTTATGAAAGTTTTTTTTCCACGTGGTTAATGCAATTGGACCCAGAACACTTTTTTATGCGTGAATTTCTCATTCTATACCATGATTATCCTTCCAAAAATGCTACGCTACCACAGATTTATTTATTTCTTTGTTCCTGATGTTCCTAAAATGCTCTTTAAGCCTGATGTTTGAAGTCCTTTTAGTTTTTCCAATATAAAAGTTGTCACAGCCTTTGCAGTTTATTTGGTACATACCTGATTTTTTTGTCTGTAGGTACCCCTTTGTATTATGTGATTTCAAAAGGTGTTGTACACTGAATTTTTCTGTGGGTCCGAAGTAATGTTGTGCTCTTTGAAGACTTTTTGGAAAAGATGTGTAGCTCTGGGATGATATGTAAATTTTCTGTAAGATGTTTTATTGCTGTTTGGGGAAAGAGGAGTTTTGCATCTTAGTTGTCTTTTGAATTTATCAATTTTCTTTTTTTACCAATTCAGCACTGAATCCATTGTATTCTGCAATGTGAATGATATTATTGTACTGTTTGATATATTCCATCATGTTTAAAGGTACATTAACCAGCCTGAAAATAAAACTGTTGATAACAACATGCTTGTGTTGTCTTGGGTTATATCCATCTGATTTTATGAAATTTTCTGTGTGTGTTTCCTTCCTATGTATGCCAAATTCTAGTTTTGTATGTTTTCTAAATAGTTTCAAATCTAAGAACGGGATTTCATTGTTTGTCTCTTTTTCTATGGAAAATTTTATTGCAGGATTTTGTAAATTTAATAGTTTTAATGCATCATCCACTTGTTTTTCATTTACTATTGCCCAAATGTCATCCACATATCTATACCAATGTTTGAAAATTAGTGGGAATGTCTTTGTGATATGGTTTTCCAAAAAGCTCATGAAGAGGTCAGCCAGAAATGGAGACAATGGGTTGCCCACAGATAGTCCTGATTTATGTTTGAAACATTTTTTATTGAATGTTGTAACGGGAATTTTGTTGCAGATAATGTTAATTCTGATTATTTACTTGGATCCTCCTGTAAAAGGCATCCACACCAACATCAGCTCCAAAATTATGTTCATACGTTCACTTCCATGATTATTTTGAAGTATCAATTGAATTCTAAATAAGTCATGAGACACGTGTTTCAAGGCGTGGTTCGGAATAAAGAAGTCAAATTATTTTGATGAATTCTTATTTTGTTATATCTTCACTAAACAAGACTGAAGAACATATCACTCTCCTCAAGATTATTGAATTCTCGTAACTCAACAAGTTTGAAGAACATATCTCTCTACTCAAGATTATTTACTTCTTGTAACTATCGTTACTTCTTAATTTTGTGATTGGCCGATCCAATGGCACGTCACCACATCACATCATACTTCACACCACTACTACTTCGGCCAATCACACAACTACATATATTTTTATACATTCGTAATGCCTTCATAATTCCTCCTAACATAATCCAAAAATACTGTTACAAATGCCCCTCTTTGAAATATATGGAAAATTACCAAATAAAGAAATTAACAATCTCTTTCCATATATTTCGAAGAACGGCCCCAATTAACAATTTCGTTTACAACAATGAACTGTAACATAAATATAACATACATAAAATATAACAATAAACATACATTGAATGAAATATAATAAATGAACATTTAACAACCACTTAACATTATTATAACACAGTTTTTTTTTTAAATATAAATCTTTGATTTCATGTGGGGGTGTGTCCTGCCCCAAATTTGCATTAAAGTATCTTTATTATTAACATTTTAAATTATTGACTGTGAACAAACATGCTATAACAATATAAAAATATTTTAACAACTATTTGTAAATGAACATATATAATTAAAATGAAATAATTGCATTTTAACCAATTTATATACAATTTGTATGCAATAGAATTCTCTGTTTAGTTATTCATGTTGGGTGATTTGCCCGCATAATTAATTTTTCTTGCTGTCCTGTATCAATACTCGTAACTTTTGAACAGTTAGGGTGATACATATTTTTCAGTTGGCTCACCTGATCTTTGCAAGCATCCAGAAATTGGTAAATCCATCTTTTGTTTTTATGTGCATCATAACGTTGTTTGAAGGTTAGGTTAGTTGTGTGTTCAAATCTTAAAGAAAACAACATTATTTTGTGTGGTGTATCATACATGTGACCACTATGATCTTCATTGTGTATTTGTGTTTGTGTGAACATTTCGTATACATATACATTTTGACCTAGACTGTGAAACTCTGTGTGTGAGGACATGTTTTGTGTGTTTCTGTGATAATTAATCTCATTATCTGGACTCGCAAACTCACTACATTCACTTACTACATCACCAGACTTCTGATGATTGCTTAATTCACCTGGTAAGTCACAGTCATTTATATTTCTAATTCCAGACATTTCTTTCACATTATTTACTTTACTAACCTGTAATGCAATTACAACTTGTGTCAATGTAAAAAAGGACTATTCAATGCAGGTATTTGTTAAGTGAAGGTATTCCTCTATAATGTTTTGGTCTAACTGTAGGGACTAAAGCTGTATTTGCATATATTCCATGAGTTTGTTTCATGGCACACTTGGGAACAAACAGATTGCATTAAAAGATACCATTCAGTCGGTGGGAGAAAATTCTAGGTCTTAGTTTTGTTGATGAATTCCAACAAATTTTTAATACTGGCTTTCAAATTTTGGTAGCTACTTAAATTTTTTGTTTAGCCATTTGAACAGTTTGTAGCAGGGTGTGTTTATGTTGTTAATGATTGGGCGCATCGTATTTCCTGTTTTATGAATTTTGTATATTTTGTATATGTTAGCTACTGTAGGATCATCCGGTTTCAAACTTTGTTTTATTTCTTTTGGTATGATCATTTTATCCTTTATTGTTTCATTTAACTGTTTTACACACTTATTTAAAGGATCAGACTTTATTCCTGGAATTATCACTTGCCAATAAAGCTGTCATTCCAGAAATGTAGTCTTGTTTATCCATGATGACATCTTATTTCCTTTGCTTTTGTATAAACAACATATATAACAGGATATAAAACTTTTCGAAAAATTACAGGAAAAAAGAAGAAAAATTGCAGCGGACATAAGATTTATAAATTTATGTATCAAGAAAAAAGTAGTACCGAATTTCGTAAGAAAAATAGTAAAATTTGATAAAAATAGTAGACAACAAAAAGCAGCAGAGAGAAAAGTATTAATTGTAGAAAAGAATAAACACTATAGAAATAAAAACACGCTAGAAATAAAATTGTACAATTTGCATCAAAAACTTACGAAACAATTAGGAAGTATATTTTGGGAAAATTTTGAAAACAATTTATTAGCATATCTTAATAGAAAAATGAAGACAAAAACAGCAAAGTTAAAGAATAAATTAAAAAATTTATGCCAGAAAGCAGGCACTTTTAAAAAGATAAATCAAAAAGACAAACATAACCTAAAAGATCATCTAAACAATGTGGTAAACCTATCAAACCAAAATTTTACAAAAACAGAACTGAATATGCTGAATCTAGGTTTAAAGACATGTGTAGATTATTCCAACCAAATTGAAGATTACATTGCTGACATCCAAATTGCTACACAAACACTTAATGAAGAAAGTAAAAACACAGTAAAAAACAAATGCTCCAAAATAGTAGAAGAGATTAAAAATGAAAAGAAAAAGAATTTTAGTAACCAAATCATAAAAGCTCTTAAAAAGAAACCGGTTATTTATACTAAAGCAGACAAGGGAAATAAACTAGTAATTCTGGAAAAAGAAGAATACACAAAGAGGATGGAAGATTTGTTAGAAGACAGTAATTACCAAAAAGTAGAAACTAATCCATTAAAGTACTGCATTGAAACCACAAATAAAACGCTAAAAGAGAGCAAAATAATCAACAAAAAAGAATTGCACAAAATTAAAGTAGATAATCCAACATTACCAAGAGTATATGGGCTGCCAAAAATTCATAAAACAGGGAAAGGCATGAGACCTATTACTAGTAGCATAAATGCCCCCACATATAATTTGGCCAAATGGTTACTAAGTAAATTTAATAGTTTTCCAAAATTTGAAAGTGCAAATTTAAGAAACTCTTTAGATTTAGTAGAAAAAATCAAAGATATAAATTTGGACAAAAATGACAGACTGGTTTCATTTGATGTCACATCTTTATTTCCAAGCATACCAACAGAAAAATTGCAGACGGTGTTAAAAAAATGGCTAGCTACAATTGATATGGAAGCAATAGAAGCAGAAGAATATATTTCTCTAACAAAAATATGCATTGAACAAAACTTCTTTAGCTTTAATGGAAAACACTACAAGCAGAAATCAGGACTATCAATGGGCAATCCACTTTCACCTTTTTTGGCTAACTTATTTATGAGTGCATTTGAAACACAAATTAAAAAGTCCTTCCCATTGATCTTCAAGATTTGGTATAGATATGTTGACGACATCTTTGCAATTGTACCAAGTAAACATTTAGATGATGCATTAAAATTACTCAATCTGCAAGAAAGGACTATCAAATTCACAATAGAAAAGGAAATCAATGGACAACTACCTTTCTTGGATCTAAATATCATCAGGAATGATACAAAAATAAAATTTGGAATTTACAGGAAGCCAACACATTCAGAAAATTATATAAAAAATAATAGCCACAACCCAATTACACATAAACATGCAATAATAAACAGCCTTACACACAGACTAGTCAACATACCCATGGAAAAAGAAGAATATTTCAAGGAACAAAAAGCAATAATACACATAGCAGAAGAAAACGGATACAACAAAAGTTTGGTGTTGAAGAAAATTAGAAAATCTAAACTAAAGAAAACCATTAAGGAAACAACCACATTTATTAAAGGAAAAGAAAGCAACAGCATATTCAGTTCATTCACATATCATCCAAAAACATTTAATAAATTTAAAAAGATATTCAAGGAACAAAATATCATCTTGGCACCTACTAATAGATACTCAATTTTAAAATTACTAAATTCAAAAACAAAAGATGAAATTCCTTCAGGTAACAAATCTGGAATATACCAAATAAATTGCAAGAATTGTGAAAAATGCTACATAGGTCAAACAAAAAGAAATTTAAAAACCAGAGTCAAAGAACACTTTAGAAACATCAGATTGAAACAAGAAGACAAGTCAGCAGTAGCATTTCATTTTTGGAATGAAAACCATGACATTGATCCAAATCCAAAATTATTAAAAGGAGTGATAAACCAAAATAGATTGACAACATGGGAGAACATATTCATCTGGAAAAATAAGGATCGCGTAATGAACTTTGAAATCCCGCCAGCAGATAATTTGACAAAAAAGTTCATAGCTCCACCACCAGAGAGAGCAGATAACAGTTGCCAGTTGGGAAGAGATTGAAAATGGAGGCCAGGGCCTTTGAAACTAGTCTCTCATAAATATATGAAAAAGTAAGTGACGAGTGTCAATAAACCAACCACAAATAATTTTATATTAATTTGACGTCACTGTTACTAAATTCCTCCAAACACACAACACACAACATATTTTTTATTTAGGGATTTAAGTATTTTTAAGTATGGTTTGGGTTTACCGCTTTCCCTTTCTATTTTTTCTAAGATCTTGCCACATTTGCTTCTAATTGCTAATTTCTGTCCAGTATTTAGATCCTCAGTATCTATTTCAATGTCAACTATATAATCTTCAATGTTATCAGAGAAATCTACGCAAGTTTTTAACTGTTCGTTTTAGAACGCTATTCCGTGTGCGTGAAATTTTCATTGGAGAGATTTATTACTTCATGATTCTGTTTGTTTGTAGGTTGGTATTTCATGTTGCTTTCTTTCCCCATGATTAGACCTTGCATTTTCCTATTTTGTTTGCATGCTTTTTTGTTTATGCGAATGTTTATATGTGTAAACACACAGTTTTCCAAATTATCCAAAAACTGTTATACACAAATATAACAATTTCTAACTTAAAACTTCACTTATCTTATAAGAAATGACAATAATTTTCTTATAAATTGTCCGGGATCACAATTTCATGTAAAACTTTTCACATCTTCAGCCGGAAACAACAAAGCTGTCGCCATCATTACAAATGCTAGATGTTGATATGTTCTTGTTAGTACTATCAAAATCTGAAAATAAAACAATTAAAAACAGAATCGAATGCCGGTATTTCAAAATTCATTATGCAATGTTTGTTTTTTAAAATAAATATCTTTTACTAAACCATTAAATCTATCAGACCATTTAATTGTTTTAATACTTTAACTTCTGAATTTATTTCATGGTTAAATGACCAAAAATGACATGCTATGGCCAATTTATCAGTTTGTTTATACTTAATGTTACGAAAATGTTCTTTCATTCTGGTTTCTAAATTACATTTTGTCTTTCCAATATAAACTTTATCACAATTGAAACAATTAAACTACTAAATGTCTTTTTTTTTTAAAAGAGAAATGCAATAAAATTTTAATACCATATTTATTTTGAGGAACTAAAATTATACCAAACTCTTTAATGGGTATACTGGCAGTCAATTTTGTTTTTAAATTTGTTTTATTTTCAGATTTTTGTAATACTAACAAGAACATATCAACTTCTATTGTTTACTATCTATGGCGACAGCTTTGTTTTTCCAACTGAAGATGTGTATGAATATACATGAAATCGCGATCCTGGAGAATTTATAAGAATTATCATTACTTCTTATAAGTGAAGTTTTAAATTACAAATTATTATATTTGTATATATTATTATTTTATGTTCAAGTTCTTCTCGGGAAGGAAACCAGGCGTAAAGATGATTAGAAATTGACGTTTTGGGAGCGTACATCTCTCCCATCATCAGGATATCTAATTAAATTTTATAACCACAAATGAATCATTGGATATAACACAAATATAAACAGAGACAAAACAGTATCAATATTCACATTACTGAACAAAAGACTGTTTTCAGTAAATTAAATGCCAGGTCAGGGGATGGCATGAGTATAGAAATTAATTGGTTCAAAGAAGCGTAACTACTTAACTTGATTATCAAGCTGTATGGATTTGTGCTCCTTAAGTCAATGGATTTCCATTTTAAGGCCGGTTTCCAAGAGGAGCTGAACTGAAATCCATCATCACAATTATTTATTTATTTATTTTCAGTTCAGTATATATAGTGTTAAATACACAAAAGAACCACGTCATATGCATTTATACAGTTTAAGAAAACAGCTATACAGGTTGTGTGATATAAATAGAATACTAACTTACTTTAATAAATCCATACACACTAACAACAATAACAATAATAATAACAATAATAATAATAATAATAATAATAATAATAATAATAATAATAATAATAATAATAATAATAATAAACAATAATCTTTATAAAAATAAAGTTCTGACTAGTATTAATAAACTCATCCACACTATAATAGGCTTTGTCAATTAGGAAACATTTCAGCATTGATTTAAAATTATTATCTTTACAAATCTTGATAGTGACTGGTAGTATGTTATAAAATTTTATGCCCATAAAACTAGGAGTCTTCTCATAAAAGTGCAGTCTATGGGTAGGAATCGCTAAGTCGTCTTTATGTCTAGTGTTGTGATTGTGTCTATCAGAGTTGGTTTCAAGGTGTAGGTTAAATTTCCGAAGGTGCATTATTGTGTGGTATATGTATAAGCTAGGAAGGGTTAGAAGTTTCAATTTTATAAATACTGGACGACAAATTCGTTATGTTTTAGATTCCCAAGGTGTCTGACGGCTTTTTTCTGCAATACAAAGATTTTGTTAAAATTTACCTTAGTTGTGTTACCCCATACTTCAATCCCATATGAGAGGTACGAGTAGAAGAAAAGAATAATAGATAATTTTTGCTGTGGGCGTAGGTATATATTTTGTTAGATATTTCAGAATGAATAATTTTTTACTGATGGTATTGCCAAGTTTATCAATATGTTCAGAGAAGTTTAAAGTACTGTCTAGTGTAACACCTAATAATTTAGCACTCTTGACCATTTTTACTGCTTCATTGTCAATGTTTAAATGTATTAGGAGATCTGTTCTTTTAGCTCCAAATGTAATTAATTCACTTTTATTGGGATTCACAAACATGTTCAGATTATAAAAATAATGCAACAGTTTTATCAGTGGTTTCATTTAAGGTATTCTGTAGAGCAGTAATATTTATAAATATTAAAAGCAGAAGCATTATTAACAGTGAAGTATTCTTCATATTTGAGTTTGATTTATGAGTCACTATGTTTACACTCAAACTTCACTTACTTATATCGAGATTTAACTGTATTGGAACACCACAGTGAAGCGAAAAATTATTAAATTTTAGATGAGTCGTATTTTTTACACATCTGCTTCACTTTCGTACCTATTTTGAGGACATGTTTCGCAAATCTTCGTTTGCATCTACGGCTCTTGTGCGTTCACTTACTTGTTGTTGTATAATTGAAACGTTTTCAAGATCATTCGATCTCATCCTCAGCTCATAGTCGCATAAGAGCCGTAGATGCAAACGATGATTTGCGAAACATGTCCTCAAAATAGGTACGAAAGTGAAGCAGATGTGTAATAAATACGACTCATCTAAAAATTAATCATCCTCAGCTGTTTGGTGACTAAATGAACATTCCTCTTCTTCCACTACTATGGAGCTCCGATCACTCTGCCATCTGGTGTTAGGGGCACTAAGTTTTAATACTTCATTTAATGCCGGGATTTCAAAATTTATAACTTTATCACAGTTTTTGTTTATGAATATTTTTTCCAAATATCCAATTCTATGGGTGTACTTTAAAGATTTTAACAGTTTAATGTTGTGGCCAATGTTGTGGTTTTCTGTCCAAAAATGGTGTGAAGCTGCAGATTTTTCTGTTTGTTTCAACTTAATGTTCCTCTGGTGTTCTTTTTGCCTGGTTAACAAGTTTCTCTTAGTTTTTCCTATGTAGCTTTTTTCACAGGTTTCACAATTAATCTGATAAATTCCTGATTTCAAATTGTTGGGGATTGAATTTTTTAGTGGTTTATTTAGCAGGTTCCTCAGACTGAATTTGTTTTGGGGTGCTAGTTTTAAGTTTAGTCTTTTGAAGATTCGTTCAAATTTTCTAAAAACCCATGGATTGTAGGTGAATTTTCTATATTGCCAATTTGTGTATTTAAGGGGTGTGAGAGTGGTATTTTTTGATATTTTCTTCAGTTTTTCCTTTCTCTTCATCATGTCCCTTATGATGGCTGGGTTGAATCCATTTAATACCGCTATGTCTTTTATGTGTTGTTGTTCTTTCAAAAATTCCTCCTTACTCAGTGGGATGTTGTATAGCCGGTGAATTAGACTTCTAAAGGAGGCTAATTGATGTGAAACTGGGTTGTATTCATTTTTCTTTATGTAATTATCTATGTGTGTGGGCTTCCTGTATATTCCAAAATCTACACCATGACGATTTCTAGTTATCTTGAGGTCCAAAAAGGGTAGGGTGTTGTCTCTTTCTACTTCCATTGTAAACTGGATGTGATTATCTTGCATGTTTAGTAATTTTAGAGAATCTTCTCTAAGTTTTTCCGTAATGATAGCAAAAACATCAACATATCTCCGCCAAAATTTATAAATCTGTGGGAAGGCCTTTACTATGTGTGTTTCAAAATAGCTTATGTATAGGTCTGCTAAAATAGACGAAAGTAGGCTCCCCATAGCTAATCCTTTTGATTGTCTGTAGAATTTTTGGTTAAACATGAAATAATTATTCCTTATGCATAAATCTGTAAGATTGATAATGTCATCTATTTCTCTAGGGTCCGTTGTAGTCTGGGTTAGCCATTTTTTGAGGAGTGTAGTTATTTTTTTTTCTACTGGAGTGCTTGTAAAAAGTGCCTTAACGTCAAAAGAAACTAGTATGTGATTTTCCAGGATGTTGTACTTCTGTAGGTGATTTATCAATTCTAAGGAGTTCCTTATTCCCAAACTTTGAAATTTGTCATAAGATTTTAATTTTCTTACTAACCACTTTTGCAATGTGCTACGTAAGTGAATTGATGTCATTGATGGGTCTCATGCTATTGTCTTGTTTGTGGATTTTTGGCAGACAGTACAACCTTGGTAGTGTGGGGTTGGAAGATTTTAAGTTGTATTTTTCAGATGTACTTAATGTTTTTGTAATTGATAAAGCTTTATTGACAGAAGTGATATTTGGGGTTAATGGATTTTTTTGGAATTATTTCATATTCTGGACTGTCTAACATAAGGTTTACTCTCTGAATATAGTCTTCTGTCTCCATAATTACTAGAGAATTACCTTTGTCGACTTTTTGGTATACCACTAGCTTCCTGATTAAATGTCTTATTGTTTTGTTGTAAATTTTATTGTATATTGGGGATAACTGCTTTATTATTTCCAGACATTCCAATTTGGCTTTGGTTAAGTTTTCATTTTTTAGGTTATGTGTGGCTATTTCTATGTCGGCGATAAAATTGTCTTTATGTGTGTTTGGAGGAATTTAGTAACAGTGACGTCAAAATTAATATAAAAATTATTTGTGGTTGGTTTATTGACACTCGTCACTTACTTTTTCATATATTTATGAGAGACTAGTTTCAAAGGCCCTGGCCTCCATTTTCAATCTCTTCCCAACTGGCAAATGTTGTTATCTGCTCTCTCTGGTGGTGGAACTATGAAAAGTTCATAGTTCCACCACCAGAGAGAGCAGATAACAACATTTGCCAGTTGGGAAGAGATTGAAAATGGAGGCCAGGGCCTTTGAAACTAGTCTCTCATAAATATATGAAAAAGTAAGTGACGAGTGTCAATAAACCAACCACAAATAATTTTTATATTAAAATTGTCTTTATTATTTGAGACGTTCACACACGTATTGAAACCTTTCTGGAGTAATCTAATTTCTTTGGTTGTAAACTTTTGTTGCGATAGGTTTATTACGTTAACTTGTTCTTTAAAATCCCAGTGTTTTGGTTGATGAGGGTGTTCCAGTTGCCGTTCTTTTAACAGTTTGTATTTCTTCTTAAGTCTTTCGTTTTTCTTAATCATTAATATGTTTATTTTTTCGTGAACCTGCATTTCGAAATTTTGCCAGATGTGTATTCCTAATTGTTTGGTTAGTTTTAGATGTAGGTTGTATATATAATTCCAGGTCTATTTTATTTATGTAGCTGTAATGTTTCGAAATTTCCAGTTTTATCATGCATTTTTCCACCAGTTTTTGTTTTCTGTGATTACTATTGTGTTTGACCGTTTGCTTTACAAAAGTTGGTGTGGTATTGTGTCTGAGGCAAAGTTTTAGGAATTTAATGTCCACAACAACACATAAAAGACATAGCGGTATTAAATGGATTCAACCCAGCCATCATAAGGGACATGATGAAGAGAAAGGAAAAACTGAAGATAATATCTAAAAATACCTTTCTCACATCACTTAAATAAACAAATTGGCAATATAGAAAATTCACCTACCATCCATGGGCTTTTAGAAAATTTGAACGAATCTTCAAAAGACTACGCTTAAAACTAGCACCCCAAAACAAATTCAGTCTGAGGAACCTGCTAAATAAACCACTAAAAAATTCAATCCCCAACAATTTGAAATCAAGAATTTATCAGATTAATTGTGAAACCTGTGAAAAAGGTAAATAGGAAAAACTAAGAGAAACTTGTTAACCAAGCAAAAAGAACACCAGAGGAACATTAAGTTGAAACAAACAGATAAATCTGCAGTTTCACACCATTTTTGGACAGAAAACCACAACATTGGCTACAACATTAAACTGTTAAAATCTTTAAGTACACCCATAGAATTGGATATTTGGGGAAAAATATTCATAAACAAAAACCGTGATAAAGTTATAAATTTTGAAATCCCGACATTAAATGAAGTATTAAAACTTAGTGCCCCTAACACCAGATGGCAGAGTGATCGGAGCGCCATAGTAGTGGAAGAAGAGGAATGTTCATTTAGTCACCAAACAGCTGAGGATGAGATCAAATGATCTTGAAAATGTTTCAATTATACAAGTAAGTGAAGTTTGAGTGTAAACATAGTGACTCATAAATCAAACTCAAATATGAAGAATACTTCACTGTTAATAATGCTTCTGCTTTTAATTTTTATGATGTGTTCTGTCAAAGATAGTGCTGATATTGTCAATGGCTGTAGTGGACGTAGCTGTAATTCTTGTAGGTTCATTGATTGTTACAGTTAAGTTATATTCATTAAAGAGGTATTGAAGTTTCAATTTGTCATTGGAGTTTTGGAGAAAGTCAATATTAATGTCACCCATGATTATGATTTTACTCTTGTGGTTAACTGTAAAACGGTGTAAAAGGAATGCTACATTATTCAGGAAGATATTTATGTCACCATTTGGTGGCCTGTACACTCCGATAATATTAATTGTGATATTATACCATGCAATACTCAATAAGCAATAAGCATGCTCCTCTTGGAGGAAATGGCCAAAGCCTCCTTAACTCTCTGCACCTAGTAATTATTTTATTTTGATTCACTTTAAGACCCCAGACCTTACAATATCTATCTCAATTATTGCAGAGTTAAGCCAATTCCTGTTACTGATCCCATCATTAAGTCATCTGCATATAATAAGCCCGGGATCTCCCTGTTTTGTACCACTGGCATATGCTTGTTGGCTAAACTTAGACAATCTATGACATGTCATCAATAAAAAGATTAAACAAAATAGGACTCAATTTACATCCTTGCCTAAGACCTCTTTTCTGATTCACCTCAACGGTCACCACCTCTTCCCCACATTTGACACAGAAAGTATTTTCATGTAGTTCTACCATCCCTTTACTTAATCCTTTAAGTCTGAGCTTATACCACAATACTTCTCTTATTATTTTATCACATGCCTTCTCAAAATCTATGAATATAGCATACATCCTACCTCTTTTCAACTGTAAATATTTGTCAGCTAGTGTTTTGATAACCATTATGTTGTCCACTGTTCACCTCCCTTTCCTAAAACCTGATTGAAATGAGGATAATCTTTGGTTAACCTCTGCCCAGCTTGTATCCTTTCAGCCAATATTCCTGTAAACATTGTTCCCATATTTGATAATAATGCTATCCCTCTGTAACTCCTTGGATCATCTTCACTTCCCTTTCCTTTATATATAGGCTGGATTATAGCCTCCCTCCATCTTTTTGGCACTGATCTCTTCCCCTTCATAGCATTCAAAAGCCTAGTCAAGCACTGCAATCTGCCCCTATGCTCACACCACGCTTGAAGAAATTCTACTGGCTAACCATCTGTTCCCAGTGCTTTATTCTTTATAAAGCTTCCTACTTGTCTCAGGACCTCTTCATTTGAGAAAAATCTGTCCAACTCCTATATATCTCCCATCTTGGCAAGCTCCTCTCCTCTCTTTCAAACGATTGACCAAAGTAACTAAACCACTCAAAAGGCGTAATTCATGAATTTTTAGCTTGTTTCCTTGTACATCTCCTGACTACTTGTCATATTTGAGTAGCCCCTTCTAAATTATTTTTGTTTCAATTTCCCGTGCTCTTTCCCTCCCCTGTTTTCTCTTTTTGACTCTACCAGCAATTTAAATGGCCCATAAGTTGCATCATTTCTTCCCTCCAGCTTATTACTGCCCTTCTAACCAAGTTCCTCATATTTCTACATTCCTGATCGAACCAATCATTAATGATGTTCCCAATCTGGCTTATCCTTCTCTATTTCTTCCTGCCCATTTTAATACAAATAAATATCTAGTGCCTCCATTATACTGGCGTTATTTGCCATATAATTCATCCCTAGCATACATAGATTTGCCTTTTCAGACCCAATTACCTCATAAAGCTCTTCCACCTTCTCATTTTTCCATTCATAACACTTCATTTTCACCACCCAATTATTATGTTTCTTTGGTGGACACTTCATATTTCTCTATCTCAGTAAACATAGCTATTTCCACTATTACCATACACATTTAATATCTTAAAATGAGTTATCTTAATCATTAACTCTTCGTTACAAAGAGCATAATCTACAACATCCTGTCTTGAAGCACTTACACAGGTAAATTCACCAGCCATATCTTCCCCAAACACCATACAATATGACACAATTTGTGTTTTCACAGAATTCTATTAACTTCAGTCCTTCCTCATTTATTACTTTATCTTTGCTAATTCTATTATACAAGATATCATCTTTTCCTATTAAATCATCCTCCCTTGCAAATTACCACTTCTTGCATTTAAGTCCCCCACTATCATGAATTCAGCCAGGGAAAATTCACTCTTAATCTCCTCCACCTTCTCTTCCACTTCCCGGAGGAGAAGGGGATTGTAAAAATAAGAACTTTTTGGAGGGTTATACATTATTCCTATGCATAATTCCCATTCCTTTACAAACAATCACATCGCCTCATCTGTCTTACAGTTTCTCACTTTAATTTTGCTCACGTCATTTCCTATAAATGCCCCCATGCCTTCCAACATTCTTCCTTTCTCTTTTCTTTCCCGATTTACTAATAAATGGTGTGTCAACTTCTAATATACGAATAGCAGCATTTGCAACATAATGTCCCTCATCACTTGTCTCATCTAAAAAACAATTTGTTTCTTATCTCCAACAAAATTATGGTTGGTTCCTATTGTGTCTTCGTAAGAAATCTGTAAGTAATCTTTTCTAAGGATGGATTCATTTGGAATGTTCTGCCCCATATACTGCTGCAGAAATTGCCAAAAGTGGCATTATTGATCTTTGCTAATGGAACATTGGCAGAAACCATTCCTTGCAAAGATCCCTATAAAACACTGATGGTTTGGATGAATCTCCCACAATTTCACAAAAAAAGTAATTGGAATGCTCTTCTTTCCTTTGTACGTGCAGTAGCCTTTAAGTGTTTTTTGTACCGAATAAGCTGCTACACAGTAAAATGTTTGCACTTTAATTTCATGACACTTGCAAAATAGTGTACTTCCATCTCTAGAAAATACATCATCACCTAATTCAGTCACTAACTTTCACAGAAAACTTTACTTTCCTTTACTTTTGGCATTTTCACAGTCTAACTTTCACAAAACGAAGTGTGTATAATAGGTCTGTTCTGAGCATATACAACCACAGGTTGAAGAAAATGTAATCTTAGTTAAGTAGCAAGGTCAACGCTGCTATATGGTAAACAACAGTCTTAATCAGGAATCATAAATATCCCATGACTGATTTCAAGACTTTTGCAACTTTAAGGACATGGTACAGATACACCAGAAATCAGTAAACTGCAGTTTGACTATATCGTAAAAAAGTTTGTTCAAAAGCAACAATGAGAAGAAATGCAACAAAAAGTGTGAACTTTCCTAAAAAAGAATGACAATAGATATTTGAACTCAAAAAAATGCAAAATGTGGGTTATATTGGTTTGTGTTGAAAAGAAAAAGTTTATATTTCATCCTGCATTCTCTGTGATGTCTAAAAAAGAGATGGCATTTCAACAATTTCCAAGGATTATTCCTAGGAATGCATTTATTACACTAATGGATAAAATCAGCACATTTATTGAGTTCATATTAACTCTCAGAATGGCTATAATTCTTAAAATAGCACTTGTGTAGTCCAGATTGACAAGGTGAGATACATAGTTAATTTTAAAATCAAATATCATGCTATGCCTATTACATAGTATTAACTGATTATCAGAAATAACTGGCTCTTTTCTAGCTGCTCTCTCTGTTCAAAGAGTGATAAATTATGACTTCTGTAGTTGAAATCACATAAGCACTTATATAAAGTACCTCATAATGTCCTTTTATCTGTTTCCCAGCAGCAGAGTGATGAAATAAAATACATATTGAGAAAGATGCTGTAATGCAATAACTATTGACTTTAGGATGCTGGGACTTATATGTTGCCAGTTATTCCTGATGAGAGATAAAACTAGTGTGATTAATGAAATGTTTGTGTTTTATACCCTTTTAAGTAAAATCATATGGGGCAATGTTCTTTTATATAATTAATGTTCTCTTATATGATGGTAATATCAAAGTAATTTTTCATTTATATTATGAAGAAAGTAATTTAAAATTACAACGTTGCAGAATTAGTAATTTTTTTAGAAAAATGACTGCATAAAGCTTTGCCATATAATCCCCCTTAAAATATGCTGCTTTGTTGGAATGTAAAGATAGATTAGCCTCATGGAGTCTACAGCTTGATCAGTGTACTACTTGTATATAGCAGTGTGCTGTTAACATCCATTTAGGTTTATAAATGTCAAGACAAAAGGAGTACAAGCTGAATACAGCATAGAAGAATTTGGCCAAGAGTATTTTTCTGTACTTGAGAATGGAATTCACTGCAAATTATGTATGTAACCTAGAGACCCATTGCAGTGCAAAAGTTGTAAGAGCCATTTACATATTTGTTTTACAAAGAGGAAACAGCAATCATTATGTTGTGCGTGATTGGAGGAATTTAGTAATGGTGACATCAAAATTAGTCAGAAAAACTATTTGTAGTCAGTTTATTGATACTTTGTCACTTACATTTTTATATTGTCAAGAGACTAGTTTCGGAAGCCATTGCCTCCATTTTCAACCTCTCTCCAACTAGTGTCTGTTGTCTGCTCTCTTCTTTCTGGCAGTGGAACTATGAACTTCTTTGTCAAATTATCTACTGAAACTTTGAAATCCCACCAGTAGATAATTTGACAAAGAAGTTCATAGTTCCACCGCCAGAGAGAGGAGAGCAGACGACAATAGATGCTAGTTGGAGAGAGATAGAAAATGGAGGCAGAGGCTTCTGAAACTAGTCCCTCGATAATATAAAAATGTGACAAAGTGTCAGTAAACCGACTACAAAGTTTTTTCAAGCAATCATCATCTACCTGAATATTAATAAGCATTTACAGTATTCCATGTGTAAGGACTATGATACAATGAAGCACAAAATTAATATAAATTTGAGTCAAACTAATACCGAATGCTCCACTTATTGCTAGTATTTACCTAGAACGTGTTTCATTAGGATCTTCTAACATCATCAGCTGAAGTTGACTAATGGATGTTGGTTTGGTGAGCTCCTTGGAGGTGATAGGGCGTCTCTGTCGGTATCTTGTTGTAATAATAATAATAATAATAATAATAATAATAATAATAATAATAATAATAGTAATAATATTTATTGAGGTACTAAGCTTTTACAATTTTTGGACTGCCCTCTGTTTTGGCCCAGGCCACTGCTACACCAGACAGTCCATTAAGTATATTTACAGACGTGTTACAATGTGTTATTACAGAATAGTCACTTATTATTCCTTCTCTCTTTTTACAGTCCATATCCACTTGTTTTTTTACCTTACTTAAAAACTGTCCTATGTTTTTATAATTTTTGCTTAAAACCTTGATTAAGCTGATTCTCCTATTCATTTTTGATATTTGACATTCTTTCCTCCACATCTCCATTTCCTTACAATCAAACAGTATATGTTCTATATCCCCACACAATGGGCACTCATCTTGTAGGTATCCATTTCTTCTACCTCTTAATCTCCATATCCTTGCTCTTAACCATGCTAACCCCTTTCTTTCTTCACTGTGCTATCTATATACCTCTCCCTCCCCCAGCTATCTTTCAATAGAATATTTATTTATTTATTTATTATTATTTATTTTCAGTTCAGTATAGTGTTAAATACACAAAAGAACCACGTCATATGAATTTATACAGTTTAAGAACACAGCTATACAGGTTGTGTGATATAAATAGAATACTAAATTGTTTTAATAAATCCATACACACTAACAACAACAACAACAATAATAATAATAATAATAATAATAATAATAATAATAATAATAATAATAATAATAATAATAATAATAATAATAATAATAATACTTTTACAAGCATTGTTGAAAACAGGCAAGTTGTTAATATCTTGTACACC
Source organism: Mantis religiosa (assembly GCA_030765055.1). Classification (NCBI taxonomy): domain Eukaryota; kingdom Metazoa; phylum Arthropoda; class Insecta; order Mantodea; family Mantidae; genus Mantis; species Mantis religiosa. Next base: position 115,912,022 of record CM060951.1, on the reverse strand, counting down.
TAATACAATGTCTAGGTTTTAGTCATTAGTATTGTAAAATAAGAAACTAGCACTCAAACGATAAATTCTGAAGTTGTAGTCTTAGTTTAGAAATTCATCAAGTGAATAAAAAACATTATTAATTAAATATGATTTCAAGAAAAATTTGAATTTTTTTAAGTTACTAGACACTTTAACTTCTGCTGGGAGTTTGTTATATAGCTTGGCTCCCATGTAACTAGGCAACTTGTCACACAGGTGGAGTCTATACATCATAGTAGCGAAATTATTCTTGTTTCTTGTGTTGTGGTTATGAATATCCGAATTTGTTTGCAATGGGATGTATTTTATCATATATAAAATTGTTTTGTATATGTACAGGCTTGTCAGCGTCATTATTTTTTGCTGACGAAAGGCTTCCCTACATGATTCTTTAGTTTTTAAATTAGATATATATCTAATTGCTCTTTTCTGTAAAGTAAAAATTTTGTGTAAATTTAATTTCGAAGTATTGCCCCAGATCTCCAGACCATATGAGATGTGTGACTGAATGAGGGAGAAATAAATCATTCTAATAGTTGCTTCTGGGACATAGTTCTTTAGACACTTTAAAAGAAATAAATTTTTACTTAGTTTTAATGCTAATTGGTCAACAAGGGGTGTAAAAGATAATTTTTTGTCCAGTGTGACCCCAAGTAGTTGTACATTGTCAACACTATTTATCAAGATGTTGTCAATATTTAATTGTATAGGCGCATTCAGTGTCTTCGAGCCAAATGTTATGAGTTCACATTTTGATGCATTTATACTTAAGTTTAATGTAGAAAAGTACTGCATATAGTTTTGTAGTTGTTATATATAGGGTTTCTTCTAGCATTTTGCTTGATGTATTGCTGGCTATGACAGTGGTGTCGTCTGCATATTGTATTAATTTTGTATTGTTATGTACATATTCAGCTATATCGTGTATATATAAAATAAATAAAAGAGGACCAAGGATTGATCCCTGTGGGACCCCATATGTCAGTTCCGTTGTAGTTGATATAACATTGCCATTAATGGAATTCAAAACTACATATTGTTTCCTATTTGTCATATAGGATTCTATTAATTTGTATCCTAGACCTCTAATTCCCAAAAGCTGCAGTTTGTTCATTAGTATACTTTTATCAACACAGTCGAAAGCTTTAGTAAGATCTAATAAGATTGCTGTTGCATATCTATCTGCATTGATGTTTTTTATAATTTCTTGAATGCATTCAATGACTGCACAGACTGTTGATCTATTTTTTACAAAACCATTTTGGTGTTTAGGTATAAGACTGAATTTATTTAAAAAGCCCATGAATCTTTTATAGATTAATTGTTCAAGGATTTTTGAGATGGCAGGTAAGATAGATATTGGGCGGTAATTATTTAGTTCTCTTTTGTCTCTTTTTTTAAAGATTGGTACTAACTTGGCAATTTTTAATTTGTCTGGGAAGATTCCAATTTCTAGACAAGAGTTTATTATATCAGCAAGGGGATTTACAATTTCCTGACTACATGTTTTCAGTAATGACATAGGAATACCATCTACACCAAAGCTGTTCTTTGCTTTTAAATGTTTTATTATACTACGGATTTCATTTGCACAGGTTGGGTAGAGGTAAATACTTGACTGATTTTTCGATCTCGTTTTATCACTCACATTGTTTGGTTTCGAGTTATTGCAGTTGGTTTTATTGAGGTTATGTATATTTTTTCCAACTGAGGCAAAATGATCATTGAAAGCTGCAGCTGCCTTTCCCAGGTCATCTGTGATACCTTCTTTCGTCTTAATTACATAGATGCTAGCATCAGCAAAATTTGATGGTTTTCGGAATTCATTTATTACCTGCCAGCTGGATTTACAAATGTTTGGTGAATTTAGGATTTTACGACTTATGCTTTCTCGTTTGGCTTTTACAACCGTTTGATCATAGATACGTTTTAAGCTTTTTAAATCAATTTTATTAGCTTCAGTATTGTAGTGGTTTACCTTAGAAATAGCTAATTTTAACTGAATTCGCATTTGTTTAATTTCTGGTGTAATCCATTGTATATTCTATGCTTTATTTTGTATTTTATTTCTACTACTAATAAGAGGACAGTAAATATTTATATTGTCCTTTATAATTTTATAAAATATGTCTAGCTTTTTATTTGGATCAGACTCCATGTATATATCCCCCCAGTCAACAGCTATAAGGGCTTTTTTTAACAGAAATAGATTGGTTTCGTTAAAGGAATTATAACTTCTTTTTACAGTTTTGGATACAGTAGGAAATTTGTTTTCAAAAAGTTCTTGGAAACTGATCATTTGCGCAGTATGGTCTGATAGACAAGAATGGATTACTTCAGATTTATATGGCAAGTCAGTGATGTTTGTGATGTTATCAATTATTGAGGCTGTGTTTGTGGTAATACGAGTGGGCTCATTGATTGTTAATTTTAGATTAAATTCATTTAGTAAGCATTCAAGTTTAATTTTTGAGGGTGTATTATTATGGGTATTTATATTTAGGTCACCTAATATAATTTTTGTGTTACTTTTTGCCAGATACATTTCTAGTAAGAGCGTTATTTTCTCAAAAAAAATATTAATATCCCCAATCCCCATTAGGTGGCCTGTATATGCCGATAATTATTACTCTTAGCTTTTGCCAGATCAATCTGACTCCAACCAGCTCGATTTGACCTTCAATGATTAAAGATGTAAGATCAATATTTTCATAGGAGTTGTTTAGTGCTATACTTATAAAAATGCCTACACCGCCCCATTTCTTTTTTCCCCGGTAGTATATTGTTACCAATTTCATATTATTAATAAATGCATTGTGTGATTCATATTCCCTTAGCCCATGTTCAGTAAGGACTAGAATATCAGGTTGTTTTTTATCTACAAAAATATTCAAGGGATCAATTTTGTTAGAGAGCATTTGAATATTCTGATGTATGAGCTTTAATGACATACCTTTAACCTGCAAATGTGAAGAATCGCTATTTACCTGCCTGTGTGAAATGTTGCCTAGTTTTTTGTATCCAATATTACATCATTCTGTGTTACACTGAGCACATTGTTTTCCTCATTTTTGAATTTCATATCCAAAACAACACGACCAATAATTTCACTGAGTGTTCTTTTCCCTAGTTTGTTTAGATGCATACCATGCTTAGTATGCATGTGTCGACCTGCACTGAAGGTGTTTATTAGTCTAACGTTTTTATATTTACCACTGATTTTGGTTATATCTGCATTTATCGCTTTAGTTTGTTGGTTCACCCATGAATTTGGGAATTGATTGTGTCTCTGTGGGAGTTTCACAATAATTACATTTGTGTTTACCAGGGAGTTAAGTGTATTTTCTAAGTTCACTACCACATTTTGGGGTTCTCCACTTGCCACATCATTACTTCCGCCCACAAGCACTACAAAGTCGTTCAGTATATAATGGGTACACTTTGCTTCAATGTTTCCAACCACATTTTCAAATTTAGCACTCGGTTTAACCACTGCACTTGCTGCTGGGATAGGTATTCCTAAGGCGTTAAGCCTCTGGGCTATTCCTCTTCCATGACTATCTGCTAGGATCAGCACATTTCCCGGTTGTTTTTCTCGCTGACATGGGGTAGAGGTTATGTTTCGAGGGTTTTTACTTTTCGTGGTATGGTTTTGGTCTCTTTACTATCAGCTTCTTGAGCGTTACTTGCACTTGGTTTAGATGATCTGCTGTATACTCTTCATTTGGCTGAAGAACTTCAAACCTATTGGATGTAGAAATAGTGTTCCCGGAGTTTTGTTTCAATTTCAATTTTGGTTTCGATGTACGCTTCTCTTGCTTCCAGAAAATAAGTGATCTCTTCTCTGCTAATTGACTAAACAGTTTTTGGATCTACATGTCTTCAAATCTTATTCTATCCCCTTTCCAAAAACCTTTATAATTAGTTTCTCTTTTTCTTCAAATATCACCCATACCATTATCTTCCAAATTATTTTGTAAATTACTTACTCATCCTTTATTTGGTAAAGTTAGTTCTTGATACTTCAAGCATTGTTTCAGTATATTCTCCTCCTCTAAATTCAATACTCTATACCAATATTTTAGTGCCCTTTCTATAACTAACTCTTTTCTTGGAACTCTCCCCATTTCAATTAGAGCTACTTCATTTGCAGTTGATATTGGCAGCCCTAGAACTTCCTTACAAAACCCCCTGTGTACATAATCTAAAACTTTCCATCCCTTTTCCAGCCCCCACATCTCAATACCATATAGCATTCATGCCTCACCTACTGAATTATATACCCTTTCTAACCATTTCATTTCCATTTCAGGTGTTTTATACATCCTCTTACAGCTGCCATTGCTGCTTTCCCTTTTGCCAGTGCACATTTCTTTTGCTTCTTCCATTTCCCTCCTGCGTTAATTTTCATCCCTAAGTAATTACATTCACTTCATATTCTATTCCGTCTTTCTGCCACTTCTCATGTTTACTCAGTTTAATACCTTTTTTAAAAACTACAATTTGGGTTTTAGCTCTATTCACATTTAGGCCCCAAGCTACACAATCAGGGATTTGTATATTATTAATTATCGGCAAGAAATAATAATAATAATAATAATAATAATAATAATAATAATAATAATAATAATAATAATAATATTATTATTATTATTATTATTATTATTATTATTATTATTATTATTATTATTATTATTATTATTATTATTATTATTATTATTATTATTATTATTATTATTATTATTATTATTATTATTATTATTATTATTATTATTATTATTATTATTATTATTATTATTATTATTATTATTATTATTATTATTATTATTATTATTATTATTATTATTATTGCTTATATTTTTCAATATATCATCTATGAACAAGTTAAACAATACTGGGCTTAACTTGCAGCCTTGCCTTAACCCTTTTTCCTGGTGTATGTCCCTAGTTATTGCTCCTTCATATTTTATACAAAATGTGTTCTCTTTGTATAACCCTTTTAGAATGGTTACCATTTTGTTACTAACCCGCTTCATTAATAGTTTATACCACAGCAAATTTATCTCTATTCGATCGAAAGCTTTCTCGAGATCAATAAATGCCATGTATATTTTACCTTTTTTATATCTTAAATACTTGTCTACTAGTGTTTTTATAAAAAGACATTGTCCACTGTTCTCCTACCTTTCCTAAAGCCCATTTGATATTCTGAAAGAATATTGAATCCTTCAATCCATTTTTGCATCCTATCAGCCAGTATTCCTGTAAAAATTTTACCCACATTGGACAACAGTGCTATTCCCCGATAGTTGTTGGGTTGATCCAACTCCCCTTTGCCCTTGTATATTGGTTGTATAATTGCTTTTCTCCAACTTTTCGGAATATAGCCATTAGTTTTCATAGAGTTAAACAATGATGTTAATAATCTAACTCTGTTCTCATCTTTGCACCATACTTTAAGAAATTCTCCTGGTATACCATCTATTCCTGGAGCTTTATTTCTCTTAATTCTTCTAACCTGGTTTATTACTTCCTCTCCTGTTATATCCCTATCTAATATCTCACCAAAGTTATTCTCTATTTCTGGGATTATCTTAGCCTTGTTAGATCATGTTGTACTTGAAGTTCGGGTTCTCTTCAAAGGTATTGTCAAAATTAAACAATTTTCGTTCATATTTCTTTATGAAAATTTTTTCCCACGTGGTTAATGCAGCTGAACCTGGGACACTTTTTAATAAGTGGATTTCTCATTCTATAGTAGGATTCTCCTTCCAAAAATGGTACGTTACCGCTGATTTATCTATTTCTTTGTTCCTGATGTTCCTAAAATGCTCTTTAAGCCTAGCCTAATGTTCAAGTTCCTTTTAGTTTTTCCAATGTGTGTACCGGATAAACTGCAAAGGCTTTGACAACTTTTACACAGCAACTTCACCGAATTGTTGACATTATCATGGACACATATGAAGAAAAGCAAGTGTGCTTAGGTATATTTTGACACAGAGGAAGCCTTTGATAAAGTGTGGCATAATGGGTTACTACTGAAGATCAGGAGTTATGTCTCCGATACATATTTCAGAATAATAGCATCCTATCTGCATAACTGATTTTTTTTCAGTAAAATATCGAAGTGTACAATCCAGATCACAACCAAACTTCTCTGGTGTTCCACAAGGAAGTATTCTAGGCCCACTTCTTTATACAGTGTATACCTCTGACTTTCCTCAACACACTCAACTAACCATTGCACATTTTGCTGATGATGTTGCTATCCTTAGTAAAGGCAGTTGTGAATCAGCAGCTGAGAAACTAAGTAACTTCTGCGCTGAAATCACAAAATGGTGTTCTAACTGGAGAGTGGTGATGAATCCACAGAAATCGCAAATACTGTCCGGCCGTTGTATCTCCGGCTCTGACGTTTTGCGACTGCAAGAGGTGGAGGGGGAAGGTTAGTAGTACCAATACAGTAATGAGCAATTGAAAACATATTGTCAAAATTATCTTTAAAATGAAAATATAGGACCATATTAGCTATAAAACAATAAAATCCAACTTGAAATTTCATTATCATGCAAGATATTCATTACAACAAAACTCTATTAGAATATTTCGTTCACACCTTTCACGCACACTAACTGCATCTGTTGGTGGTACTGGGAGTCTCTACATCTGGTGCTGTGGTCAGGAGGTTAAAACTGTCTGCTAGCGCCAATCAGCATTGTCGCTGCTAGGCGTGGCTTCCGAACCCAACACCATGTTGCCAGGTTAACTTTGTTCGAGCCACGTGGCCTTTTAGCTACTTGCGCTGGTAAACTTTCTTTGGTATATTTTTCGTGCGTGAATTCGGATTTTTAGTGTTCGCAAGTCCTATTATTATCGCTATTATAATAATATGGCTACTGGTTCGTGAAATACGCAAATACGTGAAATATTTCAAATACGCATGTTGCTCTGCTTGAAATTTCCGCTAAAGAACTGGCAACAACCCGCTTCCCCCTCTCGAGAAATGTCAGAGCCGCAGATAGAGCGGCCGAACTGTAGTATATTTTACTTTGTAATGCCATATAAATGTATTCTGTACAACTGAATTATCAAACCTATTTGGCAATATGGTTGCTCTATATGAGGTTCTGCTGCATCGTCACAAGTAAAAGGATCCAAGTAATCGAAAACAGATACTTAAGATTGACCACAGGTGCCCATGGTATGTTAGCAACACCACACTTCACAGGGACCTGAACATACCAGAAGTGATGATGTAGGACAGGCCACACCAGACTACACCGAAGTTTTGCCAATCATCTAAATCTACTGCTACAAGACATTTTCCTACACCCTCCTCCACAACCGCAAAAGAGAAGACTAAAAAGAAAACGATACAATGACCTTCTCATTTAATTTCATGTGTTTTGTATGTATGATAAAGTGGTTTTTATTTTGTGATTATAATATAATATGTTTGTTAATATTTAAATGTAATGATATAGGACTGTTATTGAACAGCATCCTAACACACGCTTCAAGTGATGTAACAACTCTTGCTCACAACTATAAGTACCATAATGTATTTGGATACAATAAAGTTTATCGACAATAAAAAAAATATTTTTTCAACTAAATTATTCCAGTCACACATAATCCAAATTTTGAATTTAAAAGCTTACCAGTGGATAGATTCAGCAGTTCCAACTCAGGCCTACAGATATTGACATCTTGATTCTATCTCCAGACCCAGCCCTATTGATGCTACCAACACCATCAATTTTCAGCTGAGAATGAGAGCAATAGCTTTTAGAACATCTCTGAATTTTAAAAGTGTACGTGAAGTGTGACAAAAATCAACTTAAATTATTTCTACAATAGTTTATTCTACTATATACTTCATTATTATAAGCCAAGCCTAAGGAAACTTCACCAGAAATAAACTAAGATTTAATACTAGTTCAGATTAATTTTAGATGTACTTTGCCTTATTAAGTAAGCACCCAGTTGTTATTAATGCTTTTGTTTCATACAGCAAGGGCCAGATTCTAGCTCTAACACATCAAGCTGCAACAGCTCCACCCCTTCCAGTCCTGCTCTGGTGATGACCAGTCACACTCCACATGCTACCACCAAGCAGCAGTTTCATTTCCCAGGTAAGTAATAGGATGTAATAAAGTGGAAGTGTAGATTGGTAGACAAATTTTATTATACTGATATACAGCATAAATTATTAACATACAAGTCATTTACATATATAAACATTCATAGTTTTGTTGCCATATTGGAATTGCTCATTTCAGTTATTTGGCAATCGTGTTTGATAGAATTATTCACAATAAAATAATTAAGTTTAAACATATTTTTGGATTCATAAACAGAAACAAAAAGCTGTAAATGAGGATGGAGTTTTATAAAATACACATTCACTTTGTTATATGGAAATGCATCATGGACAACTGCAAAACAAATTTAGGCAGCCAAAATGATAATTTTAAGACCAATAAAAAGCTGCAAAATGATAAAAAGTTTAAAGTAGTAGTCATAAGGAAAGAAACAGTGCTAAAAAAATTGCTGGTTGATAAATTGTACATAAAAAGGCTGGTTCCCAGTAACCATGAATGGTATCCAAAATGAGAATGACAGTTTTCACTTATCTTACAAAGCGGACACAGCAACTAATGAATTGCAAAACATATCCATTGGAATATATATTTGAAAAACAAGATAAATTAATTGAAATAAATTGTTCTTTCACACTAGCCACAAGTAGTTAGAACTACTTTGATCAGGTGAAGCATTTTCCTGCTCTCTAAAGCAAAATAAAAACATCAATAGAAAAGATTCCTTTGTGTATTCTGTACTGCTTCATTCTCCATAATGAGGCTGAACGTACAGATGAAAGTTTCAAAGTTGTGGATCATAATTTTCAAGAGGAAGATGTTTTGGAAGGTTAAATTGAATATATTGAGAAGGAGAAGGAGAAAGGAAAAGTGAAGCCCTACCTGTGATTATACATGGTTTTGGAAACCTTTCAGAAGGTAAACTAAAGCTAAAGAAAAGTTGAATACTATTATGAAAACGTTAACACTATACAGAAGTTATTTTAATAGCAGCTACTAAAAATATGTATGTATAACAAATGTGCTTATTGAATGCAACACATGAGTGAGATTTACATATTAGTGTTAAAGTTTTAACATTTTTAACTTATTTGTTAACCCTTTCACCGATATGGAAGTGTATAGACATCCTGTGCATACATGCATTTAATGCTTATTTAATGCTAATTATTTAAACTTTATGTTTTACAGTAAATTTAAATAAATTCTATAAGAAGTAAAAGCGTACCTTTAAAAGTTTCTTCTTGAATTGTACACCTCAAAACAGAGATAAACACACAAGAGCACATCTCCACATTCACGGCAAATAAAGTTTCCTTTTGGGCACCTTTCTTGCGGCACACCTGACATTTTCTAAAGGGACTTGATTTTTTTGCTGTGGGTGGTACCCTTTTAGGAAAATGTTTTCCTTAAAGTCTGAGGGGGGGGGGCTGGGGTGGTGGATTTCTTACCCTCAGTATGGAGAGGTCTTTGAATTTTATGGTGCTCAATTAGGCTGCGAACTATTGATATGCAGAAGTCTTCGGTGTGTTTAGAGCTCTCCAAATTACTAAACAATTGGATATGGTTATATCCAGCTGGTGTAAAAATACCTTTTTATAACATTTGATTGTTTTTCACAAAGAGGGATATGCGTGTAATACCTAATCTACTAGATCCACTCCATCCATATGCATATTGTATTCCTGGATAATATCGGGCTTGAAAATTGACATTTTGTTACAAGCATCAATTTTTCCAGTATCAATCATCAAAATCTTAGAGCTGCTAATGGATAATGCTGTAACAACCCTCCTATCCTGCCAAGTAGCATAGGTCAAGGGTGGGAGCTGATGCACCTGCATTTCTCCTCTTCTTAGAGCCTTCGTATTCACATCTTATGGCAAACCAATATGATATGAGTGTACTGTTCCAATTGCATTTGTTTTTCTTTTGTGTAAGGCCATGAATAATTTAGGGGAACTGTACCAATTATTTAAATATACAGTCCTACCCTGATGAAGTACACATTCCATCAGGCACATTACTATGGAACCAGATAACTCCAAATCTTTGTCTCCGGTGTTATCAGTCCCTTGGTCAGTATATATGCAGCTATGTAAAGATATCCTTGTTTTACTTTCACATACGTCAAAACTCTTTATGCCAAATCTGGCCCTCTTTGTTTTGATGTATTGTTTCCAACCTAAGCGGCCCTTCCAAAGCATCAGGCTTTCATCAACCACGATTTTTTCACTAGGCATGTAATTTTCTTTGAATTTTGAAATAATGTAATTTTCCTTTATAATTACAATCATCGTAACATCTTTCCTCCTTCTCCAGCAAGACACAAGATTCAAAAAGTGTTAGTCAATATTTATAATTGATAAGAGTGAATCATAGTTCATATTATATAATTAAATAATATATTACAAAATTGGACTCATCTAAATTTTATTTTCATCAAAAATCCGCATCCACACCTGAGAAAAGATCTCACGACTCTCAGTAGATTAAAACTCGACTTGGATCTTACAAAAAGTTGGCTTGCTTCTTATTAGTTGAAGATGAACGAAAATATAATCCCGTTACAAATGGCCCCCAACTAGACCAAGTAGTCTGTAAACCTCATTCATTGTTACTTCTGTCCACTTCTAAATTCTACTCTTAGGACCTAAATTGCCGTTAGAAATCAGATCTTCCTTCACCCTACTCGCATATACATTTGGTTTCCGAAACAATGAGAGATAGTAAGTCAGTAGTAAAACATTTTGTGAAAATGTCAATTGATTGGCTGTCAGAAGTTAGCTGAGTCTGCAGTTGTACACCAGAGGTTGTGCTCGTGAAGATATGTCTATTTGACATACCTTCACAACAACTCCATAATGTTGATTCTTTATGAACACCTGTTGGAAATGAGTCATTTTCCTCCTTACTGCTACCTATATCCTCGACACCCCCCTCAAAATCTAAAAACTCACCATCAATGTCCAAATCACTGTCAAACAGCAAAAAGTCTTCCACATTTTCTGAAGTACTATCTGAAGCATGTACACTTCCTACACAAGCTAATTTATTTGTTACATTACTAGTTGAAGCCATGATTAGCATTGAGGAAACAATTTCAAATGTGTTTTAGCTAAAGAAATTGCTCGTAACTCTTGACACAGTGAAAATTACTATATGAACTGAGCAAAGAAAACAGTTACGTCAGCTACCATAAACTTCAGTTGAGAAATACTGTAATAAGAGAGATGCTGATGGAGGTTTCTTTCCAGCGCGTGTGCGTGTGCGTGTGGGTGTGCGCGTGCGCGTGTGTGTGCAACATATACATATGCGTGGTAGCATAAACTGAAACCTATAAACCTTGAACCCAACACTTCGTTTATGCAGCTGATATACACATATAGTTTGTAAAACAAAAATACTCACCGTTAGGCGTGTTCGATGCAAAGAATAGCTTTCTCTACAGTGATACAAAATAATGAGATTTCAACAATTTATTGATATAGTTTTAATGATACCATAGATGTATTCTGCCTTAAATGGGCTTTAAACTAGTTTTGGTTTGCTAAAACAACTTAATAAATATGGAAGATACAAATATTTATTTATGAAAATATGGAAGATACGAATATTTATTTATTAAGCATTGTTGCAGCATTTAACAATTTAAATGTCTTGCTCTGTTTATTGGGTATCTGTTTCCGGCCGTGCAGGGTTTAAATGGCCATTAGCAAAGCGGTAAAAGTTTAGAACATTGTATCTTTGAAGCCCAACTGAAAATTATGTTAAGGGAACATTGAAATGTTCCTTTGGTAATGTTTGGTAACCGAGTTGAAGTTTTTCCTTGTCTAATATTTTTGCCACTTTTCAGCATACAGATTTTTGATATTTTGCTTCATATTGGTAAGGTTTTAAAGGCATACATTAAGAGAAGCAAGGACAAAATGGACAAAGTATTCCATTACTTGTAAATTATTCTCAAATGAGTCACAACTGAAATTACACTGTCACAACAGAAGATATCAAAAGATTTGTATATCATATGCAGATTTTAGTTAATTGTTGGAAATTAATCATTTCTTCATACTAGCCATATATAGGCTAAGGTTTTTGATAGAGTCAACATGAAAAATTCAATGCCATGACCGGGATCTGAACCACAGATCTCCTGCTTTCCAGTGGTTCAGATCCGTAGTTCAGATCCCGGCCATGGCATTGAATTTTTTATGTTGATTTTTGTAATTTTACGTCCTCCAACTTTTAAGTCAAACAAACATATGAAACAAAATATTTAGGAACAATTTTTGATTCAAAATTTTCTTGGAGACATCATATTGAAGCAGTAGTAAATAAATCAACAACAAAAAATTTTCAATTTTGAAAAGATTAGCGGGAGTCAAGTGGGGCAGTAATCGGGAAACACTGAACACCACATACAAAACATTCATCAAGCCAATACTTCTTTATAATGCAGAGGTAATAATTACAGCAAACAGTTCTAACATAAATCACCTAGAAGTATGCCAAAATCAGGCCCTGCGACTAATAACCGGTGCAGCAAAATCAACTCGAGTCACGGCAATGCAAGCCTTAACTCGGAACTATCCAATACATCTAACTTTAGAGGAGCAGGCACTAATACAACATGAAAAAAAGTTGCAGTTAAAAACAACAAAATGCGAGAAAAGATTACTACAACCAATCAAGATGAAAACACAAACAAGTTTCCTACACAAAGTTATGGAATTAAAAACAGATCTGAATCTTCCTGATTCTAAAGAAAACATTTTAATCAAAGAAAACCCACAGACTTTTGAACCTATTAATATTCAATTAGATTTAGAACAAATAGTTACAAAATCTGAAACTTCCAAACCTGTACTAAAAGCATTAGCATAAGAAACTGTGAACAATAGATAACCCACCTGAAGAATGGTTACATATCTTCACAGATGGATCTAACTTGTACAACAACTCAAGAGCAGGAATTAAGTGTGCACTGTTCTCATTCTATCAACCAGCAGGATACCACACAACAAATTTTGATGAAGGAGTAACGGCTATTCATATTTCACTCCAACACCTTCTATACAGAATAGATAAATTCAAAAATGCTGTCATACTTTCTGATTCTAAAGTAGCAGTATGTGCAATAAGTTCATATAAAATGAGTTCAATCCAAATTAAAGAATGTCACAAAATGATCCACAACTTCAAAAACTACAGAAAAGAATTATATTACAGTGGATACCTGCACATTGTGGAATTGCTGGAAATGAATCAGCTGATTTTCTTACGAAAAAAAGTGCAAATTTAATTCAGAACAAAAGTAAAAACTTACCCTTTACATCCATAAAAAGATTAATTAAAAGCAAATGTAAAAACAAACAAAACTAATCAATATCTAACAAAGCCAAAGATAGAAAATGGAACATTTTAATTAAAAATCCAGAAATTATTCCAGAAATCCCACGTAAAGCTGCAGTAGCAAATTTTAGATTACTTACGGAACATGATTATTTGGCCAAACACTTACACAGAATAGGAATTTATACAAGTCCAAGTTGTCCTCTGTGCAACAAAGATGAGGAAATGACTGAAGAACATCTTTTAACCCGTGAAGGCCTATCTGCCGGACCCACTACACAGAAATATTGGAGAGCAAGAGAGCTAATGGTTTCATTGCCAAAGCCTAGCTTTTGAAAACAACAAGAGCAACTTTAAGATATATCGGACGGTGAATGAAATGGGTGAAATGATGCTCAAATGTGGCCAGGGTCCATGGAGCTTAGAGTTACCTGACAATCGTCTATCAGGATAAGGGAAAACCCTGGAAAAACCTTATCCAGGTAACTCACCCTGACCAAGATTCAAACTCGGGACTTCTTGAACGTGAGGCAGACATGCTACCATCTACGCTACCGAGGCAGGCTTTTCATGTTGACTCTGTCGTATGCAGATATTTGAAAAATTTAAAAGATTTCACTGGGGAACAAAAAAAAAATATTTTCATATACCTGAAACAAAATAGGCAAATTCTTTTGTAAACGGATCTGCTGATTCCAAAAATGCCCCTCAAAATGCTGTATCACGTAACGTTTTTTAGGTATTCATAATTTTTTGTGAAAACTTACAGAAATGTGATGTGATAACTCATATTTGATTAATTGAAAATAATAGGTATTTTATTGCCAAATAACATTGAAAATAATAATAATTATTATTAATTATTATTATTAAAATAAATAAACACAAGATAATGATGAAAACCACATACCTGAATTATCTCGGAAGTGTTTCACTGTTGATTTTTTTTGTATTGATATGTACTCTCACGTTTGATGAACCAACAATAGTCTCCGAACATGGCTGAATCCCTGCGACCATGGTAACATCTTTCATCTCAGAAATGTCCTGGTGAAAACGCTCACCTTGCTCATCATTTACAGCTCCTAGGTTTGTAGGGAAACTATCAAGGTGAGAGTGCAAAAAGTGGATTTTAAGTGACATACGGCAACCTATTTCTTTGTAGCCCCTTAATAGTTCTGAGACTAAAGTTTCATAATTTTCTTCTTTGTTACTATCCAGGAAGCCTTCCACCACTGATTTAAATGATTTCCATGCTGCCAGTTCAATACGTTTAAGCTTTGATTCAAAAACACTGTCTTTAAGTAGTAGTCTTATTTGAGGACCGACAAATATACCTTCCTTCAATTTAGATTCACTTATTTTGGGAAAGATACTTCTTAAATACTCAAATGCACTTCCACTTTTGTCCAAACCTTTAACAAAATTCTTCATTAACCCAAGCTTTATGTGAAGGGGGGGGGGAGAAGAACTTTGTTTGGGTCTACTAGAGGCACATACTTAACACTGCTTGCTCCAGGGGTATAGTCTTCCCTTTTCCCCCACTCTTTCACTATAAAATGCTTGTCAGTTGTCCTACTGTCCCATAAGCACAAGAAACAGCAATATTTTGTGAAACCTCCCTGCAGTCCCGTTAGCAACTATCTTGAGGTCACTAAAATTTCCCAGCCATGGTTTTGATAACTAATAGCATCTAAAATGGACATGGAATCGTATATCTCCTTCATTCCTATGGTATGAAATAAAGTATTGAGGGTAGTAAATTGCCATTATGAAGCAACACTTCCTTTAAGCTGTATTTAGAAGAGTCAATAAAGAGGCGCAAATCTTCGACACAATGCTCTATACCCAATTCCTTAATTAAACCATTAACATTAACACAGAAACACAAGTTGTCTTTTGTTGTGAAATACTGTGAATACTATTAAATTTTAGATGAGTCGTATTTATTACACATCTGCTTCACTTTCGTACCTATTTTGAGGACATGTTTCGCAAATCTTCGTTTGCATCTACGGCTCTTGTGCGACTGACGCTAGATCCAGCGGTGTGGGTAATTCTGGGGTTGTTTGCTGCCATCTGTTGATTTAGTGATGAACTGAAATGTGGGATTCTCTTCTAGCGGGATTTCAAAGTTCATTAGTTGGTTTTTATGTTTTTCTATGTATATCCTCTCCCATATGACGAGTTCACTATGTTTTTGTACGTATTTTAGTAATTCTGTGCTATCTTCAATTTCATGATTTTCAGACCAGAAATGAGCTGCTATTGTGGACTTATCAATATTTTTGTATCTTAAGTGCCTGAAGTGTTCTTTCTTTCTAGTGCCTATGTTTCTTTTTGTCCTCCCTATGTAAATTTTTTCACAGTCTTTACACTTAATCTTGTAAATGCCTGACTTTTCCTCTGGTTTTATCTTATCAGTATTATTACTGTGAAGTAGGTTTTTAATGTTGTAATTGTTTTTTGGTGCCAATGTTATATTGTATTTCTTGAATTGTCAATGTTATTCGTCTATCTTCCCGAACAGTGATGCCAGCTGTGTTAATCATGGGTTTGTTTATTACTGCTGCTAGAGCACCTGGCCCACTTTGCTTTGTTATAGAAACACAGCCCTCCTTAAATTCCTTGAACCATCCAAGTGCTATGGATTGTGAAATCATCATCATCATCATCATCATCATCATCATCATCATCATCATCATCATCATCATCATCATCATCATCATCATCATCATATGCCTCCTACAACATTCTGTAAGCTTCCATGCTGGATTTCTGCAAATGAAAGCAAAACTTAAATGCAGCATATTGTTCTTTGCATAACATCTTCAATTTCAAACTGACTACTTCGTTCATCCCCTGTGTGAAACTGTGTACAAACTCATGCACAAACAAGCATGTGCTTTGTCTACCAATCAGAGTTGATCCATTGGCATCATGCAAAATGGTTTCCACAGTTCTGCCATTGTTGTGCGGGATAAAGGAAAGTTACTTTGTCTTTGTTGATTCACCCTCATAGAATGCAAAATTGCAATCAAGTTATATCAGAAAAAAAAAAGAGGAATTAGCTAACAAGGATCAAGAAGCAATTTAGAAATAAAGAATAGAAAAATCAGTAGTTACCACTCATTTTCATCCAGGAATGTATGACATAGGTGTAGAACAAATATCTTGAAACACAATAATAAAATAAGAACTGTCCAAATGAGAACAAGTTTTCTTCTGAAAAAAATAAGAACCCAATCTTCAATTTTGATATTTCTCATGACTTGCTGTACAAGTTGCCAAATCTGTCATCAGAATAGACTAAAGATGAAGGATCAGTCAATGACCAATTAACAGTGGAACAAAGTGGCCTCCAATACACATCAGAAAATTTAAACATTAGTGTTGTTTTACATAATTTCTACTCAGTTTTAACTTTTAAATACCATATTTACTTGAAAATAAAACCCCTTTGATTATAAGACCTGCCAGGTTTTGTGAGCAAATTGTAAGGAAAAAAAAAAATATATATATAATATTGTATTTAATTATGTTAGACCTGGTCCGTTAATTTGAGATGGGCTGTAATTCTAAGAAAATCTCTTCTGGAAAATTCCTTTGATAGTGTACGCACAGTTATTCGTAGACAGTTGAAACCTGTAAATTAAGAGGTTCCACACAGCTCAATTTTTGGACTTGTACTTTTTATCATCTATATTAATGATCTTCCTGTTTCAATATATGACAAAAGTCTTAATCCATATCTTTATGCAAATAATTTAGCTATTAATTTTTATGATAAAGCTGAAAACACATCAAAATTTAAATCCTGCCTCGGTAGCATGGTGGTAGCGTGTCTGCCTCACGTTCAAGAGGTCCCGAGTTCGAATTTCAGTCAGGGTGAGTTACCTGGATAAGGTTTTTCCGGGGTTTTCCCTTATCCTGAAAGACAAATATAGGGTAACTCTAAGCTCTATGGACCCTGGGCTCATTTGAGCATCATTTCACCCATTCCATTCGTCGTCCAATATGACTCAACGTTGGAGGACGTAAATTGCAGCAACAAAAATAAATTACCTATTGCTACTTCAGTTGTTAATGATTGTTGTAGCGTGAACAATCTGAGTATAAACACTGGAACAACCACTGATATTCAGTATAAATTTAACACTGGTGGTTCTGGATCATCTATAAAATTTTTAGGTATTTATATTCAGCTTTTGGCTGGTCAGCACATAATTATATATCAAAAAAGATCACAACAGGAATTTTCATGTTGAGAATTTTAAGTGTGTTAACAAGGACATTCTGATGAAGGTTTTTTATGCTCATATTTATTTGCATGCTAATTATGGTATACTGTTCTGGGATAATCACTCTTTAGCAGCTAAGATATTTATATTGCAAAAAAAAAAAGTTCTTAGATTAATTTGTGGAGCTCATTCAAAAGAACATTGTAAACCACTTTTTATTCATTTAGGTATTTTAACGTTGCCATCAATGTATGTACTGAATTGTCTTTTATAGGCTAAGGAAAATTTTAGTAGCTTTACACTTTGCTCAAACATACAAAATTACACAACACGTAACCACTTTAATATATAAAAATAAATTTAGACATACTAAAATTCAAAATAGTTTTATAGTCATTTCCATTAAATTATATAATTTTTTACCAAAGACTAAGAGAGCTTCCTATTTTAAGTTTCAAAAGGACTATATGCCATACATTTGGTGGCCAACCCAATGTATTCTTTAAATGACTTTTATAATGTGCTTTGGTAAGTTTTAATTTACGACGCTATATGTAAAGTTTACGACAATAAAGGCTATCTATCTTGATGATCAAACAGGATATAAAACTTTTCGAAAAATTACAGGAAAAAAGAAGAAAAATTGCAGCGGACATAAGATTTATAAATTTATGTATCAAGAAAAAAGTAGTACCGAATTTCGTAAGAAAAATAGTAAAATTTGATAAAAATAGTAGACAACAAAAAGCAGCAGAGAGAAAAGTATTAATTGTAGAAAAGAATAAACACTATAGAAATAAAAACACGCTAGAAATAAAATTGTACAATTTGCATCAAAAACTTACGAAACAATTAGGAAGTATATTTTGGGAAAATTTTGAAAACAATTTATTAGCATATCTTAATAGAAAAATGAAGACAAAAACAGCAAAGTTAAAGAATAAATTAAAAAATTTATGCCAGAAAGCAGGCACTTTTAAAAAGATAAATCAAAAAGACAAACATAACCTAAAAGATCATCTAAACAATGTGGTAAACCTATCAAACCAAAATTTTACAAAAACAGAACTGAATATGCTGAATCTAGGTTTAAAGACATGTGTAGATTATTCCAACCAAATTGAAGATTACATTGCTGACATCCAAATTGCTACACAAACACTTAATGAAGAAAGTAAAAACACAGTAAAAAACAAATGCTCCAAAATAGTAGAAGAGATTAAAAATGAAAAGAAAAAGAATTTTAGTAACCAAATCATAAAAGCTCTTAAAAAGAAACCGGTTATTTATACTAAAGCAGACAAGGGAAATAAACTAGTAATTCTGGAAAAAGAAGAATACACAAAGAGGATGGAAGATTTGTTAGAAGACAGTAATTACCAAAAAGTAGAAACTAATCCATTAAAGTACTGCATTGAAACCACAAATAAAACGCTAAAAGAGAGCAAAATAATCAACAAAAAAGAATTGCACAAAATTAAAGTAGATAATCCAACATTACCAAGAGTATATGGGCTGCCAAAAATTCATAAAACAGGGAAAGGCATGAGACCTATTACTAGTAGCATAAATGCCCCCACATATAATTTGGCCAAATGGTTACTAAGTAAATTTAATAGTTTTCCAAAATTTGAAAGTGCAAATTTAAGAAACTCTTTAGATTTAGTAGAAAAAATCAAAGATATAAATTTGGACAAAAATGACAGACTGGTTTCATTTGATGTCACATCTTTATTTCCAAGCATACCAACGGAAAAATTGCAGACGGTGTTAAAAAAATGGCTAGCTACAATTGATATGGAAGCAATAGAAGCAGAAGAATATATTTCTCTAACAAAAATATGCATTGAACAAAACTTCTTTAGCTTTAATGGAAAACACTACAAGCAGAAATCAGGACTATCAATGGGCAATCCACTTTCACCTTTTTTGGCTAACTTATTTATGAGTGCATTTGAAACACAAATTAAAAAGTCCTTCCCATTGATCTTCAAGATTTGGTATAGATATGTTGACGACATCTTTGCAATTGTACCAAGTAAACATTTAGATGATGCATTAAAATTACTCAATCTGCAAGAAAGGACTATCAAATTCACAATAGAAAAGGAAATCAATGGACAACTACCTTTCTTGGATCTAAATATCATCAGGAATGATACAAAAATAAAATTTGGAATTTACAGGAAGCCAACACATTCAGAAAATTATATAACAAATAATAGCCACAACCCAATTACACATAAACATGCAATAATAAACAGCCTTACACACAGACTAGTCAACATACCCATGGAAAAAGAAGAATATTTCAAGGAACAAAAAGCAATAATACACATAGCAGAAGAAAACGGATACAACAAAAGTTTGGTGTTGAAGAAAATTAGAAAATCTAAACTAAAGAAAACCATTAAGGAAACAACCACATTTATTAAAGAAAAAGAAAGCAACAGCATATTCAGTTCATTCACATATCATCCAAAAACATTTAATAAATTTAAAAAGATATTCAAGGAACAAAATATCATCTTGGCACCTACTAATAGATACTCAATTTTAAAATTACTAAATTCAAAAACAAAAGATGATATTCCTTCAGGTAACAAATCTGGAATATACCAAATAAATTGCAAGAATTGTGAAAAATGCTACATAGGTCAAACAAAAAGAAATTTAAAAACCAGAGTCAAAGAACACTTTAGAAACATCAGATTGAAACAAGAAGACAAGTCAGCAGTAGCATTTCATTTTTGGAATGAAAACCATGACATTGATCCAAATCCAAAATTATTAAAAGGAGTGATAAACCAAAATAGATTGACAACATGGGAGAACATATTCATCTGGAAAAATAAGGATCGCGTAATGAACTTTGAAATCCCGCCAGCAGATAATTTGACAAAAAAGTTCATAGTTCCACCACCAGAGAGAGCAGATAACAGTTGCCAGTTGGGAAGAGATTGAAAATGGAGGCCAGGGCCTTTGAAACTAGTCTCTCATAAATATATGAAAAAGTAAGTGACGAGTGTCAATAAACCAACCACAAATAATTTTATATGCTATCTATCTTGTCCATTCACATTCCAATATACGAGGGCTATCCAGAAAGTAGATTACGTTTTCGTCTGTTTCCGCTAGGGGCGGGGCTAGTGCGGCCATCTTGGGGTCAGAGCATTGCTCAGCTCAGCCGGCATCTAGCCGTGCTAGTGAGAGGTTCGTGCTGTGCTCCGTTCAGATACTGTGACGGTTTGAAATGTTTGCGTTAATTGAAAATCCCGCAAGCTGCGAGGTGCGTGCAGTAATAAGGTTTCTGACTGCAAAAAACTGTAAACCGATAGAAATCTATCGGCAGCTTTGTGAAGTGTATGGGGACAACATTATCACTGAAGGTGGAGTGCGTCAGTGGGTCATCAGATTTAAAAATGGCCGAACCAATGTTCACGACGAAGATCGAAGTGGGAGACCCAGCATAGTGACTGCCGAACTTGTCGAAAAAGTCGATGCTAAAGTCCGTGAAAATCCAAGGTTCACAATAACGGAATCAATGAAGAAGTGGCTGGCTATGCAGCATTTTGATGACGACGCACAGCTGCAAGAAGAGGTAACGAAGTGGTTGAAGGCACAGGCGGCCGAATTTTTCGACGAAGGAATTTCCAAGCTCGTACATCGCTACAATAAATGCCTTAATTTGATTGGTGACTATGTCGAAAAGTAGTATTTGAGTGTGGCTTTCATCTGTATATAATAAAATTTGTTTCCTATACTTTGTTTACTTTTTATTCCAAAACGTAATCTTCTTTCTGGATAGCCCTTGTAATATGCTCTTATTCTCCTTATTGCAGCATAAGGAACTTTGATCCTGGAGTATACCTTTCTAAAACCTTTAAATCTCCAAACATTAGTTAAACATGTATGCTCCTTGCTCCTCATTATTTACCTTATGTTTCATTTTTCTGTTTCCCTAATCATTTGATCCCATCATAGAAAATCAGAAAGTTCTTATCTAAAAAACCAACTACAAATAGTTTTTCAATTAATTTTGAAATCACTGTTACTATATTCCTCCAATAAGAGCTCTTATCTGAGAACGCATAAAAGTTCTTATCTGTTATTGCATCATTGGGTTTTTGTATTTCTACATCTTCAAATTTTTTTTCTTGCAACTTTCTGATACCCTGTTGTGTTATTTTACCTTCTCCCCAATATCTCTCTTGTTCATTACTTTCCGTGTTCTGTTTAAAGTCTGAATGCCCATCCACTAGCTCTTAAGCTCTTCTCTTGATACTGTAAACCTGTCTTAAAGCATGACTTTTATCTAGATTTTTGGAATCTGTACCAAAATTTCAGTACTTTCTCTATTAACACTCTTTTCTTTGCCACTCTTTCTGTCTCAGTTTGAACTGCATACCTCTGCTACAATTGCACAAGGTATGCCTAGTATTTCCTGCGGAACATTCTGTGAACAGAATGTATAGTTCCCCACCCTCCATCCAGCCCCACACCTGTATACCATGTAGCATTAAAGCCTCTACCACCATGTGATACAATTTTCTAACTTCTAACTCTGTTTGGTATTCTGTATTATGTATGCATTCTATATGATGTATATTGCCTTATGCCTATTGCCCATTTTCTACAAATTGTTTTCCAAGTATCTCCTATGTAACTGATAAAATCTTGAGCATCATGAAACTTTTGTAGTCATTTAAGTCTATTACATGTACCAAACATTATAAAGCATCTGTTAAGCATAATTACTGTATTTTTTAGAGTATGATTTTAAATGTAAGAACACTATTCAATTTTGGCAAAGTTTTAGCATTTTTATCCCTGTGCAACAAATGAATGATAGTGGTCAATGAGTATGACAACAATTACTGAAGTTCTCTTATCTCTTTTCAGATGTTAGTCATTTGAAGGACGGAGTTACCCTTGAAACACATCCATTGAACCATGTCCCACCTGCGCTAGAAGAGATGGTGGATACACATAAGTCAAATGATAGTGATAGAACTGTATCAGTATCCGGCTCTGGCAGTATTAGCACTGATTCAGAACGCACTCCTGTTAGAGTGGACTCACAGGATAGTCAGGTGTCTGATGGAGAGGCTGTTGAAAGATCTTGGCCACGGCAAAATAGTGTAAGTACACAGATAATATGCATGGTATTGCTTAATTTTCAGCTTGTAAGATTATTCAAAAATGGCTGGAAAACAGTATGGTAATGAACAATACATGGACATGATTTATTTAAGGAAATGAGGATGAAAAAGTAAAAAAAAAATAATGTTCAAATAATTTCATTCCTTTCAAATGAAAAGAGGGAACTACAGTTGAACTCTTAAAACCAAAACAGTTGAACTTGCTGTACACGTAACCCAGTTTATGTTATTTGTATTTATACGTAAACATTTGTAGGTCCCAGGAAAAATGTAATTTAGAAACATTTCTAAAATCTTGGTTAAAGAACTTATACATAATGCATTTATACGTAATTTGCAGTTATACATATTAAATTACAGTGAAATACAACTGAGTTACATGTAATTAAATGGGCATATGGCATACGTTATCTTAAAAGAAACTAGAAATGCATTTTCCTTATCGCTACTGACAAATACTCAAGCTGAGAAGGCAGTTTTTGGCCATTGAAATAAGGGACAAAGACATTAGCTTGTATATGTCTAAGGTGCAACAGTGTTGAGGAACAAATCAGAAGTAAAGATAATTTTCACATCTAATGTTTACTGTTCAACAGCGATTTTGCTTTCAATTCTCAGTTGTTGTTTTTTTAATCAGCCATGGAGAAAAGGAAAAGCAAACGCTATTCGCTATATCAGAAAGTATAAAATTTAAGAGAGGTGGCACTTAATTCACACAAAACCCAAATTGAAATTAGTTCCGACTACATAGCTTATACATTTGAGTCCATATACCGATTTTACATTGGTGTAGACCAAGTCAAGATTACATTTTAGGGTTAACTTACAATTACAATAATGAAATTATTTACAATTATTTACACATTACATACAAGCAGACTTACAGTTTTTCAGTTGAGTACACAGATCTTGATATCAAATATTCTCTTAATTTATTTTTAAATACATTTCCTTTGTACATTTTTAGGTCTTTGGGAAGTTTGTTATAAAAATGTGTTCCTGCGACATAAGGGCCTTTCATTACTGACTTTGTATTGTGCATAGTTTTGAAGAGGTCTTGTTTCTGTCTTGTGTCATGTTGATGTATTTCCTCATTCCTAACATATGTGTCAAGTCTAGAGTGGGCAAGTAATATAGTCCTGTATAGGTATAATGAAAAATGGTGAACAACTTCTTATTTTTAAAAATACCTTTACAACTTTCTGTGTTTTTTAACTTGTACGTTATTCTTACTCTTCTCTTTTACATTATGAACAGTCTCCTTAAATGAGTGTCAGCACTAGATCCCCATACTTCTGTACCATATGCAATGTGTGGATATATTACCCCGTAATACACAGTGTAATACGGTTATATCAACATATTTCGACAGATGGCTAATCAGGTACATACCTTTGGCTAATTTTTTGCAGACATATATATATTTATCCAGTATATTTATACCAGAAAGGCATAACTTCAACTCTCCATTTTATTCTGAACACTTCACTTGTTAACCGCTATGTAGTCATCAGTGACAGAAAACCCCAGAAAAAACTTATGTAGATAATTCACCCAGATAGAGATAAACTCAGAACCTGACCTCTTGAACAGCAGCTGTATAGACACTACATCAGTTCTAAAAGTTGTGAAAAAGCTCTAAGTTTATTAATGTTTTGCAAAATTAATTGTATGCATTTAATACAAGAAAAGTAAAACAAGCCAAATTATGTAACTGAATAGTTTAAAGCGGGACCAATTCTAAATAATCTTTGCTTCATAATATCTTTATTTTTTGTAAAGTTTTATACATACAAGCCCACTGTATTACTTTCAAAAACTAATGGACTATCAATACTCCATTTGTACGTAACTCTGAGCTATAAGTTATCTTTCCTCTTCCCCTTGATATATGTATAAATCAGGTTTAGCTGCATATGGAAAACTAGGACATAACATAATCTGTAAAATATTTCCAATAATTTCTTTGTTAAAATGAATTAAAATTTGTATGATATAGAATATTAATATAGCCTATAGTTGGAATCCATTTTAAAACTGTTTAATACAGCAAGTTAGACTTCATTTAGAATTTTTTCTCATGCAGAAAATTACAGCCAAGTATATAGGTGTAATCGGTTTCTCTATTCGTTGCAGATAGGATGCACCTTGACTTTTTCGAAGACCCAAGTCGGGAAGCCAGATGTAACAGGGTTACTTCGCTGTAGTTTGAATTGTTTCTTGATGATTAAGTTTGATTAAATAAGAGTCATGAGATCTCTCGTTTTCAGGTGTGGTTTCTAGTGACATAAATAAAATTTTAGTTAAGTCCGATTTCGTAATATATAATTTAATTGTATAATCTGGATTACATTTTACTCGAACTTACTTTCCTAGTCATTATTGCAGGTTACCTTCAGCATGTCGATAAATCCTTACTTCCTTTATAAATATTTTCCGTTAGTTACATAAAATTCCTCACTCCTGCACGTCCACTCATTACTATTTTAAAACCTTTTATCTTCATGAAACAAGATTACAGAATATCTCCTTTTTGAAGATTATTCAATTTCTATTACTATGCAAAACTTTTATACTCACTGCAGCATTTTTCCATAATCCTGAAACAAGATTATTGATTCCTTTCTTGGAAGTGTTGAAAACAGTGTTGTTATGTAAATTAACTTTAAAGAGAGTCGATTAAAGACACTAGACAACACTTTTAAATTTTTCCGGAACATGTTTCTGAGGCTTTGCCTCTTATCATCGGCCGGCTCTCGACTGGTTCTCGTTGGTGTAGCTGACGATATTTTGTCACAGGTCTCCTCTGGTGGCGGTTCAAGGAACTTGCTGAACAAATCTTTCTGTGGGATGTCGAATTTGAATACTTTGTTCCTATATTTTGAAATGAAGATTTGTTCCCATGTGGATAGTTCTTGTTTTCCTGATGTATGTTTTAGTAGTTTTGGTTCTGGATTTATATTGTGGTTTTTTCCCCAAAAATATGTGGCAACTGCTGATTTTTCTAATTGTTTATATTTTATGTTTCTAAAGTGTTCCTTTGCTCTTGTTTCTAGAAATTTAGAATGCATCCACATACGAGACAAGATTGTATGATAAACTCAACCTAATTATGAACGCCAAAACTAACAAACTTAAAAAGAAGGCAGAATTTTTACGAAAACAGAGAGATGATAACCAACACAAAATGAAATTAGAAATAATAAAATCTGAAAATCATGTAGTTAATCTGTCAGCACAAACCTTTACCGGAAAAGAAATTGATCTCTTAAATAAAGGCCTCAAGACATGCATAAATTACTCACAAAATTTAGATCAGTATATTGCTGACGTCGAAATTGCATCACATCTGATGACTAACGAGCAAGACAAAGTAATTGCGAAAACAAAATGCAAAACAATACTCCAACAATTATCATCTCCAAAGTATAAAAAAGCCGATCCAAATCAAAATCAATTAATACACCAATTGAATGCAAAACCAGTACTATATTTGAAAGCAGATAAAGGTAATAAAACTGTTATCATGGATAAAGATGATTACACATGCAGAGTTGATAAACTTTTAGAACATCAAGAATATGAAGAAATAAAAAAGAATCCTCTGTGAGCTTTAGTTGTTTCGGCAAATAAGACAATAAAAGAAAGTACAATAATACCGGAAAAAGCAAAAGCAAAATTAGTCCCCAGCAACCCAGTTTTACCAAAATTGTATTGTCTACCAAAACTTCATAAAAAAGATAACAGTGTTAGACCGATTATCAGCAATATAGATGCACCTACATATCATTTAGCAAAGTGGTTAGTATGCGAAATGGATTTCATACAAAGATATGCTTCTCTCGGAATAAAAAACAGCTTAGAATTGGTTGACAAATTAAATAATGTAAATATAAACACTAATGAAATTTTAGTCTCCTTTGATGTTAGCTCATTATTTACGAGCGTACCTACAGAACAGCTACCAAATTTGATTAAGCTATGGCTCTCAGATCAAGGTTTTACTGAAACCCAAATTGAAGAATACAACAAACTCTTTAATTTATGCATCAACCAAAACAGCTTCATGTTCAACCAAAAATATTACAAACAAACTTCAGGTTTAGCCATGGGCAACCCCATCTCACCGTTATTAGCGGATTTGTATATGAGTTATTTGGAAACACGGGTGACAGCAGCATTTCCACATATTTTTAAAGTGTGGTTTCGTTATGTGGATGACATATTTGCAATAATACCAAAGAAGTTAGCACAGGATGCGCTAAAATTATTGAACCTGCAAGACCAATCCATAAAGTTCACCATTGAAACAGAACAAGATGGATGGTTACCATTTTTGGATTTAAAAATTATAAAAAAAGGAGACAAATTAGAGTTTGGCATATATAGAAAATCAACACATGTGCATAACTACATTAAAAACAACAACTCCAACCCAAAAGAACACCAATATGCAGTATTTCACAGTTTAGTCCATAGGCTAGTGAACATCCCATTGACTATAGAAGAATATACCAAAGAAGTAGATCACATTAATCATGTTGCAATTGTGAATGGCTTTGATCCAAAATTTATTAAAAAATTGATAAACAAGCATAAAAGACGGAAAACCATCAAGGACGTTAGCACTTTAAAAGCTGACGACCCAAAGAAAGTATATTGCAAATTCACGTATCACCCTAAGGCATTTAATAAATTCAAAAACATTTTCCGTCAATTTCAGATACAACTAGTACCACACAACAAATATAACATGAGAAACATGCTGAATCACCCGCTAAAAAACACAAGTCCGACCAACAAACTATCCGGAATTTATAGCGTAAGATGTGAGGATTGCCATGAAATTTATATCGGAAAAACAAAGAGAAACCTAGAAACAAGGATGAAAGAACACATGCGATGTATTAAATACAAACAGACAGATAAATCGGCCATAGCCCATCACTTCTGGTCAAAAAATCACATCATTTCCAAAGACATAAAACTTTTGGTACCGGCAAAAAAGTATTGGGAATTAACAGTCTGGGAAAATATACACATTTTGAAGAACAAAAAGAGAGCAATGAACTTCGAAATTCCAATAGTAGATGACGTCATTCAACTCATTGAACAGCGCCAGGAGAGGGAGGCGGTCACCTGAAGAACCTGTAGAACATCAGCTGAGGATGGGGACGCGGTGTCCTTGAAACATGTCCTAATTGAAAAAGTAAGTGGAGCTTAAGTGTTTTTACAGTTTGAGAATTGGTTAAAAAGTGTTTTTGATTGATGAAGCTCCACTGTTTATAAATACTTCTACTTTTAGTTTTATTATTATTAATAATAATAATAATAATAATAATAATAATAATAATAATAATAATAATAATAATAAATTGATATATACTACATGGCAAAGCGAGAATGCATACCGGAAAAAATTTTGCAATACAGAGATGTTTACCTCAGCTTATCGCACATACACGGTGAATCCAGTATATGTATACTCTGTTCAGATATAATCATGTCTTCTGGACAGCAATGTGTCATACATTGGCAGGGGAGGAAAAACATATCATATAGGCACACGCAGCTTCCAATCGCTCTATTTGTATTTCGTAACTTACTGTACTTCAACCTACTAATATTTCACTCTTCTAATCGCCCAGATAAGACCCAATAAGAGACGATCACATCTCTGGTCACCTGAAGGTCAATATGCCTCAGTGTTCTGTCGAGTAATAATAATATTATTAATAATATTAATAATATTAATATTATTATTAATAATAATAATAATAATTATTATTATTATTATTATTATTATTATTGTTATTATTATATTTATTATATTTATAATAATATTATTAATAATATTAATAATATTAATATTATTATTAATAATAATTATTATTATTATTATTATTATTATTATTATTATTATTATTATTATTATTATTGTTATTATTATTATTATTATTATTATTATTATTATTATTATTATTATTATTATTATTATTATTATTATTATTATTATTATTATTATTTATAATTACTATTGTTATTGTACTTAAGTTGAAAATACGAGGGTCAGCTGGTAAGTCCCAGGCCTCACATAGAGAAAGCGCCATTGGGCCAGTTTGGATAACATCGTTTAACTCTAGGCTAGCTTGTGTCCATAGTTACAGGTCAAGACTTTGTTTAGTTTTTGAATGATAGCATTTTAAACAAGTCAAGTATAGAGGTTTCACGAAAATGGAGTGTTTGGAGAAACGAGCAGTGATTAAATATTTCCATTTGAAAGGCCTAACGCCTAAAGAAATCAAGGAGAAAATGGACAGTACATTGAAAGACCTTGCCTCTTCATATATAGGGATTAAAAGGTGGGTTACAGAGTTTAAAATGGGACATACGAGCACTAGTGATGACCTTTGCTCTACAACTTCTCCATCTTCAGATTATTGAAAACACTTCATCGTTTGGTACTGAAAGATCGCAGATTAAAGTTATTTGAGATAGCAGAGGCAGTAAACATATGAAAAGAATATACAGGTAATATTTTAAGTAATATTTTGGGCTTTCTTAAGGTCTGTGCAAAATGTATGTCTCATTTGTTGACACCTGATCAAAAGTTGCAAAGAAAAACTGTTTCTGTTAAGAATTTGGAGTTCTTCTGTAAAAATTCCAGTGAATTTTTGAGACGGCTTTTTACCATGGAGAAACTTGGATATATCACTACACTCCAGAAAGTAAATCAGTCGAAACAGTGGATTGCGCCAGGTGAACCAACTCCAAAAAAGGCAAATACATTTTGTCAGCTAACAAGGTTATGGCAAGTGTTTCTGGGATGCACAGGGAATTAATTTTATTGATTACTTGGAAAAGAGTAAAAGTATCATTGATGACTACTACGCAAGTTTAATGCAATGTTTGAGTGATGAGGTGAAAGGAAAAAATGTTGTTTCTTCATGTTAATGCTCTGGCCCATTGTTCAGTCATTGCAATGGGAAAAAATGTGTGAATTAGAGTTCAGTTTGCTTAAACATCCGCCCTATTCACCAGATCCAGCACCCAGTGACTACCCCCCCACCCAGGGGCCTACTGTGGTTGGTTCGGGAATTGGCGATCCCGGGGTCCCGAGTCAAATCTCTCTCAAATGCCCAAGCAACTTAGGTCCACAAATGTGTTTGACTCCCAAATTTGCCTACTCCCTCAACACACGTCTGATGGATAACATTGCGCTGTATGCGCAGTCGGTGACTGGGTAACGCATATGTTCCAGGCCCTGGATATCATGTAGGATGTGTTGGTATCCGCTGATAAAGGTCAGTCCCAGGGAGGGGCCATTGCATGAGCTGATACACTCCTGAAAGCAATTGGGTCCCTCTGTCTTTCTACTGGGAGATGAGACCCTGAGGTGAGCAAGGTCTAGGCCAGGACTCTCACCTAATCTCAGGATGTGACCACGCCATTGGAGACGTTTGCAATGGTGGAGGACATTGTCGCTATGACAACCCTTAAAAAACTCCACAAAATTCTGAAGAGCAGTGTAAAAGAAGTAGTCGTAGTAAGTAGTAGTAAAACGTACAGAGGAAGGTAAGAACCTCACATCGATGAACCCTTTTATTATCCAAAAGGGTCTTTATAAAATATCCGGTGCAGTCAAGTCCTGTTTAAAGTCGAGAAATGGTGTGCTCTTGCTTGAAGCACAATGCTTCACCCTGGCAGCGGCGATATTGAAAGCTACAATTCTAGGCAGCTATCCGATCAGCATTATGGTGCATAAGTCCCTGAACTCTTCGCGAGGTGTGGTAAGCACTCGTGCATTTGACGGTATGTCCAACGAAGAGATTCAGGAGAACCTTAAAGACCAAGGTGTCACAGCAGTGTATCGTGTGCAATGGAGTGAGCACGGTGAATTGGTGCTTACTCATACCCTGTTCCTAACCTTTGATAGCATTGACTTCCCTCAAAGGATAAAGGCAGGGTATGAAGAAGTTCTGAACCAGTAATTTATAATGCACCAGCAAAACAGTTCAAGACCGAGTATGAAAGAAGTGACTTTCTAACGGATGAAAATACTTGTAGCAAATCTGTAAACCAGCAGAAAAGTCCTCAGCCATCTCTTCCGAGATCGTCTTCTGATGAATCTTCCGGAGAGGAGTCTGATTGCCGATTATCGTCGTCATTCATCTCCGTTTCCAATCAGTTTGAGGCTCTTGAACCGAAGTCTTACATCGGGAAATGTGCCTCCTCAGAGGAGGAGATGGAACAGGAGGATGCTGTCCACACTGCCAGAGTGGCAGTGAATAAGAGGCAGAAAAACCTCCTGAAAAAAGTGTTAGCCCAACACCAAAGAAAAAGGGCAAATTGATTTGGCCACCTTTAAAGGCGTAATAAGCTAAAGAAAATAAATACTTTATCCCATTGTTACCATGGCTATCCTGCATTGGAACATATGCGGAATCAGAACACACAGACCCGAGCTTGAACTGTCACTTAATAAGCACGAACCACTCGTCATGTGCCTACAAGAGACTAAGTTGCATCCTCTAGACGACTTCAAAATCAGAGGCTATACTCTACTAAGGTGCGATGTTGCACCTGAATAGGGTATCCCTGCGCATAGAGGCACTATGATGCTCCTCAGAGATGACATATTTGTTGAATTTGTACCTTTACAGTGTGACATCCAGTCAGTTGCTGTACGCATCACACTTCCATCCATTCATTTCGCTATTTTTATATTCACAGGTTTTACTGTACTTCAGTGGTGCAACAGCATGATCTGGATAAGATGGTTTCAGGCTCTTAAGTATCCTCACCATCTTCACTTCATGTGTGCTCCTTGCTAAATGTTCTGTGAGGCATTTCTTGGATCAAATAGGGAGTTTAAATACTATTCTGACCTGGATCAGTCATCTTCAGTTCAATTTGCACCAAAGCTGCTTGTGAAGCACAAGCTATCTTGGTTTCAACAACCATTCCTAAATTTGTTGGTAGATATTTAACTTCAAGTCCAGTGTAATTACCCTTTCACTGAACAATTGGTGTGTTACTTCCAAATCATGGACTTTTTCCAAGAAAATGATCAGTTCCATAATTGGATGGTAGACTGCTGACACAAACAGCTTGCAATTTTGCAAGCTTCTTTAAAAAAATGTATCATATTCCCGTTTTCAAGAGTCTTGAAATCATCAATAAATGCTAAATCATCAATATGGTGGGCCCAAATGACCTTATTGTTGACAGGTCCTTAAATCCCACTTGCTCGCTCACTCACTCGCTCCTCGATATGGGCTGTCGTGTACATTGCAGATTTAAATAGAGAATTCCATCTAGTATGCATTGGCATAAAAAGAAGCACATATTTTGTGCTTTTTAGCAAAGTCCTTGTCCTTTGACTTAAAAAATAATTTAGAAAATGGTATTTGTGTGCATGTTATAATTAAAAAATAAAAGGTAATTTAAATACCAAATTTGTTATAAAGTACCTTTTATGACTCGCACACTTTATTACATAGAAAATGAAGCTAGCTACATTGAAGCAATGAATATTATACAAATATAACAATTTGTAACAAAAACTTCACTTAGCTTAAGAAAATTATGTTAATTCTTTCTAATTGAAATCGATTTCACAAACTCTTTGTCTGCATCTTCAGTCAAAAAAAAAAAACACAGGAGAAAACGAGTTCATCATTAAGGAAGTTACTATGTTAACTTTAAAGAGAGTCGATTAAAGACACTAGACAACACTTACTTTTAAATTTTTCCGGAACATGTTTCAGAGGCTTTGCCTCTATCATTGGCCGGCTCTCGACAGTCGGCCGGCAGTTGAGAGCCGGCCGATGATAGAGGCAAAGCTTCTGAAACATGTTCCGGAAAAATTTAAAAGTAAGTGTTGTCTAGTGTCTTTAATCGACTCTCTTTGAAGTTAATTTATCATAACAACACTGTTTTCAACACTTCCAAGAAAGGAATTGAAGTTACTATGTTGTTAAGTTTTTTCAGTATTACCAAAATCTGAAAATGAAACAAACTTAAGAACAGAATCAACTGCCGGTATTTTAAAATTCAATACACGATGTTTATATTTTAAAATAAATATCTTTTCCCTAACCATTAAATCTATCAGGATATTAATTGTTTTCATAATTTAACTTCAGGATTTATATTATGGTTAAATGATCAAAAATGATCTGCTACGGCCGATTTATCAGTTTGTTTATACTTAATGTTATGAAAATGTTCTTTTGTTCAGTTGATAAATATCAGATTTTTTATTATTAGGAATTTAGAGAAATGTAGTAAATTTTTAATACTATATTTGTTTTGAGGAACCAAAGTTATACCAAACCCTTTAAAAACTTTTTGAAATTGTTTATTAAACCAAGGATGGTAAGTACATTTTTTAAAATTATAATCGTCTTTTTTTTTTTTTAAGGGTAGAAATATTATTAAAGGTTTTTTGATATTTGAATTTTTCAATTTTTTTTATTTATAGAGTCTTTATTAAAACCATTAATTAAAGCCATATTAATAATATGTTTATATTCTTTATTAAATTCCTCTTTATTCAGGGGTATATTTAATAATCTATAAATCAAAATATTAAAAACAGCAAATTTATCTGGGAAAGGGTTAAAACTTTTACTTTTTATGTAATTATTGATATGAGTAGATTTCCTACAAATACCAAAATCCAATTTATTATTATTTATTATTATTTTCAAATGCAAAAAAGGAAGAAAACCGTCAATTTCAGTTTCTAATGTGAATTTTATAGCTTTATCGTACACTTTATCTTGAGCTTTTAATTGGTATTGTTGTCAAAGATAGCAAAAGAAATTTTCATGTCTTTTATGCAGTTGTACTTTAACTAGGTCATAAAAGGCTGCTAATTCTAGTTTTCACTTTTTTTTTTGGGTAGGTTAGCAAATGATTTGGTACTTACAAATATTACTGTTTGAATTGGTTAAATACAAAAATAAAATAGGTGCGATAACACAAAAGATCAGCTACAGAGGTAATGCATTACAGTGAATTGCATAATTGGTAACACTGGATCATGAAAAGTGACAAACTATAGAGCCTACTTTGACGACACACTTGACCAGAGTGACAGTTCCTAGAGTGCAGGGTCAAGAAGGCGCAGGTCGTCTTCTCCAAGATGGACATGCTGAACTGGGATGTTATGCTACAGTTCAGTTTTGCTTGGAAACCAGCCATCAAAATTGAAATGAATCAATTCATAAACTACAAAAATAGACAAGCTAAGTAGCATTCAAAATGGATGAAATTTAATTAGATCTGCCACAGCGAATGCAGCAAAATGCCTCACGTTTTTTATCAGGTCCATACTAGTCATTGTGGCAAACAGGTGTGCCATGGCTGAGTGGTTAGACCGCTTGACTCTCACCAAGGCAGCCGAGGTTCGATCCCAGGTGACCGCAAAGTGAGATCTGTGGTGGACAACATGGCACTTAAGCAGATTTTCTCTGGAATCTCCAGTTTCCCCTGCCATCTCATTCTACTGGTGCTCCATCTTCACCTCATGCAGCTGCATGTAGTAAAAGCGGGCATTAAACACTTCACATTGTGGCAACATTGTGCCATATAACCCCCTTAAACATTCAGCATCTTTAAGATGGGAGAGATGCATGTTCCCAAAATGTTGATTCTTCATAAACTCGCCTGGGGAAGTCTGCAAACAATTAAGAGTACAAATGAAATGAACTAAATAAGAAGACCTTTCAGAAAAAAAATATGTTGTCATTTAAAATTTTTGTCAACGATGACACAGCTTATGTAATAATAACTGAACATGCTGTTTCTCTTTTCTGCAAAATTTCCGCTTCAATTAAATTTGATGTGTGTAATCAGTTTTTATATTATTCATTACTTACAAAAGACTGCATATAGAACTGCATTGCATAAGAGTAATTTACCTATCACTGAAACATCTCACACATTAAAACTGCTGTTTCATTTAATTTCCCTTATAGCAACTCCTTGATCAATTCTTATGTCTCACTTTCCTTTTTTTTTTTAATCATTAAGTTGTTCATACTCCCTTTCAAATTCTTAATCTCTGAGTCTTTTAACTATATGTTGAAGTATGACACAACATGAAAT
Source organism: Mantis religiosa (assembly GCA_030765055.1). Taxonomy (NCBI): domain Eukaryota; kingdom Metazoa; phylum Arthropoda; class Insecta; order Mantodea; family Mantidae; genus Mantis; species Mantis religiosa. The sequence goes on along the minus strand of CM060951.1, from coordinate 115,877,027 downwards.
TACAAATGGGCATTTTAGGAGTAGCTAGTCGAACATTGGTGAATCATTATTACAATAAAATATAATAATTTTTTACAAACTTCACTTATCTTTTTAAAATATTATAAATTATTCACGGATAATAAAAAGAAGAAAACTGTGAACAATTTATAATCTTTTAAAAAGATAAATGAAGTTTGTAACAAATTAATTATATTTTATTGCAATATTTACATTGATTCACTGTTATTAGCTTCGGTATTTGATGAATTGATGAATCAACTTTGGTGAGCTCATCTGTTGCATTGGAAGTTGTCTGAATAATACTAGTCATATCTTTCCTTTCAGTGTATAAATTTTGTCTAGGCACTTAATTTGTTAATTAACATGTATGTACAGTCATTTGCCCCTATAGCATAAGGAAATAAAAATTGTTCTTGCCATTCTGTCAGCAGTTCACATTTCAGCAACAGAAGTTGGAAACTTAATCCACTAACACAAATATTAGTGTAAAAGTTGGAGTTAGTGAAGCAAATTCCAGTAATTATTATACAAATCAACAGGAATACTGGACTTCACTTAGTTGTAATTAATCCACTGATTGGCCTTTTTTTCAACTGCTGCCAGTAATTCTGAAAATATATTTGATACAGTGCTCCTGTCTACGTTACCATCAATACCAGTTTAAAAGCTCAGATCACTTCAGTATTGTAATTTTCATTGATTAGTTCACCATTTGTATGTTTCCCTGTATTTTCCTAAGAAATGATTTATCATCACTTCATCTTTCTCTATGTTAAATGAATATAACAATGTATAAACATTTATACTCTTTATTTCCTATGCATTTTTAATTTCTTTAATAAAACCTATGCATATATATCCCATTGCACTCACAAGTAGTCTGCTACTGGGGTGCCTCCGGAAAACTCAACACTCAACCCTGAGAAATAAGTGTAAGATGTTTCTCATTCGCACAAACCAGATCTTCTGTTCATTGTCAGAAACTCAACACTCAACCCTGAGAAATAAGTGTAAGATGTTTCTCATTTGCACAAACCAGACCTTCCGTTCATTGACTGAGTGCACCTTATCTTCGATTAAAGGACACTAAGTTAAAGCTTTGATTATAATCACTCGTTAGAGAGTGCTTAGGTTGAATGTTGTAGGGGAATTAATATGAGTAAGGACTATGATACAGTGAAGCACAAGATCATATGTTGTAGGGAAATATTGTTCATCTACCTGGGCCTGTGCTTTGTGCTTACCATAGAGCTTTCAGTAATAATTTCTTCTGGCAATTTTGGAAGACCTTCCAACAGCAAAATTGAAAAGTGAAACCTATGTGCCTGTAGATTAACAGACTAGCTTGGACTTGGATAAAGTTTAAAACGTAGTACAACCCTATCAGTGGAAAAAATAGTTATCTAAATAAAACACACAGATAATCCCTAGCAATACTGAATATTTCGATCTTAAATTTGTACATCATGTATTGTTTATGTATGTCGTGCCATAATGAAATACTATGAAATAATCGAGATTAGCTTTTAAGGATTCTTCCTCGGGTACCTTGAAATTTTGGATACCTGTTTCAGGAAATCATCAATGCAGTGGTTAATATCTAACAGATGTTTCCCTTCCTTCAGCATTCGGTTCAGTAATAGCACTCAACATAAAGGCATGTACTGTATGATCATCCCCATGGTCTAGGTAATATGCTAGCCTCTGGTTCTCAAGGTTGTTGGATCCAAACCAGCAAGGGGCAATAGATTTTTTTAGAGCATAAAAATCCTTAGCATAGATACCTTCAGAAGGAAAGTAAATCCGGTGGTTCCATGTTATAAATTTACAGCACATGAAAGAACCTCAGGCCTAATAAAGAGATATCTGAGCAAAGTTGCATGTCTTTTGATACCCAGTATAGAATGGTACAATGAGAACCATTCAGTTAAAGAGCATCCGTAAATAATAACTTGGTTTCTTTGAGCTCTATTCTCAGTTCAACATTACCATCTATCAGCAACGATATGCTCTATTAGCCTCAGACCAGACTTCTTTCCACGTCATGTGGGCAGGCTCAAAGGATGGCCTCATGTTAGAGTCCTGTAGATTCTGCAAATAGTAAACTCAGTTGACACCAAACACTGATTCAGCTGCCAATACTGATAGGCATTACTATTATGTGTCATTAGATGTGCCACATAAGATATGCCTTTCTAGATGATCATAGATTCACTTCACAGAGTGACTTTATAGATTGGAAAGCAAAAACACACTTAAAAATGAACATGGTGTGCAATTTAAAGTTGTGCAGTTTTGCTGCAATAATTTTATATCTGTCTCTTAAAGAGTAGTTATGCATTGAAGGATTTTCTTGATAATCACACCTGGCATTCTGGATGGCCATCATGTGACATACCAAGCACACACTTTTTTTAAAAACGTATTTTTATTTTAGTTTCAGAGATCTCAGAATATTTTTAGTAAAATTTTAAACATAAATTTTTTTTGATAGTGTAAGCAGTAAGGAAATAAAAAATCAGGGGCCTTTTTGAAAAACACTTAAATTTGCTCTTCACTAACCAGACAAATGGAAGTGCAAATTCATAATGTACTATCTAAAGTATATTTAAGCATTATTTTTTGTCAGCGAATAACTTTGAGTTGTCCTTGTAAAATATTCTTTCAACAGTAAAGCATTTTACAGCTTGAATGCTGTGATGTCCTGCACATTAAAATACAAATTGTGAATTTAAATTAATGGAATGAAATACTTCGTAAATGCCACATAGTATTTCTCAAGCACTTTCAAATGAATGAGTTGGAGATACAAGTAGTGCTTTAACTGGAATGTTATGTTTCAGTTATCAATGAGAGAATGGGATATTCCTTATGATGAGCTTAAGATAGGAGAGCCAATTGGTACAGGAAGATTTGGCACTGTATATCGGGGGAACTGGCATGGAGATGTGGCAATCAAGGTTCTGAATATGGACTATCTTGATGATGAGAAAACTTTAGAAGCTTTCAAACTGGAGGTAATTTTACTGTATAAGTTAGGCAGTAAATATATTGAAGTTAGCATGTTTGTATCTTTAAAATTGTATGTAAAAACTTGAGAGTGCTGTCCAATTAATATGTGTAAAGATATGCTTTCCATATTTCCAACATCACAAAAACTCATTTCTTAAATAATCTTCATAACTCACATCATGAACAAAGCAGGAGAAAGCTGCTAAAGCTTTAAGTTTTCAATTGCACCAAAAAATGCATGCCAGAAGGGTTCATGCATACTTCCTTGATAACATAGTATGAACTCTTGAGACACTTAATACATGTTCTGTTGTTTAGGTGGCAACATTTCGGAAAACTCGTCATGAGAACCTGGTTTTGTTCATGGGAGCTTGTATGAAATTGCCTCGACTTGCCATTGTTACTAGCATGTGTAAAGGAATGACATTGTACACTCACATTCATCTCCGGAAGGATAAATTCAACATGAACAGGACCACTATGCTGGCTCAGCAAATATCTCAGGTAGGTTCCTGTATTGCAAACATTGCAGTAAAACCTCATTTTTACAAATTTTGGACCTCAAATTAGCTCAGCTGAAATGTGCTTTGTTTCCCCTTCCTTTTTTTCAATTCAATTTTATTCATCCGATTTAACATATATATGTTGTGGATTCGTCCAGTATTTTAAGCATTTAATTATAATATTATAAGAGTTAAACAATAATTACTTTAAAAATTTCAATAGGTAATTTGTTGTAAAATTTAGTGCCTCTATAGTAGAAACTATTTTCAAACAATTTTTTTGTTATGTGGGGTTATATGTAGTTTTGCTTTATCTCTTGTGTTATGACAGTGAATTTCAGAATTTATGGTAAAATCTTTTATGTGTGTTTGCATTAATACAATAATTTCATATAAATATATACAGGATAATGGCAAAATGTTTAGTTCTTTAAAGAATGGTTTGCACCTGACAATAGGAGGTAAAATGAAAATAATTCTAATGACCCTTTTTTGTAATTTAAATATTCAGGAGAGTGGGGCTAAGCTAATTATTTTAGATCATCATAGAAGGATTTCATTGCTATGAAGCCGTTTGTCATCCCACCTTTTGTCTTAGTTGCAAATATTACAAACATTTTAGTAGTTGAATTGGTCAGACTCTCCATATGTGATATTGAATTATTCCTGAAAATTGCAGCTAAGAAATTCTGAGCAGTTATAAGCATACAACTTTGTTAAATAATGAATTATTTTAAGTGCTAATAATTTTTAAATGCATGTTATAAAGTAAAAGTAATTTGTTGAGAGAGCAGTAATGTAATGGACTTCCTTACTGAAAGTAATACTTATATTAATAAATTAATATTAATTTTTCTTTGTACTAATGGATTAATTTTCTGTCATAGGGCATGGGTTATCTTCATGCAAGAGGCATTGTACATAAAGACTTAAAAAGCAAGAACATTTTTGTTGAGAACGGCAAAGTTGTCATCACAGACTTTGGACTGTTCAGTGTTACAAAGCTTTGCTTTGGCAACAGGTAATATTTTTTTATTTCTTTTTGGTCACTTAAGGGAGCACAAGTGAAATTTGGAAAATCTGAATAGTTAAATGCAGAAATTTCAGGCTTTAATGTTTCAAGCTTTTAATATATGTACAAAATGCAGTCTTAATAAGTAAAGGAAATACCGTCAATCCAAACAAGATATTAAGCATTTTTATAAAGAGTGTATGTGTGCATGGGCATGGGCATTGCGTGTGCAGCAACCGGCTGCACATTCCAAAAACAGAAAGTTAAATGAACACCAAAGTTGGTAGATACAAATATAATAATTTGTAACTTAAAACTTCACTTATCTCACAAGAAATTATGAATAATTCTTATAAATTCTCCGGGATCGCGATTTCATGCAATCTTATACACATCTTCAGTCGGAAACAAAGCTGTTGCTATCATTACGAACACTAGATGTCAATATGTTCTTGTTAATATTACCAAAATCTGAAAATAAAACAAATTTAAAAACAATCGACTGTCGGTATTTCAAAATTCTTTATGCGCTGTTTGTTTTTCAAAATAAATATCTTTTTTCAAACCATTAAATCTATTGGATCATTTAATTGTTTTAATAATTTAACTTCTGGATTTATTTCCTGGTTAAATGACCCAAAATGATCTGCTACAGCCGATTTATCAGTTTGTTTATACTTAATGTTACTAAAATGTTCTTTCGTTTTGGTTTCTAAATTACGTTTTGTCTTTCCGATATAAACTTTATCACAATCAAAACAATTAAACTGATAAATACCAGATTTTTTATTATTAGGAATTTTATCTTTTAAAGAGAAATGCAATAAATTTTTAATACTATATTTATTTTGAGGAACTAAAGTTATACCAAACTCTTTAAAAAAAATTTGAAAATGTTTAACCCAAGGATGGTAAGTAAATTTTTTTTAAAATATAACCGTCTTCTATTTTTCTAAGGGTAGAAATATCATTAACAGTTTTTTGATATTTGAATTTTTCAATTTTTTTATTTATTAAGTCTTTATTACCACCATTAATTAAAGCAGTATTAATAATATGTTTATATTCTTTATTAAATTCACTTTATTCAGGGGTATATTTATTAATCTATAAATCAAACTATTGAAAACAGCAAATTTATATGAAAAAGGCTTAAAACATTTATTTTTTATGTAATTATCAATATGAGTAGACTTCCTATAAATACCAAAGTTTAATTTATTATTATTTCTTATTATCTTTAGATCTAGAAAAGGAAGAAATCCTTTAGTTTCAGTTTCTAATGTAAATTTTATTGCATTATCTTGCAGACTTAATAATTTTAAAGCATTGTTTATGAGTTTATCAGGAACAATTGCAAAAATATCATCAACATATCTATACCAAACTTTAAAAATTAAAGGAAATGCTTTAAGAACTCATGAAAACATCGGCAAGAAAAGGTGAAAGAGGATAACCCATTGCTAAGCCAGAAGTTTGTTGAAAAAATTCACCATTAAAAGTGAAAAAAATTTTCATCTAAACAAAATTCAGTAAGTTTAACAAAATCAACTATTAAGTCCTCATGTAAATATATTGAATTCAACCAATTTTTTAAATAAATTAAAAGTTTATTTCTAGGAATACTAGGAAATAAGGCAGTTAGATCAAAAGAAACAAGTTTATCAGTTTTAGATAATATAACATTGTCAATCTTTTTAACTTATTCAAAAGAATTTGTAAACTTTAACTCTCAAATTTATCAAAATTACTAAATTTTTTATGTAACCATTCAGCTAAATTATAAGTCGGTGAATTTATACAATTTACAATAAGTCTCATTTTATTTTCAGGTTTATGAATTTTAGGAAGAGCATAAATTCTAGCTAAAATAGAGTTACTAACTTTTACTAAATGTTTTTCTTTATTTGATATAATTTTCATTTCATTAAGCATTTTATTAAAATTTGAAATAAGAGATTTTGAAGGGTATTTATTCATTTTTATCAAATCTTCACCTTGAAGTAAAAGTTTTATTCTATTAATATAATCAGATTTATCTAAAATTACAATTCTGTTACCTTTATCTGCTTTAGTGAAAATTAAATCTTTTTTATTTAATGACTTAGTAACATGTTTATTGTTATTATTTCTCTTAGGTTGGGATTTATCTAAAATTTCTAATATTTTGCTACATTTTAATTTAATCAATGATTTATTATTTTCACTTAAATATTGACTAGCAGTTTCTATATCTGCAATATAATCATCTATATTTTTTTTTAAAAATCTACACACGTTTTTAAACCTTGATTTAAAAAATTTAACTCTCTTTCATTTAAAGTTTGGTATAGATAAGTTGATGATATTTTTGCAGTTGTTCCTGATAAACTCATAAACAATGCTTTAAAATTACTAAATTTGCAAGATAAAGCAATAAAATTTACATTAGAAACTGAAATTAATGGATTTCTTCCTTTTCTAGATCTAAAGATAATAAGAAATAATAATAAATTAAACTTTATATTTATATGAAGTCTACTCATATTGATAATTACATAAAAAATAAATGTTTAACCCTTTTTATATAATTTGCTGTTTTCAATACTTTGATTTATAGATAAATAAATATACCCCTGAATAAAGATGAATTTAATAAAGAATATAAACATATTATTAATACTACTTTAATTAATGGTTTTAATAAAGGTTTTATACAAAAGAAGATTGAAAAATTTAAATATCAAAAAACTGTTAATGATATTTTTACCCTTAGAAAAATAAAAGACAATTATAATTTTAAAAATTTACTAAAGAGTTTGGTATAACTTTAATTCCTCAAAATAAATATAGTATTAAAAATTTATTGCAATTTTCTTTAAAAGATAAAATTCCTAATAAAAATAATCTGGTATTTATCAGTTTAATTGTTTTGATTGTGATAAAGTTTATATTGGAAAGACAAAACGTAATTTAGAAACCAGAACGAAAGAACATTTTCATAACATTAAGTATAAATAAACTGATAAATCAGCCATAGCAGATCATTTTTGGTCATTTAACCATGAAATAAATCCAGAAGTTAAATTATTAAAACAATTAAGTGGTCCGATAGATTTAACGGTTTGGGAAAAGATATTTATTTTAAAAAACAAACATCGCATAATGAATTTTGAAATACCGGCAGTTGATTCTGTTTTTAAATCTGTTTTATTTTCAGATTTGGTAATACTAACAAGAGCATATAGACATCTAGTGTTTGTAACGATAGCAACAGCTTTGTTTCCGGCTGAAGATGTGTATGTGTTTACATGAAATTGCGATCCCAGAGAATTTATAAGAATTATCATAATTTCTTATAAGATAAGTGAAGTTTTAAGTTACAAATTATTATATTTGTATATATTTATTTGCTTCACTGTTAATAGCTTCATATTTTACGTATTTACCAAAGTTGGTAATCAGGATCAATCCATGAAATTTAAAAAATCCACAATTTCATGCATACTTTAAAATTATCTTGGACACCTTTTCTTGAAATTTTGAATATGCAGCTTATTTGAATTTGTCATGTTGGAAGCATTGCTTTTGGCTCTCATAGCCCTGTATGTGTATTTGCAGTATGTAAGAGCACGAATTTAACAGGATTACTGACAGTGTAAGCATCAATCTTTGCTCATCTTTAGGTGGTATTCAGCATATAATAGTTATGATTTAGATACCCTTTGTTCTCTGTGACCAGTATATATCCTCACATCTCAGCAGACGTAAAAAATTAATGTTATAGGCCTACACATCAGAAAAGAACCAACGCTGAAACATATTCTGGTTTGCTGTGCATGGTACTGGTGATGGGGGTCAGTGGTGCTTGGGAAATTCAAGGTGCGATTGGGCTCCTTACAAGTATATGTTACACTTGCAATTTTCGATCGCGATCCATGAGTCAGTAATTTATCTAATTATCATGAAAACATAATTTTAAATGACTAGTAAAGCAAGCTTTTCTCCCTGGTCATTGAATAATGATGCTTGTAATATTGTTTACAATGCAGCTTCAGACCAAAAGCTACCAAGATATTTTTCTAACTTGTAGACCTATATAAGATTGTGTTCATTCACTCTTGTGGAAAAATTAAAAATCAGAAAATCATCAAAGAAGTAGAAGAATTAGTAAATTTTGCTGCAGAAAATTCAATATTTCAGAATCTTAAGTATTGACGGAAAAAAAGACAATTTGCTAACAACTGCAATAGACTTGTCTGTCCAAGGATTGCCGACCAAATAGCTAGAAGAGGAAAGTAGACTTGGAGTCTTCATAAGTTCAGCCATTATATAGTTGTGCTGTGACCGCAGAAATGTGCCAGCTGTGAGCATGAATATTGTACAAAACATCGGCATTGTACAAAATTTCAAAGATAAATGGACTGGATTCTATACTTTTTTGATCAGTGTTGGTTTTCAATTGCAAGCATACAGCATATGCCAGAAGCATATGAAGACAAACTTCTGGTCCTTCAAAGGCAAGTTATACGAGACACGACCATAAAATAAGGTCTCCATGGTGCTGGAGCTGTGAGGAATGCTATTATGCGAGATGCGGCAACACTGGCATGTAGCTTGGTTTCACCCCTTTAAATCCCCACCACAACGAACCCATTGCAACCATTAGTCTTGGCTGGGCAGCCGTTTGCGATGAAGCTTCCAATCACTTCCGCCGCCAAGTGCGAGTTGCGTGCAGTGATCCGTTTTTTGAGTGCCAAGGGCACTACACACACTGAAATTCATCGTCAGTTACACAAAGTCTATGGGCCACAGTGTATGGACGTCAAAAACGTGTGAAAGTGGGTCAGAGAGTTCAAAGACGGATGTACGGACGTCCATGACGAACAGTGTTCTGGTTGGCCTTTGTTTTCAGCCGAAACAATTGCAAAAGTAGAGCAAGAAATGCTTAAAGATCGGCGTATGACAGTTCGCGAGCTGTGCGAACTTATCTCTGAAGTCAGTAGGACTACGATTGACAAGATTTTGACCAAACATTTACATTATCGCAAGGTTTGTGTGAGGTGGGTGCAAAGGCTGATCTCCTGTCTCAGTTCGGATGAGACATCCTCATCCATCCCCCCTACAGTTTAGACTTAGCACCTAGTGATTATCATCGGTTTCCTGAGTTGAAGTCACACCTGGATGGAACACATTTCCAGACCGACAATGATTTGAAAAGTTTGAGCGCTACATCCACAACTTGGCGGGAGAGCGATATGACAAGGATATACAAAAGCTGCCACAGCGCTTGCAGAAGTGCATCGATCGCAATGATGATTACGTTTAAAAATAGCTGTAAGTTTTGCCTTTCCATCAATGTAACATTCATTTACAGTAAACATGCTTTCTATATTAAATAAAATTGGAGACCTTATTTTACGGACACACCTTGTACATTTTCATAAGCACCATGAATATTTGCTTTTGCAAATAGAAAATGGTAATGAGATACCTACTTGTTGTATAATTGAAACATTTTCAAGATCATTCGATGTCATCCTCAGCTGTTTGGTGACTAAATGAACCTTCCTCTTCTTCCACTACTACGGAGCTCCGATCACTTTGCCATCTGGTGTTAGGGGCACTAAGTTTTAATACTTCATTTAATGCCGGGATTTCAAAATTTATAACTTTATCGCTGTTTTTATTTATGAATATTTTTCCCCAAATATCCAATTCTATGGGTGTACTTAAAGATTTTAACAGTTTAATGTTGTGGCCAATGTTGTGGTTTTCTGTCCAAAAATGGTGTGAAACTGCAGATTTTTCTGTTTGTTTCAACTTAATGTTCCTCTGGTGTTCTTTTTGCCTGGTTAACAAGTTTCTCTTAGTTTTTCCTATGTAGCTTTTTTCACAGGTTTCACAATTAATCTGATAAATTCCTGATTTCAAATTGTTGGGGATTGTATTTTTCAGTGGTTTATTTAGCAGGTTCCTCAGACTGAATTTGTTTTGGGTTGCTAGTTTTAAGTTTAGTCCTTTTGAAGATTCGTTCAAATGAATTCTTACTACACAAAAATATAGAATTTTTTAAAGTGAATAGTTTTTTATATATATATTCATACGTAAAATATGAAACTAGTTATAGTGAAGTAGCAAATACTATACAGATGTAATAATTTGTAACATTCATATCATCAGCTCAAACAACCTCATTGTTAATGTTACAATCACTAGAGGTCACTATTTTTTTTACCAGTACCACCAAAATCTGAAAATGAAATAAACTTAAAAACAGAATTGACTGCCGGTATTGCGAAATTCACTACACGATGTTAAAAAAAATTATAAACATTGCGTAATGAATTTTGAAATACCGGCAGTCGATTCTGTTTTTAAGTTTATTTCATTTTCAGATTTTGGTGGTACTGGCATAAACATAGTGACCTCTAGTGACAACATTGACATGGTTGTTTGAACTGATGATGTGAATGAGTATCAATTAATAAGAAAATTTTCATCATTTTCTTTTAAGATAAGTGAAGTTTTATGTTACAAATTATTATATTTGTATATATTCCTTGTTATATGTTTGAATTTTCCAGTATTAATACTTTCCTTAAATGGGAAGTGGTTCATTTTCTTATGCCCCAGACATGCAAAGAGAATGGAATGTAGCCTTCACATAGCAACAGCTCTTAAAGCATTTGACTATGACTTAAAGCCTGCTGTACTCCCTTCGATCTACAAGAAAATTACCAATAAGATAATTTCTGCAAATGTGTATCTTGACTAACATAAAATAGAGTAATAAGCTTTTGTAAGAATAGTTTGTAGAAGAGTAGAGAAAGTCAGGTGAGTGCACACAGAATTTTTTTATGTAGAGAGTATGTAATTTCAATCAGCATATAGAAATCTGTAAGACTTAAAACTTTCATGGCAAAAATTATCAATTAAAGCTTCATGGGTAACAGCCGCATCCAAGTAACCAAATTCAAGCTTTCTGCTTTTGCAAGCTCCATTACAAGCTTGAATTTAGTTTGACATAGCTGATAACCTGTGAAGCTTTAATTAATATAGAAATCTGCTTTTAAAGATGCAGTAGAAGTCCGAAATAGTGTGGTCTGAAATACTACAGATTCAAATTTAGTGCAGTTAAAAGTATGCTCCGTTAAAAAATATTAATTGTTTTTATTTTATTTTCCTTTTTTATTGGAAAGTCTGCAGTGTATAATTTTTACTACCAACCTTGTGCATTGACACTGACTGCTGCATTCCAGAAAAGTAACAAACAGTACATGGAAACAATAGTGTTTTGTACTGTACTTGTACAAGAATTCAAAACCTCTACCTGCAATATAGAGTGTTCTTAAAACTTGGGAAAGTCAAAGTGTGCTTCCAGTCTATATCATACATTGGTGTTGAAATGTCATACAAGGAGAAAAAATATTCAGTTGTACAAAAAGTATATTTATCAATTGTGTGAAAATTGAAGAAACAAAGGTAAGCTTATCACATGGGTATGGAGTCCCTGAAGGAACAAATATGGGATGGATGAAGGAATAAACTTCATAAACACGGTGGAAAGTAAAACCAGACTACAATAACAAAAAATGGTTAAGATAGTAATCTCAATGAGTGTTTATATAGGTGGTTTTCAATAAAACAAAGTGAAGGGGTACATTATCTGGAATGGTCATCAGAGCTCAAGCTGTAAGATACACTTCCACTTCTCAAAAAATGGCTGGAATCAATACAAATAACACCTGAAGAAATAGAAGAACTTTCACAACTTACAGAAATTTGTATCAATCAAAATTTTTTCAGCTTTAATGGACAGATCTATAAACAAAAAACGGGCCTAGCTATGGGCAACCCATTGTCTCCCTTCTTGGCAGATTTATTAATGAGTGCTTTTGAAACACATATCACAAAAGCTTTTCCAAATTATTTCAAAGTGTGGTATCGCTATGTTGACGACATTTTTGCAATAGTACCTAAAAAAATTCATACAAGATGGTCTTAAACTTTTGAATATACAAAATCCAGCTATAAAATTTACATTGGAAACAGAAGAGGATGGTGTGCTCCCCTTTTTGGACATCAAGATCAAAAAATGAACAACAAACTCACTTTTGGTATTTACAGGAAACCGACACACACACACAGATAATTACATTAAGAACAACAGTTTCAACCCAAAACAACACCAACATGCCATTTTCAACAGTTTAATCTTTCGGATGATCAACTTTCCACTAAACAGAGAAGATTATCAAGAAGAATACCTACACATAAAAAAAGTAGCTATATCCAACGGTTTCAACCCAAATTTAGTAGACAAAACTGTTAACAGACTCAACAAAGCTAAGAAAATAAAAGAAACCACCACCCTAGAACCTACAGGAGAAAAAGGGAAAAAAAAATTTAAAAAATTCACCTTCCACCCATCAGCCTATAACAAATTCCAAAAAATCTTCTCAAAACACAACATAACTCTTGCACCTCAAAATAGGTTTAATATCAGAAATTTGTTAAAAGGCCCTCCCAAAAATTTAATCACTACCAAAGAAAAACCAGGAATCTATGAGATCAAATGTGAAACTTGCCCTAAAATTTATATAGGAAAAACAAAAAGAAATATTAACATCAGAACTAAAGAACATATGAGAAACATTAAAAATGGTGAAACAGAAAAATCAGCAGTGGCTTTTCATTTTTTGAATACTAGACATGACATCAATTTGGAAACATCTCTAATAAAATACGTTAATCACCCCATAGACCTTTCCGTATGGGAAAAAATCTTCATTAACAAAAATCGTCATAGAGTCATGAATTTTGAAACTCCACCACCGGACATCTTTGACAAGTACATCACGCCATCTATTGACAATACGGAGAAAGAAGAAACCACTACAACTTACACTAGTCGAGTATCAGCTGAGGATAGGAGCAAGAGCTCTTGAAACATGTCCTGTGAATAAACAGTGTGAGTGAAGCAATGTGTCAATATATTCTCGATTCAATTTTGTATTAATTTGTGCTTCACTGTCCCTACGCTTCTTTCAAGTTTATACTTTGAGATACATAAGTGTTTACATGAAACATAATTTTAATGAATCTGATGGCTGATTTTTTAAAGTGTACAACTGCATTGAATCTGTACCCTGTTATCGATCACTTCCTTAAAAATGCTCTGGATGTGAACAGCAGCATTAATAAATCTGGGATGAAAATGAGCAGACAGTAAATAAAATTGGAAGTCAACAAACTTAAACTGCTCTGCATTAGGAAAAGTTGTATTTTGAGATGTTTTAAGCGTGTTAACATGAATTAAATTTAAGAGTGAGTCGATTAATGACACTAAACAACACTTACTTTTAAATTTAATTTATTACAACACTGTTTTCAACACTTCCATGAAAGGAAATTATGTTAAGATGAATTCACTGGATGGAGAGGCAAATGAATCAAACAGCATTAATCTCCTCCATTTTGCCGCAGTCAAACAATATGCAAAGAAAAAATGTAGTGCATCAAACAAAGCTTACTTATTTTTTAAAAACAAAAGCAAAATTAGCATAAAATATGTACAGTGCAATATAAAACAAGATCGGTTATAAGGCTGGGATCTCCCCTCTCACCCCCTTCTCCCAAGCATAACTGGTGAGTAATTTTAGAAGTACTGTATTATATTTACGTTCTGTAACTGCAAAGGATTGATTTTTTCTCTTCCAGTGTTACATCCCTATATAAGGTGGGAAAAAGACTGTTCCCCAACATTTTGGGTATAACTGTCTCTTGAGCCTTGTCTCCCCCTCCTTCACTCTATCTACTACAAAATGTGTAATGAAACCATCTCTGTTCACATGAAATAGAAAAGTAAACTTTTTTAAGATTAGTTTGAAGAAAAGAGATAGAAGCAAATGAAGAAAGAATATGAATGTAAGAAAGAATATGAATGTAATCCGATTTTGCTAAACCATGGCAAACATTAAATCATGACTCTAATGGCGAACATTAGTAATTATGGTTTTGTGGGTGATCAGATGTGTCAAATTTATAAACATAAAACTTTCAGCCATTATCAACTTAAGACTTCTTCAGGACCTAAATAAAATGAACAAACTTCTAAGTGATGTTTGTGTTTGAATTACCGACTCATTACTTTCAAATGTTAAATACATCACTGTTTCTAACCTTTTGCTTCAAATAATAAAACTCTTTGTGTTTAGCACCATGGATTAAGAAAAAAGCTTGGTGCCTTTCTGGACTATCTCAGTAGTTTACATGTTAATATCAGAATCACCATAGGAGCCAAGAGTAATAGTTCTCTTCCTTACTTTGATGTGCTTGTCTACAAGAAACTAAATGCCAGCCTAGACCACAAAATATGCAGGAAGCCCATACTTACCATTTGTTACTTGGATGCCTCCACGCACCACCAGTCTATGCAAAAGAAGATAACCATCTCCACCTTATCGAGATTCAACTGTATTGGAACACCACAGTGAAGCGAAAAATTATTAAATTTTAGATGAGTCGCATTTTTTACACATCTGCTTCACTTTCGTATATTTTTTTTTTTTTTTTTTTTTTTTTAAATATTAGACATGTTTCGCAAATCTTCGTTTGCATCTACGGCTCTTGTGCGACTGACGCTAGATCCAGCGGTGTGGGTAATTCTGGGGTTGTTGCTGCCATCTGTTGATTTAGTGATGAACTGAAATGTGGGATTCTCTTCTAGCGGGATTTCAAAGTTCATTAGTTGGTTTTTATGTTTTTGTATGTATATCCTCTCCCATATGACGAGTTCACTATGTTTTTGTACGTATTTTAGTAATTCTGTGCTATCTTCAATTTCATGATTTTCAGACCAGAAATGAGCTGCTATTGCGGATTTATCAATGTTTTTGTATCTATCACTTTACGAAAGTGAAGCAGATGTGTAAAAAATGCGACTCATCTAAAATTTAATAACATCTCCACCTTGTTTTACCGGGCTTTCAACATTTTAGATTTTGATAATATTGAGCAAGAAATACAATACTTGTGAGATATGATATTAAAGAATAGATACAGCCAGAGGTGTAACATACGCAATATGGGCCCGCCTGCAAAAATTAAAATCTAAAATATAATGTATAACCGATCAGTAACTAACTGGCAAAACTTCAATTAAAGCTATATTATTGGATGTCAGAGTTGAAGTCACATTCACAATACGCTCAAGGACCTGTTTCCATATGTACTTACTTTTCTTTAGTTCTGAATTCATACTCGCATCAACTGTGTTTTCCTTATGCCACGAATTGAAAATGACGCAATTGTTCAAATGTGCATAGCTAGTTTCGTGTCGCAATATACTTTTGGTTAGGCACTTCCAATCTCGAACTGCTTGCCTCCAAGCGGCCAACACTGTTTACGGTAAACAGAGTCATTTTTAGATGAATAACACAATCATTCTCTCCAAATTCTTTGTCCTGCCAAAGTTAACTTTTCCTAATATTTAGTGGAGAAGAACCTGTTTTCCTGCTTAGCACCTTTGGGGAATGGGCCCATTGGCTCACAAGGATTTTGTCTAACAAGGAACTTTTTAGTTTCATTATCTGCATCTAATTGACAATCTGCACGATCATTTGAATAGTCTGTGATTGGCCTAATTATATTTATGGCGTTTGCTATTTCAATTTCACTTTCACAATTATTATTGGTGTTCACTTCAGAAATGCACTCACTTGTGATGTGCAAACTTCTGTAACTGTTGAGCTAGTACTTCTATTACTAGGAGGAGAAAAAGCATCACTTATTTTCATTAATTTGTTTGTTTCTTTTTCTAATTCACGCTTCTTTATTTTTTGTGCACCATATAGATGTTCGTACTTAACTTTAAAGGGTTTCATTTTACTGAAAAAGTACACAGTTAAATAGAAAAAGTTAAACTTTTAACCAGTAAAGTTTTGAAAATATCACACCATTTTTAATGCACTTAGTTCCCGCAAAAAAAGCTTGTCTGAAACTGAGTTGGCTGTTGACTGACCTTACAGTTATTCACGATAAGTGACATTTTTGTCGAATGAGAGTGTGACAAAAGTTAAACTTTTAGAAAAAAAATGTGCATATTACAATATCAAGAATTCTACACATTAATAAAGAATAACTTTCTGCCTAATGTGATATTTTGGTATTCATTTTCATTGTTGTAACTATGCGCCGCTCGTTTGTAACGACAGAGAAACATGATGCAAACCATTGTATCAGAGAATTTGTAGTGAAGGACAAGCACTGTTAACACACACAGCTGTGCTAAACTCAACTAAACGTTGACCGATTCTAGGAAACCATTTGGAATGACCTGACCATCAACTTTCTATGCAGACCGACATTAAACTTTACTATTTATGATATACATATTTCAGAATTTATATCTGTATATATTCAAATTGTTATATTCATTAATAAGATTATTATGTTAAATTTAAATTTAAAGGGAGTCGATTAATGACACTAAACAACACTTACTTTTAAATTTTTTCCGAGACATGTTTCAGAGACTTTGCCTCTATCCTCAGCCGGCCATCGATTCCAAGAAAGGAATTGCAAGATTATTATGCTTTTTCTGTGGGCCCCTAAAATACCAGGCCTGCCGTCATTGCAGACCCTGCAGGCCCTAACATTATGCCCCTGGATACAGCATTCGGCATATCAGGAACAATCAGAGAAGGGAAGTGTATAACAGAACGAATCCTTCACGTCCTTCCCAAGGAACATATAGTTAAGCAAGGCATGAAACCATTTTATAGTGCAATCTTCACCAAGATTTAAATTCTCACTAATTCCACATCAAACCTGCTTCACCATCCTCAAGAAGGTTCAACAATATCTGTACCTTTTGGCAATGAAAAACACTCAGTTAAGGTTTGAGAAGTGTACAGGATTCCTTGTAAATATGGAAGAGTAAATGTAGAAGAAACAGGAGTACAGTTGAGGAAAGGTGCAAGGAACAATCAACAAAACATTAGGCTCCTACAACTGCAAAAATTGGCAGTAGTACAGCGTTATATGAAGAATGTTCACAAAGTAAATCTTGAAGACATCACAGTTCTGGAATGCACTGTCAAGTACCATAACAGGCTCTTCAAAGAAGCTATACAAATTAAATTATGCCCACTTAATTACAATAAAGACTCAGGGCTTAACTGAGTCTGGTATGAGCCCCAGCCATCAAACACATCTGCAGTAGTCACCCTTAGAAGTCACCCTTGGAAGATAACAACCTCTGTAAAAAATTCCAGACCTCTTGGCAGTCACTCTAAGCACCAGCTAGCCCAATCATCCTCATGAATCATTGCCCAGAGATGCGCAAGTTCCACTCACCAAGTAATGGGTTTATAGAGAAAGGCCTTGCCTTTGGCAAAAGCCCAATGTTTATAAATGTGAAATGGCTGGTCACCCATGAAACCATTTTTAGTCATTCCTAAAACGTATCGCCTTCAACTTATACAAAAACTAGCAGACTTGAAACTGTAAGTGCAGAGTAATTGTTAGTTATACATTTGAATAAAATAACTACAATGAAATATTCATGTTGCCCAAAATTCTTTTAAATATTTTTTCTACTTCACAATAAAGTGCATGAAAGTGTTTAAATAATACTGCGGAATGTGTTGGTAGAATTTAAAGAATATACATAAATAATAAAAAGAGAAATTAAAACTAAGAAAAATGATATCGAAATTTAACTGTATAGGAACACCACAGTGAAGTGAAACAATTATTAAATTATAGATGAGTCATATTTATTACACATCAGCTTCACTTATGTACCTATATTGAAGACATGTTTCACAAACCATTGTTCACATCATCAGCTCTAATGCGACTAAAGCTTGATCCAGTGGTGTGGGTAGTTCTGGAGTTGCTGCTGCCATCTGTTGATTTTGTGATGAAGCTAAATATGGGATTGTCTTCTAGTGGGATTTCGAAGTTCATTAGTTGGTTTTTATGCTTTTCTATGTATATTTTCTCCCAGATGACAGGCTAACTATGTTTTTGTACGTAATTTAGTAATTTGTTGCTGTCTTCAATCTCATGATTTTCAGACCAAAAATGAGCTGCTATTGCAAACTTATCAATATTTTTGTATCCTAGGTGCCTGAAATGTTCTTTCTTCCTAGTGCCTACGTTTCTTTTTGCCCTCCCTATGTAAATTCTTTCACAGTCTTTGCACTTTATCTTGTGAATGCCTGATTTTTCTTCTGGTTTTATCTTATCAGTATTGTTACTGTTAAGTAGGTTTTTAATTTTGTAATTGTTTTTTGGTGCCAATGTTATATTTCTTGAATATTTTATGGAACTTTTTTGTGGCCCATGGGTGGTAAGTAAATTTGTCAAATCTAATTTCTTGTTTCATTGGTGAAAGAGCTGTGATCTGTTTTAATCTTTTTAAGAGTTTGAATGATTTTATTTTTTTATCTACAATTAAAAATGGATATGAAAAAAGCCTTGTAGATAAAAAAAATAAAATCATTCAAACTTCTAAAAAGATTAAAACATATCACAGCCCTTTCACCAATGAAACAAGAAATTATATTTGACAAATTTATTTACCACCCCTGGGCCTCAAAAAAGTTCCATAAAATATTCAAGAAATATAACATTGGCACCAAAAAACAATTACAACTTTAAAAACCTACTTAACAGTAACAATACTGATAAGATAAAACCAGAAGAAAAATCAGGCATTCACAAGATAAAGTGCAATGACTGTGAAAAAATTTATAGAGGGAGGGCAAAAAGAAACATAGGCACCAGGAAGAAAGAACATTTCAGGCATCTAAGATACAAAAATATTGATAAGTCCGTAATAGGAGCTCATTTTTGCTCTGAAAATCATGAGATTGAAGATAGCACCAAATTACTAAAATACATACAAAAACATAGTGAGCTCGTCATCTGGGAGAAAATATACATAGAAAAGCAAAAAAACCAACTAATAAACTTCGAAATCCTGCTAGAAGACAATCTCACATTTAAATTCATCACAAAATCAACAGATGGCAGCAGCAACTCCAGAACTACCTACACCACTGGATCAAGCTTTAGTCGCATTAGAGCTGATGATGCGAACAATGGTTCGCAAAACCTGTCCTCAATATAGGTACTGGAGCGGTTCCCCTCCTTGTGGGTTGGATTTATATCACACGATGCGGTGACATATCTGAAGTAGGATTCGTCCCGTCGTGAGGTCTACGCCCCACATGCACAAAAGTTCTGCGCTCCCTCGGTGTGGCGACGCATGTAGAAGCCAAACCTTACCTTGATGTAGAAGTGATGAACCTTTCGTCTAAAAGCCGTGAAGATGATGTTCTAAAAGATTTCTATAAATCCTCTCTCCGGCAGCTGCGGCGAGCGATGAGATGTGAAACTTCTCAGGGGTGGTATCGATACAAAAGGGATTTAACTTTTCGGGCAACTATGGAATAAAATAATTAATACCGTTTCACTTTACTTGGAATTATATTTCTCGACATCATTTTCTTCTTTACATGCGACTTTTTCCACTGATGTGTATAGCTCTTTACTATATTTTAATTTTCTCCTTTTATTCATAAATGATGCAACGGTTTTTTACTTAAATTATTTATCGTAGTGTCATGTATTCAATGTATATTTTAAACGTTTACTAAACGTTAATAAATAATGAACTCCAATAACTTCTTGTAGTTTCAAGAAGTCTTTTACCAAAAACACATCTACCCTCTTCGAGAGTTCAAGCCAGAAAAAAAAGTTTAAGTTCTTTTGTTCTTTTAATTGGTTCTTTTTTCTGTTTTGGTTGCTAAGTTACTGTAATACTTAATTCTGATTGGTCCTATGTCACAATTTGGGATTCAATAAACCTAAGCATTTGTTGCATCATCTATATGGTCTGCTTGGTTATTCACTTAAGTTGAATTACAAATGGCCATGTTTACTTAATATGTCCATATATGAAATATCAGCTTCAGTACGTAAGTGAAACTGATGTGTAATAAATACGACTCATCTGTAATTTAATAAGAAAAATGATTTAGATGATTTTGTTAAAAGGGAAAAGAATTGATAAGCTCTTGTTTCCTCAAAATATTCTGCATTTTAAATTGTAGCTCTTGGTGATTAGTAGGGCCCGGATTTTTATGAAAAGTCATATTTTTTCTGAGTAGTCACAGACAATGCTTATTGGAAATTAAATGCATTCTGGAACAAATATATTAGATATATATGGTTTTTTATATGTCATCAAAATGCATTTTTCTCACATTTTTATAATAAAGTCATTTTTTAACATTTTGATGCATTTTCCGGTCATTTTCTTTCTTTTTCACAAAGTTATTGGGCATTTTCATCTGTAGCCCACATTTGGGAGGCCTGAGTTCGATTCCTGTGGCCAACCTGACCCTGACCCATGGGCTTTTGGGGGGTTTTAAAATAATGTGTGATTAAAAGTTTATATCATCATCTTTTCTGAAAAAAATAACTTTGTAAGTGTTGTAAACATGTAATTAACACAGGTCAGTGTCCTAACAGTGCTGGTAAATTTATGACGCATCAATTCGAGGAATCGCCGATTACATCATGCAATACGTGTGGATTGCATCAGTCAGGACTTCAGGAGCTATAAGTGTCGCAGTAAGGAGAGTAGTTTGTGAGGTGTATAAATTTGTTGTGTTGTGGAATTGAAATGCTGAAACAAAAACAGTCAACTGTGTCTCGTTTGAAACAGTATGTTTCAGATTACTAAAATTAGACAAATGAGTCAACCTTGTATATACTTTTCTCCACTTTTCTGAAATACTTCTTTTTATTCTATATAGTATGTTTCAGAGTTTTGTGGAAACATATTCTCTACTGATGGAATTGTATTGTTCTGTAAAGTGTGCAAAATTAAAGCCGCTGCAGACAAACGGTTCACCGTACATGTTGGGCGGGAAAAACATTTGCAAACTCTTCAAAATGTTAATAAAAAAAAAAAAAAAAGATAAGCGTCTCAGTTACTGTTAAAAGAAATGGCTTTGACGTCAAATAACAAGTCATCTTCCTTTTATAAAGAATTATGTGAAGTGTTTGTTAGTGCAAATATTCCGCTAGGAAAATTAAGTAATTCCAAATTACGAGATTTTCTTGAACGTCACACTGGTCATACAATTCCAGATGAATCAACGTTGGGTAAAAGTTACCTACAAAAATGTTATGAAGACACGTTAAACCGAATACGTGAATGTGTAAATGGGGGGAAAAAATGTATCAATTGATGAGACAACCGATTCAGATAGGCGTTATGTAGCCAGTGTAGTGATAGGTACACCAGAAGCTACTAGTGCCGGACAAATGTTTCTTCTGACCTCAGAAGCTATGGAAGCTGTTAACCACTGTCAGATATGCAAACTGTTTGATAAATCCAAGTGTTTATTGTGGCCTAGTGGAATACTGCATGACAACATGCTCCTCTTCCTAACAGATGCGGCGCCTTACATGGTATAAGCGGCAAAATTGATCCCATCATTTTACAGGAAGATGGTGCATGTTATGTGTTTGGCCCATGATTTTCATTGAATTGCGGAACAGGCCAGATTAACATTTCCAGAAGTAGTTACACTAATTTCCACAGTAAAGAAAATATTTTTGAAAGCACCAACCCAAACTATGTATTTCATAGAAAAAGCTTCTAATATAGCTTTGCTCCCGGCACCAATTTTAACACTCTGGGGTACATGGTTAACTGCATGTATATACTACTGTAACAATTTTCAAATACTGAGAGAAGTAGTGAATAGCTTTGATAGGGTAGATTCTGAGGCAATTAAGAGCACACAGGATTTGTTTTCTGATATTCAAATCCAAGGTAAATTAGCGTTCATTAAATCAAATATTACATTTTTGACAGAAACCATAACCCACCTTGAAGAAAGTGGTATGACATTGGATAAGTCGATTGAATTAAGGAGAATTGCAGAAAAGAGGATACAAAATGTAAAAGGTGAGATTGGGGACAAAATTAGACAGAAACTAAATGTGTTGGACAAAAATAAAGGATACCAAACAGTTTGTCAGATTGCCGATATCTTGTCTGGAGAAAACTTCAGAACTGATATTTTTGAACAGGATTTAACATGCAGTGACATAGTGTTTTTCAAATATGCACCTATAACATCTGTGGAAGTGGAGAGAAGTGTCTCAAAGCATAAAACAGTTTTAGCTGACAACCATCGTTCCTTTACTTTTAATAACTTGAAGATGGCCTTGGTGGTGCATTGCAACACTTAAGTAAGGTATGTTTTGTCTATTGGGTACAGTAACCTATTTTGTCAAATTTTATAAAATTTCACTTGATTAATTTTGAATTTATTTATTATTTAGTAGCAATAATGACATTATTTACTAAGAAAGTTAATTTTAAAATGTGGTTATTCGAACTATATATTCATTATTTGTCTGTAACAGTTATTAATTTATTATTATGAAAGAAACTATTAGGTAATTTTTTTACATTATAAGTGCATTTTTTTATATTTTAAGGGCATTTTATAGCTCATTTTTAGAGAATTTTTAGGTCAACAACTTCCGGGCCCTAGTGATTACTATAGCATTACACAAATATAAATATCTGCCACTAAGGCTCCACTTATCTTAAGAAATTGGTGTTAATACTTCTTTCTGATGGAGATCGATTTCACAAACAAATCGCTTGCATCCTCAGTCCAAAGAAAACAAAATCCATTGTTTGTATAGCATTGTTTGTGGATTTGAACATATTCACACAATATGTTTCTGATGAATGTTATTTTGCACATATAAATCCTAAGTTCATGCACAATACAACAGAAAAACTAGTATTATTATCTTATGTAATTACAGTAATTTTACAAGATACTATAAGCACCCCCTCCCCCCCCCCCCCAAATGAGTTTGAGCTACACAAAGGCCTGAAGGTCTTAGTTTATAAAAACCAGTAAGGTTCTCAAATGCATGAAAGGAATTTTAAAGCGAAACTTAATTACTCTTCCCCTCAACTACTGAACAGGAAAATTACTCCAAGTAGATAGAGAAAATAAGTTTCTCTTCATTAATTTAATGTTATTTGAAGTCAAAGAACTGCATATAAAAGGATGAAAAATATCAGTATTAGGTAAGGAAAGCAAACAGGAATAGAAATGAAGTATGGTACATAAACTTAAAAAGACTTAAAGCCCAGATATAATCACTGCTTGCTGCTGCTCACAGAGTTGGAAGTTACTAATTTGCCATTCAATCCTGCAGTAAACCTTTGCAAATGTAATTTAAAAGTGTTACCTTTAAATATTTCCCATCAGTTGCAAAAGAAAAATATAGCACAAATCACCAGATTGCTATTTTCACAGCTGTAGAAGCCTGTAACTTGATCCTTGTTTGCAGTATAAAAGATGAGCTTTCAAATATTTGTCTTCTTTAGCTTACTAATTCTGTCTTAAGTGTTTTATGTATAAAAATGTTCATGTAGTGTATAAAGAGAGGTATTTCTTGCTGCAATATTTAATTTTATTGGGTGTGCAATTTGTTTATTATTATTATTATTATTATTATTATTATTATTATTATTATTATTATTATTATTATTATTATTATTATTATTATTATTATTATTATTATTATTATTATTATTATTATTGTAAATTATTTTTACAGAAAGGGAAATGGTCTAAACATTCCTCCTGGGTGGCTGTGTTATCTTGCACCTGAAATAGTCCGAAGTTTGAGGGTGCGGCAGAAGAGTGATGAAGATGAGTTACCCTTCACAAAAGCATCAGATGTGTATGCATTTGGGTAAGAACCTTTATTCTTTTAAGAGAAGAATTAAAAACGAATGTAATAAGATAAATTAAACTCTTCTGCCACTGGTTCTGAAGATCCATATCAACACAAAAGAGATGAATCACTAAAACTATTTGTAGTTAATCGATACTCGTCACTTACTTTTTTATATTATTGAGAGACTAGTTTCAAAGGCAACCGCCTCCATTTTCAATCTCAGCAATTGCCTTTGAAACTAGTCGCTCAATAATATAAAAAAGTAAGTGATCAGTATCAATAAACCAACTATAAATAGTTTTTGCGATTAATTTTGATGTCACTGTTACTAAATTCCTCCAAACACATATAACAAAAGAGATGACCTGTTTCCTCAAGAACGTCCTCCACTCCATCAAATAGTATAAACACTATGTCTTAATATCGCACATTTCTGTAAATCCCCCATGATATACCTGAAGGTGAAACACGGGTTGTGACACAAATCTAGAGACTAGCTGGAAAAACCATTTATTAGGGTGGTTAGGAAGGTGTTGAACTGAGAAATAGTATACAGAATTTTTAACCCAAAATTTATTTGTTTTTCAACATAATCTCCTTTCAACTATACATCTGAATCAATGAATTTCTAACATCTTTATAATGTGTCATTGAGAAATCACTCCACAGCTCTTGTATAACCAAGATTGCCCTAAAGGGTGGAATTCCAATGGCAGCACTGCCTACTCAATTATATGGTTATATTTCACGAGATAAAAAAGAAAAAAAATGTAGTTAGTCTCTTTCCTTACAGATGTTAATTGCTGTTTACAGCTCATCAATTTTTTTGGGATTGTTTCTATATAGTTAAAGTCTCTTTCATTACAGATGTTATGTAATCTGTAATTGCTGGTTATAGCTCATCAGTTGTTTTGAGATTGTTTTTGTACACGTCAAGAGATCACAGAGGTCAGAAATCTTTGGAAATTAGTCTTTCTCCAAAAATGTCTACTAGCAACTCCATAGATAGATAGATGTGATGTAAAAGTTTTGTTATCTTATTGAAAAAAATTCATCACTGATATCATCTCATCTTCAGTTAGCTATCCCATAAATGGGAATAGAATATCCAAGCAGCCAACATTGGAAATAACTGTAATGTTGAAAAAAATTGGCCAAGTAATTTGCAAGCGAGAATTCACATACCATACTACAATGTTCAAAATGTAAAGAGGTTTCCTGAATTGTACAAGGATCTTCAGTGTATATTTTTGGTGAATTTAAGTATATGGATAACTGAAACCAAGCTTCATTGGTAAAAAGAGTCCTATTTAATACATTCATTCCATGGCACATAATAAACCTCTAAACCCTTTACAATACTTCAATGTTTTCCCATAATTCGTAGGCAATTGATACTTAATATGGGTACAACCAGAGTTCTTTTTTTATTGCCTTGTATGCAGAACTAATAAATATTTAGTTGGGCCAATTTGTTTATTACTTTCTGTGGATTTTTAATCATTCTATCCAATATATCTGACAGTTTTTCTTAATTTCAGACATTCCTTGCACTGTCATGCACAGAACTGAACTTACAAAATTTATTAAATACCTTGGTTAGTATTTTTGAGTTAGGAAACCTAGCGGCAGAATTTTGTTACACTTTTACTATGTAATTTCCATGTTCATTATAAACAATTTTTTATTAAGGAAAGACATTCCTATGTAGAATATATTGCTGTCACCTTAAAAGTATGTCAATACAACTCAACACATCAACAACTCATCTACTGGCAGCCACTGATTTTGTGCAATAAGTGTGCTGCAAACAGCAACAATTGGTCAGGCAGGCGGACAAATGGAGTGAAATGGGGAAAATCTCAGAGTCAGATGTTATCTCAACTAGAAGGCAACAGCATGGTGTGGAGGATTACCTGATACCTTCAGCATAAAAGTATTTAATAACTTTTTAAAATAGACTTTGTGTGACATAAATCTGGGGTAAACCTTAGTCCAGCAAGCTATTTCTTGAGGGAAGAGTCACTGGAATCAAATCTGGAGAATATGGTCCATGTGACAGTTCAGAAAGCAAAACGTGCAACTATGTGATTGCAGTTGAAGTGTTCATAATGGTGATCTTGATGGAAAAGAACTTCTCTGAAACCAAATGCGGATGTTTGACATGCATAGTATTCTACAGCTGCTCCACCAAGGCTGCATAGTATTTTTCATGATGGTTTTGCACTTTTCCAGATAATATACCAACACCCTACTCCAGGCGTTATTTGGAGCACTTTCACCTGCTTGCACCCCTTAATACTGTTGCTTCATCTGCCATATGGTTGTAAATTCATGTTTCATTAGTGTCTGTTTCATATTTCATTTCAGTCATATTGTGCCCAAGCCTGTCTGTGAGAGGTTCATTCAGATAGATTCTAAGCAATGGTTAACAAATGCAGCATATGTTGTGAGCTTTTGAATGTGCAAATGTTCATGTAAAATGTTTAGACATGATCTAATAATTTTTTGGTAATGTCAACAAGCTTAGGCACTATACAACATTGTGGATTCCAATGTATAAGGACTATGATACAGTTCATCTGTGTCGACTTATGTTAGGAAGATCCTAACAAAACGCGTTCTAAGTAAATACTAGCAATAAGTGGAGCATCGATTACTAGTTCAACTCAAAATTATATTAACATTGTGGATTCTTACTATATTTTCTTCAGTTGTATTAACATCAGTCATCAAACATTAACATTAGTCATCAAAACTGGAAGAATGAATGAAGTATTTAATTACTTCATGACATTTAATTTCATCCAGTATTGGAAGAAATTTTAACTTACTTATTTTACAGCATTATAACAACAAAACAAATGAAAGCACATTTACAAAATTGCCTACAGCACCATCTAAAGTATTTTATTTGAGTTATTTGAAGCTGCCAGTACCATCTCCCTATTAGGCCAAGAAGTTTATAAACTTCCCAATATCCGTAGGTTGTCACTTTTAAGTCCTTTACATTTGTCCAGATGGTGTTTGTTCAGGATGAAATCTTTGCAAATGAAGATACCTACTTTGATGTAGGTATGCAGTGTATCTTGTAAAGGTGTTCTGTGAGGCAATCATGACCAGTTTCCATTCCAAATAGGGTCACTGCAGTTTTCCTTGGCATTTGTTGTATGTTAACTTAATCTCTAATGTTCTTATAGTCCTTATCTTTTAATGTATCCTCTTCATTAAGTCTCTGCTGTCTTTTAAAATGTTGCTTAGTTGTTTATTAATTTCAGTTTGTCCTAATGTTCTATTTTTTGAATTGCACCTTTCTTTGCTAATTGATCTGCATGTTCATTGCCCAAAAGTTCAACATGGGCTGGGATCCATTGCAGAGTGACATGATTTCTTGTTTCAACAGAAAAATATAACAGGGGAAAAATGATGCAGTTCAACTAATCCCCAGTGCCATTGGCAAACAACAGCTTAACTTAATTGATGGAAAGAGTATTACTTTTGAAATTGCATAATACAAAGGAGATACCCACAGACAAAAAATCAGGTGTATACCGGATAAACTGCAAAGGCTGTGACAACTTTTACATTGGAAAAACTGAAAGGAACTTGAACATTAGGCTTAAAGAGCATTTTAGGAACATCAGGAACAAAGAAATAGATAAAACAGTGGTATCGTACCATTTTTAGAAGTAGAATCACGATATAGAACGAGAAATCCACTTATTAAAAGGTATCCAAGTCCAGCTGCATTAATTATGTGGGAGAAAATCTTCATAAAGAAATATGAAAGAAAATTGTTTAATTTCGACACTACCTTTGAAGGAAATCCAAACTTCAAGTTCATCAAGATACCGACAGAGATGCACCTATCACCTCCAAGGAGTTCACCAAACCAACATCTATTAGTCCACAACAGCTGATGATATTAGGAAGACCCTAACAAAATGCACTCTAGGTAAATACTAGCAAAAAGTGGAGCATTGAGCACTAGTTTGACTCAAAATTATATTAATTTTGTGCTTCATTGTATCATAGTCCTTATACCTTGGAATATACAAATATAATAATTTGTAACTTAAAAACTTCACTTATAAGAAATTATGGATGTTTTCTTATAAACTGATTAGGATCACGATTTCATGAATATTTTATTCACATCATCGGCTACAGCCATCAACAATCTCGTTACGTTACAGTAACGTTACTGTAACATTATCAACAAGATTGATGATGGCTGTAGCTGATGATGTGAATAAAATATTCACGAAATCGTGATCCTAATCAATTTACAAGCAAACATCCATAAATTCTTATAAGATAAGTGAAGTTTTTAAGTTACAAATTATTATATTTGTATATATTTGTGATAAAGTTATTATTATTATTATTATTATTATTATTATTATTATTATTATTATTATTATTATTATTATTATTATTATTATTATTATTATTATTATTATTATTATTATTATTATTATTATTATTATTATTAAAGTATTAAATGAAAGGTATCTAATATGATGAACAAAATGTTATTTCAGTACTGTCTGGTATGAGCTACTTTGTGGAGAGTGGCCATTCAAGGCTCAACCCCCTGAAGCAATTATTTGGCAAGTGGGCAAGGGAATGAAACAGTCTCTGGCCAATCTCCAAGCCTCGAGAGATGTAAAGGTTAGTTTGTAATAAAGAAATTTCAGTAAATAGTGTCTTTTCACACAGAAAATGAAACTAGTTACAGTGAAGCAACAAATATTACACAAATTTGTGTAAATAGTGTCTTTGTATGGAACTGGTTCATATACATTGAAATAGATAAGTTGGTGAAATTAACAACACTTATATATGATTCTTATGTTCTTGTCTTGTCACATACAAAAACATATTTAATTGTAAACATTAACTATCCAGCTGAGATTAGTAAAATATATACTACTATTGTGGGAACTTAAAATGCTAAAATGCTGCTATTGGTCCCTTCAGTTTAAATCACTACATCATGCTGTCATGTTATTGCTATCTTAGGATTACCCTATGTGACAGGTCTCTTGGTCCCTATTATCAAGTGACTGAGAGTGGTAAATACCAGAATTTCAGATGGCTGCAGTTTCATTTTGTAAATTAACTACATTCATTTTGTGAGCATTTAGCAGCAAATATGACATTGCAAAAAAGTCATATTTGAATATGTTTGGGCAAGAAGAAATATTATAAGAGACAAATCAGATGAAGCGAAGGTAGTGCAAATTAGGATCTCCTCATAACAGCACAATGAAGTCTCAGCACCAAAAGCCAGAGTCTTGGTTGAGATTTGAATTTTTCAAATCTAATTCAGCTTCATTAACCTTAACCTGCATACAGCTAATGAAACTACTACAAATAGAAAATAGGCCTAAATTTAGGTGAGAACTCAAGGGTCAAAGTAGGCCAGTGATAATTTTATTAAGTTTTAGCCAGGCTTGTTGTGTAATTGAATGTAAATCAATTAAAATGTGTAAATACTAATATATAAAGGTTACGGCAGTGTAATTATTAAATTTTGACTTATGTATACATCAATGACATGACATTCTATTGTCTTACCATTTTGTTTGTTTAAATCAATTAAAACCTGTAAATACTAAATATATAAAGGTAATGGCAGTGTAATTATTAAATTTTGACTTATGTATACATCAATGACATGGCATTCTATTGTCTTACCTTTTTTTTTGGTCAACAAGGAAGTGGGCTGCAGATTATTGTACTTTCACCTTGAAACTTATTTCAAGAATATGATGGTGTGGTTAGTACACAAACTGATGCAATGAACTATCTAACGATGCTACAGGATTCTCTTCTTCCACAAGGACAGATGATTATAGATCTTATGGTTCCAACAAGTTGGGGCTACCATGCACACAGTGAGAACATACATGAAGTGTTCATGACAGATCTGTCCGTAGGGATTAATTTTCTATCATAATATCCCTTGGCCAAGCCAAGGTGGCTTATGATACCTAATGGTATATCATCATAATATCTAATATGTGAACTAATATGTCCAAATATTTTTGGGGGCTGGGAGATTTCCTGAAATACGTTTTCCATATATGTCTACCATGCTAGAATCAAGAAATTGAGGAGCATTTTTTCAAAACTCGACAGATGCAAAATTTTGCGAAATTGAGTTGTATATAGTATTGGCATAATTTTCACCTTCTGCATCGTTCTGTAAAGTCAGACTTTGCAAAATTCAATTCATGTCCTTTTTAGAAATTAGGTAATATTAGCAGTTTTTTCAAAACTTGATAGATGCACTTGCTCAGTTAAATCAAAAGTCGATAGATGCAATTTTATGATTTTATGATCCAGCTTGTAGCAACCTCAATTCCAAGAAACGCATGTTGGCATTGACTGCCATCTCACTATTGCGATTCTTGGAATTGGAGTTCAATCATTCCTGCAAGCTTGTACACTACTACACTGTTGTGCACTTGGATTTCACATTCATTTCTGAAAGCTTTGTTATACTTACATGGCATTTTTATTCTTAGTTGAGATATTGCACAGTACTAAGCACAATGGACAGGAGCTCAGATTGTGAAACTGTATCAGTCGTAGAATGTGCCAAAGGTAGGAATTGTAAAAACGAGAAAAGGAAATCAAAATGAAAGTCAAGGAAAACTCATACTCCAACAATTTCATGTTCACATGATCTCCAGTGCACTCCACGAAATCCTAAAAGTAAAGTGTATAAGCACTGTGATGTAGCTGATTTGACTTATAATGATATAAGTGGATTTCATCAACATCTTTCCGTGCTCAACAAAGTAGATCAAGATAAATTCCTTATGAAATATATGAGTATTACATCTCCTAATCGTAGAGTGGTGAAGAAAGAAGCTACTAATAGGAAGCAGACTATTAGCATTAAATACAGTGTGAGAACTAATGATGGCCGAGTGTTGTCAGTATGTGCTGCAAGCTTCCAAGGAATCACGGGGTGTCAAAAGATAGATTATCTCTCCTGGCCAGAAAATTTCACTTATCTGGGAATGCGCCAAAGGAAACCAGAGGAGGTAACAGAACAGGAATATTACAGAAGGGCATCTCTGGTGCAATAAAGCAAGAAGTAAAGAAGTAAGATGTAGAGAAAGCCATTATGGAAGAGCAAATTCAAGGAGAGGATATTTACCTCCAGAACTTAATATCAGAAAATAGTGGACCAACTTTTGCAAAGAAAGAAGATTAAGAAACCTACCAATCTGTTCATTTTCAAAATAAATACATATTTTACAACTTCTTCAATCTTTCATTCCATACACCACACACTGACACATGCTCAACCTGCAAAATGGGACTAATGAAGATTAAGACAAGAGGCAGATGTGGAAAAGAAAAATGAACTAAGAACCATGTACAACTGCACAAGCTGCATTCAAAACGGTGTTATCAGCTAGAAAGAGGAAAATGCTGAGGCAATCACTATTTGCTTTGATATGCAGCAGAATCAACCACTGTCTAAACTTTCTGTTAGCAAGGTATTCTATGCAAGGCAGGTGTGGCTGTGTAATCTATGCATAATAATTCCATTTAAAACCCAGAACAAAGATAACATTTCCTTGTATACATGGTTGGAAACTGAATCTGTTAAAAGCTGACACCAGGTTGCCTCAGGTTTGTACCGCTTGTTGGAATTGGAAGAAAGGATGTTCAGCAATACTCCTACCATTTGTTTATTTTCAGATTCTTGGTCTAGTCAGAACAAGAATAGTGGGATGATATTCATACTTATTGCTTTCCTGTAGAAGAGTAAATCATTTTCTCGCATTTCACAATCTACCCAATATGTTGGCACAGTTATATGCCTCCTGATAGAGTTTATGGCAGAGTAAGAAAAGAGTTAAGAAAAAAAGAGAATATCTTGGGTCCTGATGAGTACCATCAGATATTACAAAATCACGGCTGTGTGAAAGTGTTGTTCAAAGATTGGAAAATTAAGGACTTGAAAGAAAGTGCAAAACAAGCACTGAAGTCAAAGCTTCCTTTCAAAATGATTACTCAGCAAATTATAACATATTCCAAGCAATCAAAGGAAGATCATAAGGTATGTTTAGAAGTTCAAAATACATATTCTGCTTTGCCTGTGGAGGTGGATGTGATGAAACCGCGCAGAAATTCCTGCACCGTGGGACAGGAATTCTTTATCCGTAGTTAAATTGTCTCCATCTTAATCAGCCACACGTTCGGGCGCAATTTGGTGAGGGATTTCTATGTTTGAGATTGGATGCACGTTGACTTTTCGAAGACCCAAGTCGAGAAGCCCTATATAACAGGGTTAATTTGTTGTATTTTGAGTTGTTTCATGATGATTGTGTTTGATTAAATAAGAGTCATGAGAATCTTGGTTTCAGGCGTGGTTCAGAATAAAGTTTCGGAGAAGTCAAATTTTGTAACTATTTAATTGTATTATTTGGATTACACTTTACTTGAACTTCCTTTCCCAGTCACTTGAAGGATACTTCCAACATATCAATAAATTCTTACTTTGTTATATTTAAACAGTTCCAACTATTACATAAAAGTTCTTGATCCTGCTCCACTATTCATCACACTCACCATTACAGAAAATCTCTATCAAGATTATTGATTTTTCGTAACTATCATTACTCCTATCTGAATTTTGTGATTGGCCGATATGATTCCACGTCACAACATTACGTCATACAATTATTACTACGGCCAATACAAAATTACGTATATTTTTACTTATTTAAATTACCAAATATATTTACATAATCATTTTTTTTATAAATTTATAAACTTTTCATAATTTTTCTAAATATAACTCGAAACTACTGTTACAACTGAATTCCTGCTTCGATCTCAAAAAGTTCCCAAAATTAATAGAGTGAGCAAAGAAAAGAAAAAGGATGTACAAAATCTAGTTAAATTTTTTGAAATTCTAGAAACTGCTAAAGAATTTTACAAAGATGCACTAGAAGATACTAATAAATGTTAAAGTTTACATACTCATATTGTTTGAAATTTCTTTGTATGCATTCAATATGTTTGTTATATAAATAAAACAAAATATTATATCATTATTGTGAATGTAGCCGTACTTAGTTTCTAATTTTATACAGAATAAAATAATCATTAATCATTATTAAATCATAACTTTACAATCCTTTTACTGCTAATGTACCAACAAAGGAACAAATTAAAAGCAATCATAAAAACTATTTGTAGTTGGTGACACTTGTCACTTAATATTTTTATATTATTGAAGTATTAGTTCACTTAACATTTTTATATTATTGAGGGATTAGTTTCACAGGCTGTTTCCTCCATTTTCAACCTCTCCAACCTAGTTACAAACAGTTTTTATGATTAATTTTGATGTCACTGTTACTAAATTCCTCCAAACACACATAAATTAAAAGCAGTTATTTGATTAAGATGCAATTTTATATATACTATGAATGCTGTTGCCTTTTGTATAATGTGGTTTTTCTCATAAACATTGCCCTAAAGTCATTATATGTGAAAGCTAGAAAGTCTTAAGAATGATTGATAGCCTAAAACAGATGTTGTCAACACCAGTTAAGCTTACTTAATTGATGGAAATTAATAATTTCTTCACACTAGCCGTATATAGGCTAAGGTTTTTGATAGAGTCAACATGAAAAATTCAATGCCATGGCCTTGATTTGAACCACGGATCTCCTGGTTTCCATCCATTCGCTCTAACCCGTACGTTGGCCAGCTACGTTGACATGGTAGCTCAATGGGTTAGAGCGAATGGACGGAAACCAGAGGATCCGTGGTTCAAATAAAGGCCATGGCATTGAATTTTTCTTGTTGACTCTAATCTACCAGTTAAGCTTTTTTCTTTAATTATTTATATGCGATTTTATTGTTCTAGCAGTATGGTAATAAGTTCATTTATTATTTGCTATGATTGCAGTTATTGTCTCAGGAATAATTAGAAATATTTTAAGTTTCTTGATAATTTATATTATAAATAACAGAAGTGTGTTATTTATGGTTATTGCATCATGTGGGTGATAAGCAATTCTTATAAAAGCTGCTCAAACCACTGAGCCACCATACATAGAGCAGAAGATCCATGTTTTAAATCCTGGATGTAGCATTGAATTTTTTAATTCTGATTCTATCTTACATAGCTTGTGAATACATAACAAAAACAGTAATGGTTTATCAATAAAGGATTTAAAAACTATTTGTGACATTGGTATTACTAGCACTGATTCATCATCCTTTAGTGATTACGTAATGTATTGGCAGATTTCTCAAAGTTTTTTAAATTTCTAATTTGGATTTCTTTCTATGCTAAATACCTATTACATTGTGTCCTTCTTGCATATAACCTGATAAAGATGAAAACACACCATCATAATGAAGTAAGAATTTATAAAAGTATGTATATTGTTAAGTAATAACAATCATTATCTTTGCAGGATATTCTGATGCTGTGTTGGTCTTACAGACCAGGAGATCGTCCTGATTTTGTTGACCTTCTCAAGACATTAGACAAGTTGCCCAAGAAGAGACTGGCACGCAGTCCATCACATCCCATTCATCTGTCTCGCTCAGCTGAATCTGTCTTCTGAACTCTGTTAATATAGAACAACATTCTAACAAATAATTCCTTAACTGGTATTCTGAGATGCTTCTAGGAATCCTTTTAAGTGAAAGTGAAGAAAATGTCTTATGGTATGTGTAATTTGATTGCTCCATTTTTTGTGGTGTAAAAAACTTACATGCCATCTTATTAAAGTTTACTAAGTATAACAAAAACATGGCAGATAATATTAGGTACATCATATACAAAGTATTTTAATTTGCCATCTGAATGATTCATTGCAGAAAATACTACAAAGGATAGTAGCTGGTGCTCTTGGATATAAAGGTATTCATTTCTAGAGCTATGAAGCTCTAACAAACAGTTTTAGGGCTAAAATTGTGCCATTTTTGTATCGTGCCAGCAAAGATGAGGCAGGAAATGCAGTTGGTTTCCAGCTTATTTGAGGATGTAATTTTAAAAGTTGCAATTTTCTCTTGGTATAAATTAATTTCTATGTGGTCTCAGAGCGTTTTTGGAAGGCATACATTTGAATTAATATCTATAGTCTCCAACCTCATTACTGCTTAAGAAAACTGTTTTTCATCACTGATTTATTCCAAAGCTATAGCAAAACAATAGGACCCCTTACTTACATCCTCATTCATTTCCCTCCCAAGGCTTATTTTAGTTCATAATTCTCATGTCTTGGCCAGAAAATGAATCTTGAAACATTAGGTTCTAAACATAAGCACTAATTGAAGGGCTGAGAATCATAGTGGGCCATCTCCATGTGAGGTTGAAGTTAAGCTGTTGCCATCTGTCGGTACATTTTATATTTATACGTCTTACATTGTGATGGGCCATGTCCAGCATTTCCTGTTTACAAATGGTAGAGCATTAAAATATTGGTCTAAATGAAACTGTGAATTCTGTTAGTCAGAGTGGTACAAATCCATACAGCAAACCAAACTATTGCATTCTGTCATGTGACTATTGAGAAAGATACCAGATACTGATGTAAATTTGGTAAGGATCACATTAAAAGTTTTCCATTAGAGATTAGCTGTTCCATCCAAAAGGACAGTGAGAAGCACTCACATTTGTCTCCATATTTATTACTAACTAAATGTATGAACTGTATCATGTACGTTGCTTAGAAAGCAATCGTATTCCAGTGAAAGAATTATGCTACAAAAATACCTTTAATGTTCAGTTTAACTTGTCTTTCTCTTCAGAAACCAAAAACTGATACCTGCTCCCTATGTAATAAAATGAAAATAAGTGCAATAATGAATCTGTTGACATAAAAAAGAAAAGAACTTCAAGTTAAATGGGAACTGCATAGGTAAAGGGCTAAAATGGCACAAACAGAGCTGAAACATGAGGCAGAGATGTCAAAACAGGGGGAAATTCACACTTCCTTTATTGACATGTAGCGTGTATGTTTACAAGCAAAGTTTTTGGGTTTACAACTTTTGATATACAACAAATACTCCCACTTCTTTATTGACATGTAGTGTGTATGTTTACAAGTGGAAGTTTTGGGTTTACAACTTTGCACAACTGTGAACAAGATCAAGATTATATGCATATTTGGAATGAACACATAACCCAAAGGGGTCCAAATGAAATAGGATTATGCATCTTACATTGTTTTAGGAACATACACATTGATGCAATCTATCACCTTCTCGCTTACTCAGACACTTGTGGGGGGCCAAAATTGCAATCAGTACAATGCAACTCTTTGGGCATTCTTGGTTCATCATACACAATTCAAGACAATGCACCATAAGTTTTTAGAGTTGGGTCATTAATATTTACCAAAAGTCTGAGACTTCAGTACCTTCAAAATAGACACAAACATAATAGATGACTATTTATTAATTTTTAGATGAGTCGTATTTATTACACATCTGCTTCACTTTCGTGAACGTAAGTGAAGCAGATGTGTAATAAATACGACTCATCTAAAAATTAATAATTATTTCGCTTCACTGTGGTGTTCCAATACAGTTAAATCTCGGTATATTGAAGTGACTTCAAGTCAAGAGGAACATGCGAAAGTTAGATCCAGCCAATTTTAAAAACCGGACAACATGGAGGTAAGAAAGTTCACATTTGAAAATTTCAACGAACATTTCGGCAACAAGAAAGAAATAAAATACGAAAGTGAAGCAGATGTGTAATAAATACGACTCATCTAAAAATTAATAATTATTTCGCTTCACTGTGGTGTTCCAATACAGTTAAATCTCGATATAATAGATGACTGTTGTTATTTAATATAACATTACAGAAAAAACAAACGTTTCATAGTTACTAAAATGGAACAGTCCCAATTTGTTAAAGCGAAGGAACTTGCAAATCAATGTGTCATATACAAAGAAACAACTTAGGTAGGGAAAAGTACAGTGACTGAAAATTAAATGGTTTTGATTTGAGAGGTATAATCCAATGAAATTCAAGTTTTGTTACACCTTGAATGAAATGAAAGCATGGAGTATTGACATTTCCCGAACATGCGGAGGTCGTCGGCCAATGAAAGTTTAATCTTCAATACCGCCACTTAATGAACTATCCACTTCATTTACTGCCCCCATCCCACTAATAACAGCAAAACTAGATGTTTGCATGTGCAAGTTAATATTGATGATCAGCAGGACTCTGAATGGATGTATGGAAATGGCCCAGTTAGATTCCTTTTGAGATACTTAAAGCCAGAATGGGCCAGTTCCCTGCTTAGAAAAATAGCTCCAAATAAATAACTGTAAAACCTAATTTTGCATGAAGCAACTACTACTATAACATAGAAAATATCTTCTAGATTGCTGTTGTAATTAGTCATTATGTGTAACTTGGTTCAGTAAATTATGACATTGAAAAGACTTTGACCTTCAATTTCTCCATTTTTAAAAAATGGTGCTTGGCCCACTATGGTTCACAGCCCTTCAATTGTTTTATAATTTAGGCAAATTGTTTGGTAATGTCTGTAACAACTTTGTTTACTACTACTACCTCAAAAGTGATCTCAAACTAAGTGGCTGTGCCTGAGAATCAGTATCAATTTTCCAGTACTTCTAATGCCAAACTTTTAGGATCAAAACTAAAATGGTGATAATACAAACTATTATTTTGTATATAAGGGATGCAAACAAAGATATCACATAAAATGATGTTTCATATCCTAATGAGATATTAAATCGCAGATTCTGTTCCTTTTTTATAAGTCCCATTATTAACCATAGTTTCTTTTATGCTTACATTATTTTTAGGAGTATTTCACAATACAAAATTGTGAGCTATCCACATGTTAAAGTTAATAAATTCAAATAATTTTCAGTTGTTCCCTTAAAATACACATGCTAATTACATGTAAGAAGGTAAAAACTTTTGATTAGCACTGGATCAATAGATAGTCAAACTGAAAAATTCAATGCCATGGCTGGGATTTGAACTATTGATCTCCTGGTTCAAATCCTGGTCATGGCATTGAATTTTTCAGTTTGACTCTATTCAAAACCTTAGCCTATACACAGCTAGTGTGAATGATTAGTTTCCATCGATTAACTTAAATACTGGATCAGTAATTTCTTTTATCTACTGCTTATATTTCACAACACAAAATAACAAAAGTTTACATTATATTTGTAGGAATTTAGTAACAGTAATTTCCAAATTAATTCATAAAATGATTTGTACTCAATTTTTATCGCACTACGTCACTTATGTTTTAATTTTTGAGAGACTATTTTAGATAGCTGTTGCTTCCATTTCAACGTCGAAAGTCCAACTGTTGTCTGTTGTCGTTCCCTGTAGTCTTCTCTCTAGTGGTGAAACAATAAATTTAATTTATACAAAAACACTGTTTTCAACACTTCCATGAAAGGATTAATAAATTTCTTTATCAAATTGTCGACTAGTGAGACATCAAAGTTTAAAACAGCCTGTGTTTCCATACTAAGATGTTCTCCCACATTGTGAGTTTGTAATGGTTTATCGTGCCTTTTAATAATTTTGGATTTTGTTTATGGTTATGGTCAAACATGAAATGCTACAGCTCATGTCTGCCTATTACAATTTAATGTTTCTAAAATGTTCTTTGATGTTGGTTTTTAGGTTTCTTTTAGTTTGCCTTATGTAGATTTTTCATAATCATTACAATTTAGTTGGTATATTCCAAATCTGTTGATTGGTAGGATTTCATCTTCTGTTTTTAAATTTAACAATTTTGTAGCCGAGTATCTATTTATAGCTGCTAAGATGATATTTTCTTTTTTAAAGATCTTTTTGAATTTATTCAACATTTTTGGGTGATACGTGAATCCCTTGAATATGATGTTGCTGGTTTTTCCATTGTGAATGTGCTTGCTTCCTTATTGGTTTTCTTTAGCTTAGCTTTTTTTTATTGTGTTAAATACCAGACTTTTATTGTATTCATTTTGTTCTGCTTTGTGAATTGTGGGTTTTTGTTCATACTTTATCCACGAGTATGTTGACTATACCCTACATGTGTATCCGAAATAGAGCTATGGTTTTTATGTAATTTTCTGGTTGTGTTAGCTTCCTGTAAATTCCAAATTTTATTTTTGTGTCTTTCCAAATGATATTTAAATCCAAGAAACAGAGTTGTCCACTGACTTCCTGTTCTATTGTGAATTAAATAGTTTTTTCCCCTACAGAGTGATAGTTTTAATGCATTGTAAAATGTCTGTTTGGAACTATGCAAAAATGTCATCTTAATATGGAAACACAAAGACCAATTAATAAACTTTGTAATCACTACAGTGAACAGTATGATAAAAAGTTCATTGAGAGAAGACTGAGAGAAGACCAGAGAGAAGACTGCAGGCAATGACAACAGGCAACAGTCAGACCTTTGAGGTTGAAAATGGAAGCAACAGCTCCAGAAATTAGTCCCTCAAACATTAAAATGTAAGTGACACATGTTAAAAACTGACAACAAATAGTTTTATGAATTAAAAAAGGTTTATTAAATTATAGATAAGCCGTATTTATTACACATCAGCTTCACTTACGTACCTAATTTGAGGACATGTTTCGCGAACGATGGTTTGCGAAACATGTCCTCAAATTAGGTACGTAAGTGAAGCTGATTTGTAATAAATACAACTCATCTATAATTTAATAATTATTTCGCTTCACTGTGGTGTTCCAATACAGTTAAATTTTTATATAAAAAAGGTTTGTTTTGAATACAAAAGCAGAAGAAATAAAAGTGAAAAAGGAAGAGGAGAGAGTGAATTACAAATATCCAAGAATGGAGAAAAGAAATAAAAGGAAGCTAATTGTATACCATGCTGTTCATGCAAAAAGTCATTTTTCTATCTTTGTTGTTAAGCTATATGGACATTATTAGTAACTGTCTGATGAATGAGGCCCAAATGACCTTGTTGTCGACGGGCCCTAAAGCACCACACACTGATGAATGAGTGCATGTTAGGGAAGATCGCTGGTGCAACATGGCATGGTTTAGAGAGATCAGAGAGGGCGGGAATATAAGTGCAGTACAGTCTGACTATCAAAATAACAGCGCAGCTTACATAAAGAGAAATTAAACAATCTACAACAGTTTCAATTTATGTTATGCATATCATTAATGAATCGTGTCATTAACCTACAAGTGGTTCAATCCCCGATATAGAGGGCAAACTATCAGCTGCTATCGAACTGCATTATCTGCTATAACAGTGCTGCTCCACCTTCTTCCTTGTACTTCAGGTCTTCATTGGATTCTACATCACTACTGTCAGTGCCTATGTTTATTACATTTCCTCTTCCATTAACACATCATGACACCAGTATTTATCCTTGATGCATTTAACAGAATTAGCAGCATTTCAACCGGTTCATTGCCTGCGCAGTCATTTGCTGCAATGCCAACAGTGAAATAGAACTTACATTTTTACATGATACTTTTTGTTTCATCAAATCCAAACGAGTTTGATGGGGTTCAGGTCACAATAGTAAGGTGGAAGCGTAAAGCAGTGAAACCATGCTCTTGTAGAATTTTGTTCCCATGGAGTTCGGGCTAAGGCTTATTTCCAGTAATTCTGGTTTAGTCAAATTTGAGTCTGCTGAAAAATTTATATTTTTTTAACCAGGAAATGCTCTCTGCTTTTTGGGAGGCCGATGTTGTTACTTTATTCTCTTGCACTGCGTGACAGAGTGCAGCATCCACTTTTGTATGATAGTCTCATGACTTAGTTTTTTAGACATGTATTAATTCTGTACCTTCAGTGAATCCGATTTCACTACAAGCATGAACAACTGTTGCCCTCTACCCAGCACTTTAGTTTTTGTACACACCTTCCATTTCATCATGTTGCCAACACTTTTTTATCTTACAATTTTTATGGACTCGTGTCTCATAGTGTATACAATAGATCATTTTGCACCCCTTACATTTCATCTTGGTGTTCTCAGATATACCACACAACATGCAATAATGTTGGGTCACTCCACCAGAACATAATGCATATTTTTGCACTTGCAAAATCGATATCCTATGTATTCTCTACAATCTATCTTTTTTGCCTTCAAATGTTATCTTTTCTTTAATAGCATTCATGAGTTTACATACTTAGGAATTTCTCTTGTCAGATCTAAAACTTGAGGAAAGCTCTGCACACATTTTTCAAACTCCTCAAGTTCAAAACTTTTTAAATGTGGCGATGTTTACCAGGTGTTGAAAGTTTTTCTCTTGTATGTACACTTTGAATGTTGAATCTCTTTCACTAATTATGCACAATTCATTCACTTTTCCCTCTGCTGTTTCTGACCTTCTTATAGGATTATTTAGTAGAATAATTATACCTTTACATTTCTCTTCTTTACAAAACTGTTACATATTATTAAGTTTCTGCTGTGTGAGCATATGAAATATCGTGCAGCAGTATTTGCATTTTGACTTCATTCGAAGCTGTCCACTGTAAGAGATTCAACTACTTCATTCCAGTATTGCCGAACGGTACAAGGTATGCACTGGGAATGGTAGCATAATAACACTTATGCATGATAGGAAGAATTTAGTTGTAACAGTGACGTAAAATTAATTGAAAAAACTATTTGTAGTTGGTTTTTAATAATTCGTCACTTAAGTTTTATATTAAAATATAAAATTTAATGTAATATAATGCAATATAAATATGTAATATAAATAAAAATTTAATATAATACTCAAAAATATAAAATGTAAGTGACAGAGTAATAAAAAATCAGACTACAATTAGTTTTTTTTTTTTTTTTCAAATAATAATAATAATACTTACCTGTTTGTGTTTATGCAAACTGCCACCCTTGGCCATCGGAACTCATTCTTCAAACAGATTATAAAAGCATTGCTTTAAGGTTTTGAACATGTTAACAGTGCACCAAATTTCAACCTGGTTAAATTAAACCTAGTAAAACAAATATTCTTACAATGACAGATGCTATGAATAAGATCAGCCAGGCATATTTAGTATCATTCCTTCAGCCAGAAATAGGAATGATTTGGAATAACTAGTGGCTCAAATAGGGTTCATTGTTCTTAAATATTTATGTCACTTTTCTTTCCATTCTTTTCGCACTACCTTTTTTTCCTGAAGTATTCAGGCAGGTTGCCCATAGAGGTTTCCTTGTGAAATTTTCTGTGTAATGTCAAACTCTTTATTGCTGTATTGTTTTTGTAATTGCTATTGTTGCCCTGCAGTATGCTGTTTTCCTTGGTACCTCTTATCCTCTGTATGGCTACCCTTGAATTTTCATAACTGATCTACTTATCTGGACTATTTTGTTTGCTATTTGGTATTTTCTTGGTTTCTTCTTCTGCTTATCTCTTCCAGTTCCAGAGGTTCTGATACTTGCTTTTGGGCTACCTATTTAGCACTTACTATTGATTTTCTGTTTCTCTGTTGACCAGTTCTCTCATATTTAATGTTTCTATGGCTGTGTCAGTTTTTGCTAAACTTTCTGCTTCTAGGGCTTTCACCTGGAATTTCCATATTTGTTTGGTTTTGTGAATAAGGTTCTTGATCATTTATTTTATCCAGTGAGTGCTTCTCAACTATATTTTGTATTGCACAAAGCGATATTAATTAGCAAAGTTTACATTTAACCATATAAACCTTGCCTATAACCCTATAGGCTATTTTACATTCAGCATGCTGCTATTTGTTGCAGCCTGCATTCTCACTGCTGCCAGCCTTTCCTACAGATACCAATCATTTCATTCTCTACTATTTGCATTGGATTGATCTTGACCTTTTTGCTTCCACTTTCTGTAGTTTTTGCAATCTATAACTCACACAGTTTTCAGATTCTATACCTGTTTTATAATGCACATTTCTGACTTCATCTTCTTGGTTTATATTTGTATTTTGTTTACTTTTTTCCCTTCCGGAGAATTATGAACTTTTTTCTTTTTGTGGCCATCAATTCAGTACTTTTTGTGCTCTGCCACACATATTTTTCTAATATGCTTTCTATCTAGAACCCTATTTAATTTATAAGTAGTTTTCACTTTCGCTGTTCCACTAGGCACTCCTTCTT
The DNA here is from genome assembly GCA_030765055.1 of Mantis religiosa. Taxonomy (NCBI): domain Eukaryota; kingdom Metazoa; phylum Arthropoda; class Insecta; order Mantodea; family Mantidae; genus Mantis; species Mantis religiosa. The sequence goes on along the minus strand of CM060951.1, from coordinate 115,833,583 downwards.
ATACACTACCATGATGGCTTCTTTCAAAATCAGAAGAATATGAAATCAACAAGAAAGCCTGTATTTCTATATGCAGTAAAATTGAAAAACTCCTATATAAAATAAAATTATTTTTCACAAAATGTCACTTATCTTTTAAGAAAATTGATTAAAATTTCCACAGAATTCCAGAATTTACTTACTGTCCTTTGGTTAATAAACATTTTCAAAAAGTTTAAAGAATTTTATATAACTTTAGTTCCTCAAAATAAATATAATTTTAAAAAGTTGCTACCTTTCTCTAAAAAAGATAAAATTCCTGATAGTAAAAAATCTGGCACATATCAATTTAATTGTTTAGATTGCGACAAGGTTTACGTTGGATGAACCAAATGTAATTTAGAAACCAGAATGAAAGAACATTCTCGAAATATCAGGTATAAATGGACTGATAAATTGGCCATTGCAGATCATTTTTGGTCATTTAACTATGAAATAAATCCAGAAGTTATTAAAGCACTTAAATGGTCCGAAAGATTTAATGGTTTGGGAAAAAAATATGTATTTTAAAAAATAGGAATCATGTAATGAATTGCTAACTGATTCTGTCTTTAAGTTTATTTAATTTTCAGAGTTTGGTAATACAGACAAAAATATTACATCTGGTGAACATAACGATGACAACAAAGGAAAAGTTGACGACTGAGGATGTAAACAAAGTTTATGAAACTAGTCTCTGGAATACTGTGGAAATTTTCATAATTTTTTTTAAAAGACAAGTGAAGTTTTGTGACAAATAATTATGTGTTATATAATATTTGATGCTTCACTGTTTTAGCTTCTATTTTTTACATATGAAAAACTCCTGTTTTTGCTGAACTTAAAAACGGCTGAATATGAAACAGTACAATTAGCATGTGTGAATTCAACAACTTGAAAACTAATTACAGTGTTTGTGCCATTTACATCAGGCTTATGTAAATCATTATACTGGCTACTTCATATGTAAACTTGAATGTAATATGAGATTCTTGGTCTGCCATTGTTTTTTAATTTGTACCTCATCTACCATTTCTTTTAAAAACTTTACAGACAGCATTAAGTTATACATAACAAAGTTAACAGTCATACCCTTCTTGCAGCCTGGCGATATAATCATCATATTAAGATTAATTTTTAAACTAAATAAATAAGAGGATTCTGTATGAATATATTCAAATAGCAAGAGACACAGCAATTCCAGTTTAGCTTGTTATTAGGTTCTTGGTGCTTTAATAAGATCATAAAAGAATGAGAAGTTAGTTTCCATTAACTGATTTGTTAACAGGGAATTGTTAAGTTCTTGTTGTTAATATACACCATCCTAGATAATCATTCTAGTATTAGTCAGAAGATGTACAGTTACTCCTTTTTCACCTCTTGTATAGCATCATAGTTCGTTTTAAAACGTACAAGTACAAAGTGGTGCAACCTTGATGAAATCATTATGAAGAAATTACAGAACACTTTATAAAACAATTGCAGCAATAGAACATGGTGTTCTTCAGCTGTTTGAGTGTTTAAAACATTGGCTGAAAAATTCTTGGGCTCTTTTGATTGGTTTTGTGATGTTAAAGCTGTAATCCCAATTTATTAATTAGGGACTAAATGTTTCACATTTTATTAAAATTTATTGCATAAGGGTTCATCCAGGAATTTTCCTCAGCATGAATGGTGAAACAAAATAATGCATATGTTGAGTAAATCCATTATTTCCATTTTCATATTCAGAAGTAAATTAAAACTATTTGCTGAAATTAATTCTTAGCTGAAATAAGACTAATCGACATCACGTTTTGCTTGACCATAATAGAGAGAATAGTGCACAATGTGCAAATAAGTAAATGTACAAAGCTCAGTTAACGAGCCAGATCTTTTCTTGCTTTCTTTGGTATGGCACATGAGTTTTCACACATCCAAAGGATGCATCTGGGTTATAGTAGTTCCTTCATTTGCACAGCTTGTAATGAAAATCATGCACAACAAAATGAATATTAGTGGATATTAGTTTGAGCTGTGGAGTTTTAGTTTTTAATTCTGGTGAGCATCAATTTACCCCTCCTTCCCATTTGGTGATTCCTACATCCATTAGGTAGTAGTTCTCTCCAAATGACACCTTTCTTTAAATACAGAGCTTGATACTGTACTGTGAGTGGATGTAACATCTTTAATCAAAGCTCTTTGGTATAAAAAGGTTGATAAGAGAGTTCATTTACCAGTTTTGTGATTATTCTTTGGCAAGCATAGCACTTTCTTAAGAAACTTAGTTTTTGCTGTTTCTGCTGTTGCAGATCATATTTCAAAAAATATTTCCATATACTTTCTAATACAAAAGTAATATAGATGATATGTTGATGTGAAACCAGACTATTGCTGTTTGTCCCAGCAGTTGCTTAATTATTCTGATTATTCTGATTTCATTCATGACTGTAATTGCTATGCTGAGTCCCTTTCATGTGCTTAGTGAAATTTGTTCCATTCATTTGAAGTGCCACACCTAGGTATTTTGAATAGTTATAAATAAAAGCGTTGGTAACAGTGAAGCAAATTTCATGTATAAAGACTAAAATTGAGTCATACCTTTTAAAACTTGTAACTTTTACAAAATCAGGAAAGTTTTCAAGACTGTTGCAGTCTCATCATCAGCTGATTAGCTACTCATCACAGTTGGTTGTTGTCTGGATCTCTTGTAATTGAAAATTACAAAATAAGGAACGTTTTCGAGACTTGCCGTGTCATCAGCTGATTAGCGACTCATCACAGTTGGTTTTGTTGTCTGGATCTCTTGTAATTTCCTGTTTTTGTAAAAGGATGTGAATGAAGCTACAAGTTTTAAAAGGTATGACTCAATTTTAGTCTTTATACCTAGATATTTGTTTGGGGAGGTTCGGGCCCTTGTAGTTAATATTCACTGATGTAGGTCGTTTGCCTCCATCCCTAAAGATCATAGATACTGTTTTTTGTAGGTTCAGCTGCATGCCTCTTGTAGGTTTGACAGAGAACTCAATATTCATCAACAAACAGGTAAATAACCTCTTCTGTTTATTCTGCTTCTACAACATCCCAGCTAAGTTTAGTTTGTTTCTCTGGAGGACTTTTATCAATTGTTTGACTATTTTAGAACTTTTAAGATGATTGTCATAAAATATATAGTTTCTTGCCAATACTGCAGCTATCATTCTTGTAAGATAAGGTTCGTTTCCTATAAATGATTTCAATTTGTTAATCATCGCCGTCCAGTCTTCTGAGTCAAACGCTTTATTCATTCAATGAATATGCTTGCCTCTGGGGATTCTGAGAGCCTCCTTAATATTTCCCAGTAAACAGTTGATCGCATGAGTTGTTGACCTTCCCTTCCAAAAGCCAAACTTTTATTCAGGGAGCAGCATATGTATAAACAGTCCCTTGACCAATAGCATCAGAGTTCTAAGCTTGTGTTTTCCAATGTTATACCTTTTTAGGAGTGTGGTCTCTTAGTGTCAATTTTATAGGATTTTTATTGTGGAGTATCTCTATTTCCCCGGGATGGCTACTTTCAGTGACACATAGATTGATTAAGGCTGTCCAAGGCTTGTTCATTTTTTTAAATGTTAATTTTAAATGCTTTGTAGACCACTAACTTTATGTGATTCTGTCCTACTTCTATGGTAAAGATAATTTTCTTACTGTGCTGAATGTTGTATGACTGGGGATGTGCTTGCTCAATAGCAAGACTTTGAAGTGTCTCTCCCAGCTGAACATAATTATATTCCAATAGAATTTGGGTTTCCTTGGTTCAAGAGTTTCCTGCAGTTCCTGGAATTTAGTTCTTCCTTCCCTAAGGATTTCTATGTCTTTCTTCCTTTTTTTATTCATATTCTTTTCTAACTTCTGGCGACCCTGTGTTTATGCTCAAGTGGAGAGCATCAGTGTGGATTTTCAGGTTGCATAGCATGTGCTGTTGAACCAGGGTTTAGATTATCTCTTCTTTTAACTGTACTATTGCATGTTCAGTAGCCTCTTACTCAAGTGCATCATCCAGTTGCAATTTAGCTGGCTTAAACTGCATTGGATTAGTGTTCTTCTTGAGTAGTTCCCCTGCATGGAGTTTCTTTGAGAATTTTTCTTGCTGCATGATAGGTTTTGAAATGCTGGATTCTAAACATGGTTTCAACTGAATGTTTTCTGATAGGGTTGTCTTTTCTAGCAGTCTGTTGAATTAGCTGCATATTCTCGTAATTGATGATTAAATCTGTGGTGCTTCTGCTATTGTGACCTGTATGGTTTATCTGTCTTGCAGTGCATATTATTTGCCAATATGAGGAATGTGTCCTAGTTATGCTTAAAGAGTTGTGCACAGTTCATAGTTATGTCAATTATTTTTTATTCTGATTGAAAATAAGCTATCATAATGGTCACTCTTTCTATCATAAGGTTATCTGCTCTATAATCAATTCTGAAAGCACATCAGTAGACATGTGATACTCCTTTAAGCTTTCCTTTTGCCACCTGGGATGCTAGCAAATATATTCTGTAGAACTGACTTGAATTCAAAATAATGTTTCATTTAATTTAAATGTGAGGTCTGTTCAAAAAGTATCACAATATTTTTGTTTTCAAAAAGTATTTATTTATTCATGAATATTTATTTTGTCCCCTTCAAAGTAATTCCCACCACATTATTATAAACTTGTGCCAACACTTTTGCCAATCCTCAAAGCACTTTTAAAAATTGTTCTTTGTGATCTTGTTCAGCTCCTTCGATGCTGCCTTTATCTCCTCAATCGTGGCGTAGCGTCATCCTTTCATGGGCCTCTTCAGTTTGGGAACAAAAACAAGTCACAGGGGGCCAGTTCTGAGGAGTACGGTAGCTGCAGCATCATAAGTGTGTTGTTTTTTGCCAAAAATTCACACACAAGCACGATGTATGAGCAGGTGCATTATCATGGTGCAAAAGCCAATTATTGTTCTTCCACAAATCCAGGCGTTTCTGGCAGATAGCTTTGCGCAAATTGCTCATAACTTGCAGGTAATATTCCTTATTGACCATTCTACCCTGTGGCAAGAAATCATGGTGCATCACACTCCTGCAGTCAAAGAAAACTGTAAGCAAAACCTTCACATTCAACTGAACTTGGCATGCTTTTTTCAGTCTTGGTTCGTGTGGCAGCATCCATTGGGATGATTGTGTTCTAGTTTCCACATCATAACCATAAACCCATGATTCGTCACCAGTTATGACCCTCTGGAGCAATTTTGGTTCATTGCAGACAGAGTTCAACAGGTCCTTAGCAACGTTAATGCAATGGTATAATGTTGGTCAAAATTGAGCAACTTTGGTACAAATTCTGCGCCGACCCATCTCATGCTCAAATCATTGGTCAAAATTGAATGACACGAGCCAGTCGATATGTTTAGGTCCTCAGTAACTTCTCTAACGGTGATTTGACGATTGGCCAATACTATTTTTCGCTTCTTCAATGTTTTCATCTATTGTTGACAAGCTCAGGTATGCCCACCTTGGTAGCTTAGATGGTAGCGTATCTGCCTCATGTTCAAGAGGTCCCAAGTTTGAATCTCAATTAGGATGAGTTTCCTGGATAAGGTTTTTTCTGGTGTTTTCCTTATTCTGAAAGAGGAATGTCAGGTAGCTCTAAGCTCCATGGACTTTGGACTCATTTAAGCATCATTTCACCCATTTCACTCACCATCCGATATGACTTCACGTTAGAGGACATAAATAAAAAAACTTGGGCATCAGAGACGCTCTTCATTGTTCACATTTTGTCGACCCTTTGAGAACCTTTTGTACCACCGAACATTGCTTTGGTGCAAGCTAGCTTCACCATATGCCACAGTCAACATTCAGAATGCATCCGCGCACTTAATTTTGTTTTCCTTACAAAATTTAATACGGATTCTTTGTTCCATTTTTGGAATAGGCAAAAATCGAAGATGAGCCAAAACACATCCAAACAAAATAGCAGTCAACAATTAACTGGACATTAAAAATGGCCAAGCTTGTCAACATAAGTGAGGGACATGAATACCAACATAATGCCGCAAAACAATAAAAAAAAATTTAAAAATGTGAAATGTGTAGTGTTTAACGCCCGCTTTTACTACATACGGCACCGCAGGCGGTGACACTGATGATACATGAGATGAAGATGGAGCACCAGTGGAATGAGATGGCGGGGGAAACCGGAGGTCCGGAGAAAACCCACCCCAGCGCTGTGTTGTCCACCACAAATCTCACTTTGTGGTCGCCTGGGATCGAACCCGGGCCGCCTTGTTGAGAGCCAAGCTGTCTAACCACTGAGCCACGGCGCTGCCAAAAAAAAAAATGAGTATATGTAGCCTGTGAAAATTCAAAATTCGTGATACCTTTTGAACAGACCTCATGTGTTGTCGGGTGAAGAATTCAGATGAGCTAATGCCTAGTTTACCTCTGAGACCAATGCTCCAAAGTAGGAGCTTGCAAGTTTTATGCTTGTTCAAGGGATGCTCCTCCATTCATTGGGAAACAAATTCCTCATCTCAACCCTAAAAAAATTAGTTCAGTTCTACAGGTAAGATCATTTTATCTGAAAACCAAATGTAACAGGCCCGTCAAAAAAGCCAGTAGGCTCACTTTTATAACAGTGGCCATCCAAAATAGTGTCGTTCTGTTTAAAGCTGTAAATTAACACAGAAAGTTAACAGTATTGGAGATGATTGTTATAATGAAGAATAGCCAATGGCAGGGTTTAAGTTACTGTTTGTTTTTACTAGTCAAGGTCAAGTTATAAGGTTAACTTTTAAACAAAATACAAAGAGTGCAACAGTCTTTCACAGAAAAATACTTTAATTTGTATTTATTTATTGACTGTTGAGACAGACTAATAGAGGGAGTTGTATGCTATTCTTCAGTACAACATGGCTAAAAAAAATTTTAATTACTGAAATATTATAAAAATAGGCATTGTGTGACAAGGTCATCTCAAGTAAATGAAATGAAATGTGTAGTGTTTAACGCCAGCTTTTACTACATACGCACCGCAGGCGGTCATCTCAAGGGAGGGATAGATTCCTTAATAATAATAATAATAATAATAATAATAATAATAATAAGGATAATAATAAATAATCACTGCACCACACTGAAGGTCAACATACGGCTTGGCTTACGCATCTTGGTGCCTACTCAGGTATTTGACTCCATGTGGAGTGAAGAACATGTGAGAGACTACAGATAAACAAAGGCAAGCCACATATTAGCCTTTAGAACAGCATAATTCCTTAGTTAGAGTTTAAAATAAATGTTCCCTTCCAGCTAGCGGTGATCATTCATAATCTAAAAGTCTGCAGGATATAATCATTTTTAGAAGTAGTGGATAAATTTGTTTCAAGAAAGAAAAAGTAATGGAGCCCTAGCAAGCTAAAAAGTTAAAATACAAAAGAAGTGAAATCTATATCTAAAATAGGCATTCCAAATAAACAATTAATAGAAAAGTGGACACGTCAAAAGTGGTGCAAAATTCTGTAACATTAACATTCATAAAACATGTTCAGGTTTTAAATTTTTATATAAACCATAAAATACATAAAATTTCAATAAGCAAATTACTGTTTCAATTCAATATAAAAAATTCCTTTCTTGGAAGTGTTGAAAACAGTGTTGTTATGATAAATTAACTTTAAAGAGAGTCGATTAATGACACTAAACAACACTTACTAAGTGTTGTTTAGTGTCATTAATCGACTCTCTGTAAAGTTAATTAATATAAAAAAGTTTACATCAGGAAGCCTCATTAGTATTGGAAAAATTATGATAGAACTTAAACTTTCCACAGTTTGCATAATTATGTTGTGTGGTGATGTTCTGGCACTTGGACTAAGATCCATTCACCGACTGGCATCCCAGTCATAATATATTAATTTAATTTTAATATTCTCTTCTGTTAAAGGATTGCCTGACAGAGTAACAAATTGTCTTTATTCATAATACTGTCTGGTTGCTTGCAAAAGGTGCACTGTGTTGAATTGTATGTATTTAGTCTATGAAAGTGTTTACAGCTATGTAATCATGACCAGTAGTTAAACAGAATATTGCTACTGATTTGCATATAAACTTTGATTTGTTGCTTATTTTGTAGCCTAAACCCTGCCATCAGGTAATAAACTTTGAGATTCCCAAGGAAAGATATTTGATGAGATTCTTCCAATTACCTCTAGGAATGCCACTTTCATAAATTAATTTTGTTAGTAATAAGTTTGTGCTAAAAGAGGAGGAATAAAGAGGAATTGGATATTTCAAATATGTTTCATGGATGACGCACCAAAGTAAACTTCAACATTGTTAAACAGTAGTTATACAAGAAATTGTTAAGCTTTTACAAAAAGTTGATACAAATTGTGTATTTATATTCTTTCTATAGTAAGTTATCTACATTATGATTTCATGGGTCTTAGAAAATTCACTGTGGAAAAAAGATAAGTTTATGCTACTTCCAAAAAAGTCAAGTTGTTTTGTACCAGTTGTAATAAAATAATGGGAATTGTTATACTAAGAATTTTTCTGAATGGAGGAATACCATAAAATGAAATGGATATCTTTATCTTGCATCCCTAAAGGTATTTCTCATAAGTATGAAATTTGCAGTTTGTCAGACTTGAATAGACCCAAGAATATTTTCTGATTTGCCTTTATGATTCTAGGGCATCTCAAAATATATATTTCTTATAAAATCTTGATAGGATAAACTTATTGACTAAACTTCATATATCTTTGACATCAATATACAGGGTGTATATAAATGAATATCAGGGTTTTAACTCTTTATAATATTTATTACATTAAACGTACAGTTATAAATGATATGTCAAATGAAAAAGCAACTCAAACAGTTTTGTTTTTTGGCACCAGTGCACATGTGCGTGCAATGTTTCTGCCGCATTCCGCTAGACAGCGGTAGTAGCAAAGATGGTGACTAGTAAACAGAAAGCATTTTGTGTTTTGCAGTTTGCAAAGACTGAATCTGTAATTACTGTGCAACGTGCGTTCCGCATTAAGTTCGGTTGTGATCCTCCTAGTGATAATAACATTCGTAGATGGTATCATCCGTTTGAAGATACCGGCTGCCTTTGTAAAGGGAAGAGCACGGGACGACCAAGAGTAAGTAAAGAGACTGTTGAGCGAGTGAGAGAGTCGATCACTCGTAGCCCAAAGAAATCAGTCCGGAAAGCTAGTCGTGAATTACAAGTTCCTGTGTCGACTTTTCGGAAAGTTATAAGAAAATGCTTATGGCTACATCCTTACTGTTTGCAGTTATTACAGGCTCTAAAGCCGGCAGACCATGGATTACATGCCAACTTCGTAAACACGTGTTGTTTCATGACGATGACGATTTTATGGATCGTGTTGTCTTCAGTGATGAATAGACCTTTCACCTTAGTGGACATGTTAACACTCATAATGTGTGCATCTGGGGCTCAGAAGATCCTCACATGATGGTACAAATACAACGAGATTCCCCTAAAGTGAATGTGTTTTGTGCTATATCCTGGCGAAAAGTTTATGGGCCTTTCTTTTTTGGTGAAATTGCTGTAACTGGTACTTCATACCTTGATACACTAGAGCAATGGCTCTTCCCTCAGTTGGAAGAAAATGAGCCAGAGAACTTCATTTTTAAGCAAGATGGTGCGCCACCTCACTGGCATAACAAAGTACGCGATTGATTGAACATCACTGTACCCGAGCCCTGGATAGGCCGCAAGGGCCCCAGTTACAGGGCCTCCACGTTCTCCTGACGTAACGCCATGCGATTTTTACCTTTGGAGCTTCATCAAGGATCGTGTATACGTGCCACCCCTACCAGCTGACCTCCCTGAATTAAGAAACCGGATTGAAGCAGCTGTTGCTACAATTACTGAATACATACTTATCAACGTTTGGGAAGAACTCGGCTATAGACTTGATGTGTGCCATGTGACAAAGGGCAGTCACATTGAACATTTATAAGGTTCTTAGTAAAACTGTTTGAGTTGCTTTTTCATTTGACATATCATTTATAACTGTACGTTGAATGTAATAAATATTATAAAGAGGTAAAACCCCGATATTCATTTATATACACCGTGTATCATAACAGGACATTTTGAAAGTTCATCATTTGCACCATCATCCAGCTTATTTATTACTGTTGCATTACTGTTATAATAAACAACAGATTTTTTTTTTATGCATTGCTTTTTGTTTTATCACCAGTGATTGAAAGTAAAACAAGTTTATTGACAGAATAGATTGGTGGTATTTAAATTCATAATGCAATCCTTATATTTCAAAGTAAATATTTTTCCTAAACTATCAAATCTATGGGTGGATTTTAAAGCACTTTTGTATGTTTATCAGGAAACTTGAAAATTTCCAAACTTTAAAATTTACAAGATAGAGCAATAAAATTAACCTTAGAAATGAAAAGTAATAGTTGCCTGCTTTTCCTAGATTTAAAGATAGTAAAACATAACAAATTGAATGTTGGCATTTATAGAAAATCAACTCATACTGATAATTATCACAACAAAAAATCAAAGTTTAACCTTTTTTCTCATAAAGTTACTGTTTTAATAGTTTAATTTATAGGTTAATAAATACACAAAGTATAAACTTGAAAGAAGCATAGAGGCAATGAAGCACAACTTAGCACAAAATTGAATCGAATCACTTTTGTGCTAATAAATACGCCTTTCATAAAGAAGAATTAAATAGAGAATATAAACACATTATCAATACTGCATTTATTAATGGTTTTAATACAAATTTTGCACATAAGAAGATAGAAAAACTTAAATATCAAAAATCTATATGTTTCTTCTCTGAAGAAAATAAAAAATAATTAAAAATTTAAAAAATGTACATTGGGTCTTTAAAAAAGTTCTAATTATAAAAATTGGCATTTATCAATTTAGTTTGGATTGTGATAGGGTTTGCATTGGTAAAACTCATTTGGAAACTGGAATGAATGAACGTTTTAGAAATATGATAGATAAATCTGCTGTAGCAGATCATTTTTGGTCACTTAATCACAAAAATTCTGATATGTAATTATTAAAATGGACCCATAGATTTGATGGTTTGAGAAAAAATATTTATTTGAAAAATAAGGATTGCATAAAGAATTCTGAAATATTGCCAAGCAACTCTGACAATGAATTTATTATACTATCAGTGGTTGGTAAAAAACAACTCATCTAGCATCACTGGTGATAACAGTAATGAACAATTATTTATATAAGTGAAGTTTGTCACAAATTGTAGTTTATTTATAATATAGTAATAAACAAGTTGGCTGATGATGCAAATGATGGATTTGTGAAACTAATCCTGTTATATATTAATATCAATGATAAGTGAAGTTAAGACACTAATTATTATAATTAATTTAATTTTTTAATGAAATGCAATACTACTATAGATAAGCAGCAAAAGACGAGTAATCAGCTTACTGTAAATCTATGTTGCACACAAAATTAAAGACTCCTCTCTCAATTCTAGACTTTCTCACTGTACAAGTACTCCCACTATCTCTCTCTCTCTTTCTCTCTCTCACCCACACACATGTATATATACTTGTAATGTTTTGACCAAAATTCCTGGTCATCTTGTGCAGTTACTAAGGTTTCGCATCCTACGGCCTATTATATTCTAACACAGAAAGAGTGAGAGTTAGTTGTCACCTTTGCTTTGAGCCAAAATGCGAAGTTGTAAATTGTTTGAAAAACCTGAAGTGCCATCATCTTGTTAATTAATGTTAATGTAAGAGTATGTTACTCTGTAAATAATGGGTATTTAATTATTATTAAAGTAGTTTTATGTCAACTGAAGGAAATCTGAAAAATGAAACAGAATAAGCAAATAAAACAATATATACATATATGAAAAAGGTAACTGTTACATCTTCCAGTGTTTCCATTGTAGAACACACTTGTACTGGCATGACACACTTGATATATCAGCCAGTTGTAATCTTTTTAACATTGGCAATTTCTTGGACATTAAGATAAATCAGTGAATAAATGAGTCAGAAATTGTTTAAAGAAAAAAGCTGCATTTTTGTATGGTGCACAACATTCACATATTCATTACAAGTGACCATTACTGCATAACCTGTTAAACTGGGAGGGAAAAGAAACTTAAGTTTTGTTTCTGTCCTTTTAAGTTGCAGTTTACGGGCAAAAATGTCACTGATGTAAATGAAATTCATTTATCTGAAAATTTAAGTTACTCCAAAGTATTTATATATATGATGCTATTCAACATACAAGCAAATTTCAGAGGTTAGGAAAAATTTACAAACTGCTTTAGGTTTAATGAATGGGGAGGGCTATGAAGTTCCCTATGTATTGTGACCATTTCTGATCTATTACGAATTTCTTTAGCAAGCAGTGTAATTTTCCAATACTTTCCAATGTGCTGAGGTATTATAGTTATGGTAATTGTGTCATACTAAGTGTAATATGAAATATATTTTAAATGCAAGCTTTTTAAAATTTAAAGTCTTAAGTGGAATTACCTCTTTAAGACAGATAATGTATTGTGTTCAGTGATTATGCTAAACTTAAATCTCACAATATATTTTAATTTTGATTTTTCAAAGCTGTTTGTGCTTTTTTTTTTTTTTTTTTTTTTTATTTTTTTTATTTTTTTTTTTTTTTTATTTGTGGTTCGTAAATAAAATATACTACTGTGGAACATGAAGTTTGTTAATACTTATGGAATGATCATGTAACTATTCTGATAATAAAAGTCCTTTCACTCAAAACAAAAAATCCTATCAACAAATAGTCTGAATAATAAATATGTTTTCATAAGTTATATTCTAGATAATATGATATTTTATCTATCCACAATAAGTGTGGTGCTTCTAATTCAGATAAATGACTTTTCATATCCTAGATTCAGGACTAAAATGTACTATCATTTGAACTGAATTTTGAATTACTTTTTTTTTTTCTTACGTTTGGTTACATAAACATTTATACTTACTACATTCTGTCATTATTTAGATATTTTATAAGTAACATATTATGTTAAAACAGATTTTAAAAGTTTAAAGCAATGATTAGCTTTGCTTGGCAATACATTCCATGCTTTAAATATATTAGAAATTTTAGCATTTCAATTCTCCAGCAAATTTTTACATGTTATATGACAAACCTTTCATAATAACCCAATATTTCACTAAGATATTCAATTTAAGGACTTCCCTTAACGATTCTGATATGAAATGTGACTGGAGTGAAGAGCACAAAAGCATTGTATTATAAAACACTTGAGCTCGCTTACATTGACTTAGGTTTTTTTTTTTTTTTTTTTTTTTTTTTCCCGCAAACCACTAATTTTAGCTTCATTTTTCAGCTAAGTACAAATATGTTGCACAGACAGTTAACATGTTTACATGTAATTATAGTTGCTCCTGAAATAATTATTTTTGTTTCTAATAATACTGTGATCAGCTTTGGAGTTAAATTTCAAATCCTATTCTTATACATAATTTATTTTCAATCTGCAAATATTCATTACCAAAGTTATCTAGTCTTCAACTTTTCTGGGTAGAAAATCAAAACCAGGTAATTGGTGCTGATAAAAAATTGATTTTAAAACTCCCAAACAACAGGCATATGAACTTCCACTTTCTCTAAGGAGCTGTAAAATGAAAGATGTATTTGATTGATCCATTGTACAGTATAGCATTGCCAAAACATGCAACTCATTGCTTTTCGTATGTTTAAAAGTAATATTTTTATTTACAGAAAAATATATAGTGACTTTTGTTAACAATTACTAAATTCAGTTCATGGCTATTGTAGTTTTATTTAATATGTAATTTGTAAAAACAAATGTTATCTAATGTAGGGCTGTGAAAGCTAAATAACTTTTAACTTACTGTTAAACCTGTTAATTAAATAATGATGGAGTATTTTACAGTTATTTTATAGTTATAATTAAATTGAGCTTGGCATAATTAATGGGACAGATGACAAAACTTAATGATTTTCCATATTGTTTATCCATCTATAAAAATAGGTAGAACCATAATGATAACAGAATTCTGTGCATCTTCATTGGTGCTTAAAGTTATAAATATTAACATTTTGCAAATTATGTAATATCATTGAGTTTTTAAATTGAATGTGGTGAGTGAGAATAAAACTAGACAAATTTAGTGGCTGTGGCATATGCAGCCCTTGTAATTCCAACATTCCAAAGAGTGTGTGCTTGTGTGAATATGCTAAAGCCCAGAAAAAAGAGCAACATGTAAAAGAGAGAAGGAGAGAGAGATTCCAAATAGGTTTCAGATTTTGTTTCATTTTGTGGATTCACAGTACATATCTATCTCTCTTTCTCTCTCTGTCTCAAGCACCCAAACATACACGTGTGCAATATTGTACATAAAACATTTCCCTATCAGTATCTCCCCTCTGTTTTCATTCTCCCAGACTTGCCATTTGGCTTTACATACACTTAACTGTATATGTATATACTATGCAATTCACTAAGTTAATAATTATAACTATTATGACATGATGTAAATAACTTACATTATTGTTTGAGATTGTGCTCTTTTAGTAATTTATTTATCTCCCCATAAAAGCTGCACTCATTTGTAAAGCTACATCTTGTTTGTCTGTGATGGCAATTTTGCCTGATTTTTTTTTTTAACTTAAATTTGTAGTATCACAAGTGATAAATTTTGATCTTGTTATTAAAATTTGTCAGGCTTTATTTATTGATCTTGTAAATAAACGAGTCTTGTTGCAATGAATAACAAGCAAGTTGGTCATAAATGAAATGTATATTGATCAACAACTGAATGTTTTCTTATACCGCCCTAAACCCATTCATTGTCCATACATAAAACCTTATGTAATAATTATTAATAGAATTTACAAAACTCAAAAAGACTATTGACATTTATTGTTTGTTCTGTAATTGGAGGTTTCACATAAACGTATTGTAGATTTATGTGTTTGGAGGAATTTAGTAACAGTGACGTCAAAATTAATCTCAGAAACTCTTTGTAGTTGGTTTATTAATACTCGTCACTTACTTGTTTATATTTATGAGAGACTAGTTTCAAAGACATTCACCTCCATTTTCAATCTCTTTCCAACTGGCATCTGTTGTTGTCTGCTCTCTCTCTCTGGTGGTGGAACTATGAACTTCTTGGTCAAATTATCTACTGGTGGGATTTCAAAGTTCATTACGCGATCCTTATTTTTCCATATGAATATGTTCTCCCATGTTGTCAATTTATTTTGGTTTATCACTCCTTTTAATAATTTTGGATTTGGATCAATGTCATGGTTTTCATTCCAAAAGTGAAATGCTACTGCTGACTTATCTTCTTGTTTCAATCTGATGTTTCTAAAGTGCTCTTTGATTCTGGTTTTTAGATTTCTTTTAGTTTGACCTATGTAGCATTTTTCACAATTCTTACAACTTATCTGATATATTCCGGATCTGTTAACTTATGGGATTTCATCTTAAGTGCTAGAAGTTGAAAAGAACAAACACTACAGAAATAGAAATACATTAGAAATAAAATTGTACCATTTGCATCAAAAACTTACCAAACAATTAGGACATGTATTTTCGGAAAATTTCGAAAACAATTTATTTGCATATCTGAATGGAAAAATGAAGACAAAATGGCAAATTTAAAAAATAAACTTAAAAATTTATGCCAGAAAGCAAGCAGTTTTGAAAAGAAAAAGCAAAAAGACAAACATAACCTAAAAGATCATTCAAACCATGTTGTTAACCTATCAAACCAAAGTATCACAAAACCAGAACTGAATATGCTAAATCTAGGTTTAAAAACATGTGTAGACTATTCCAACTAAATTGAAGAGTATATTGCTGACATCCAAATTGCTACACAAACACTTAATGAAGAAAATAGAAACACAGTAAAAAACAAATGCTCCAAAATAGTAGAACAGATTAAAAATGAAAAGAAAATTAATTTTAGTAGCCAAATTATAAAAGCCCTTAAAAAGAAACCAGTTATTCATACTAAAGCAGACTAGGGAAATAAACTAGTAATTTTAGAAAAAGAAGATTACACGAAGAGGATGGAAGATTTGTTTGAAGACAATAATTACCAAAAAATAGAAACTAACCCTTTAAAGTACTGCATTGAAACCACAAATAAAACTCTAAGAGAAAGCAAAATAATAAAAAAAAAAAAAAAAAAAAAAAGAATTTCACAAAATTAAAGTAGATAACCCAACATATGGGCTGCCAAAAATTCATAAAACAGGTAAAGGCATGAGACCTATCACTAGTAGTATAAATGCCCCCACATATAATTTGGCCAAATGGTTGCTAAATAAATTTAATAGTTTTCCAAAATTCGAAAGTGCAAATTTAAAAAACTCTTTAGATTTAGTAGGAAAAATCAAAGATATAAATTTGGACAAAAATGACAGACTGGTTTCATTTGATGCCACATCTTTATTTCCAAGCATACCAACAGAAAAATTACAGACTGTATTAAAAAAGTGGTTAACTACAATAGAAATGGAAGCAATAGAAGCAGAAGAATACATTTCTCTAACAAAAATATGCATTGAACAAAACTTCTTCAGCTTTAATGGAAAACACTACAAGCAGAAATCAGGGTTATCAATGGGCAATCCACTTTCACCTTTTTTGGCTAACTTATTTATGAGTGCATTTCAAACACAAATCAAAAGGTCCTTCCCATTGATCTTCAAAGTTTGGTATAGATATGTTGACGACATCTTTGCAATTGTACCGAATAAACATTTAGAAGATGCATTAAAATTACTCAGTCTGCAAGAAAGGACTCTAAAATTCACTATAGAAAAGGAAACCAATGGACAACTCTCTTTCTTGGATCTAAATATCATCAGGAATGACACAAAAATAAAATTTGGAATATACAGGAAACCAACACATTCAGAAAATTACATAAAAAATAATAGCCACAACCCAATTACACATAAACATGCAATAATAAACAGGCTTACACACAGACTAGTCAACATACCCATGGAAAAAGAATATTTCAAAGAACACAAAACAATACTACACATAGCAGAGGAAAATGGATACAACAAAAGTTTGGTGTTGAAGAAAATTAGAAAAGCTAAACTAAAGAAAACCATTAAGGAAGCAACCACATTTACAAAAGAAAAAGAAAGCAACAGCAATTTCAGTTCATTCACATATCACCACAAAACATTTAATAAATTTGAAAAGATCTTCAAGGAACAAAATATCACCTTGGCACCTACCAATAGACACTCAATTTTAAAATTGCTAAATTCAAAAACAGAAGATGAAATCCCATCAGATAACAGATCCGGAATATATCAGATAAGTTGTAAGAATTGTGAAAAGTGCTACATAGGTCAAACTAAAAGAAATCTAAAAACCAGAGTCAAAGAGCACTTTAGAAACATCAGATTGAAACAAGAAGATAAGTCAGAAGTAGCATTTTACTTTTGGAATGAAAACCATGACATTGATCCAAATCCAAAATTATTAAAAGGAGTGATAAACCAAAATAAATTGACAACATGGGAGAACATATTCATGTGGAAAAATAAGGATTGCGTAATGAACTTTGAAATCCCACCAGTAGATAATTTGACAAAGAAGTTCATAGTTCCACCACCAGAGAGAGAGCAGACAACAACAGATGCCTGTTGGAAAGAGATTGAAAATGGAGGTAAATGTCTTTGAAACTAGTCTCTCATAGATATAAACAAGTAAGTGACGAGTATTAATAAACCAACTACAAAGATATCGAGATTCAACCAGAATTACCCACACCGCTGGATCTAGCGTCAGTCGCACAAGAGCCGTAGATGCAAGCGAAGATTTGCGAAACATGTCCTCAAAATAGGTACGAAAGTGAAGCAGATGTGTTAAAAAATGCGACTCATCTAAAATTTAACAACTACAAAGAGTTTCTGAGAGTATTGTAGATTTCTTAGTATATTGTAATAAATGAGAATACCAGTTGCTGGTAAACACATTTTAGGTGTTTAGCGCAGCATAAACTTGTGACATTGTTGCAAGAACTCAGAACAAAACACAATTGATTCATCAAATCACAACTGAACTGGCCTCAGTACTGTCCACTCTGAGTTCAACTCCAGCTCACCTCAACTCATCAACTTGACTGGACTGCCAGGCAATGAATATACAAAGCAGATTTTGAAAGGGAGCCTGCTAGAATATGCAAATAAATCTTCCAGAGCTGGAAACTTGTGCATAGTGACTTGTTTTGAGTGAGTGAGAGAGAGTGAGTGTTTTGTATGAGCCATTGTTCTGTGCTGACTTAGTAGAGCTGCACCCAGTCCCAGGTAGACAAGCAACCCTGTGTCAACCTTGGTGGTTGGTCAGCTCTATAAATTAGCTGAATGTATATTTGTTATAAAACCAAACTCAGTTTTAATGTTCTTGCAGTAGGGCAGAGTAAGTTCTTGATACACAAATGTAAACAAGATCTTCTAAATTGAATATGCTGTTATGGTATAACTCTCTCTGCTCCAAATATAAAAGCAGGCAATGCCACACTACTTGGTGTCACTTTACCATAGAGTGTAAGAAATTAGATTTACTCATACTACAATTTGCTGCAATACTCTTTCATTTAAGACATTCAAAGTTCAGACAAGCAGAATCATTGTTGAATTCTTCATCATAGTTTTGTTCATCTGCTTAATTTCAAGTATTAGGCGCTGTGGCTTGTTATGTTCTATCAGTTGAATTTTCAAACTGTTTTCTTGGACAGCTTAAAGATCTCATCCCATTTGGACAAAAGGGAAGTATGGCTTTTAGGATCCTATTGTACACCTGCAATCCATGTAATTTATCCAATTATACTGGTAATATTGTGCATGATCAATTACAAGCTCCAATTGCAATTCTTCCATTACTTCCACAGTATGTTTATGATCCCATTTAGTGTATCCTCTGAATATCTCACTCATCTCATTAGCAGTTATTCTGTTTTATCTTTCTTAATGTCCATTGCTCACTATGTAATGAAGTACAAATCTTGTCAAAGTCTTGTACAAGTAAATTCTAGAGGAGAGCAGATAACAGATGCTAGTTGGAGATAGGTTGAAAATGGAGGCAATGGCTTCTGAAACTAATCCCTCAATAATGTCACCCGATCGTCAGAGTAGCGACAAGCCAGTGGGGGAGTGAAGGAGACAGATAGTGCCCAAGCTATGCCCACACGTGGGTGAATGCTTGGCGCTTGCCGAGGGAGAGACGGGGGCAGGGAGAGAAGGAAACAGAGCAAGGTCTGGATGATTCCTTTCCATCCCTTGCCATCGTGAAAGACCGTGATGATTTGGCAACTTTCAAAAACAGTGGCTTGGGTATAAATAAGGGACAAGGAGGTTTGCTAGTCAGTCGTGCAGCATAGCTTCTTGGAGCAAACGGAGTTGCAGCTGGGAGCCAGCGAGCTGTTTTTTGTGGGTGTGGACATTTGAACTGTACTGAGTTGCAAGTTGAGAACTGATAATCATGTAGTGATTTGAAAGTGAATTCTTTAGTTTTTTTATGGGTGGTGAAGCCATGAGAGACTATTGGGTATGTTACGTCATCCTTCTGCAAAGGGCTGCACAAAACATCTTTTTACTTGAAATAAAAAGCATTTTGAATTTCTGTAAACTAGACTTTTAATTTCACGAACCTACAAAGTCACATTTGGTATCAGGAGTGGGATATGATGTTGGAAGCTGCATTTTTTTTTTTTTTTTTTATTTACATCCTCTAACTTTAAGTCATATCAGACGATGAATGAAATGGCTGAAATGATGCTCAAATGAGCCCAGAGTCCATGGAGTTTAGAGTCACCTAACATTCGTCTCTCAGGATAAGAGAAAGCCCAGGAAAAACCTTATCCAGGTAACTCACCCTGAACGAGATTCGAACTGGGGACCTCTTGAGCGTGAGGCAGACACGCTAGGAAGCTGCATAGGCAAAGATTTTAAAGAGCTGAAAGAAATGAGAACAGCGAATGATACCCTCGCTGCGACGTTAACCATGGAAATAAAAGCGGTGAACGCCTGGCTACAGAAATGAAGGTCGAATTAACCGAAATGAAGGGTGGGAACGAGGCCCTGGCCGCTAAATTTGAAGAGCAGTTGGCTGGTGTGAAGGAGGACGTCATGGAGTTGGGTGAGCGCGTCGAAGATCTGGCGCACCGCGTTAACGACCTAGAGGGAAATGCGGACACCACCAAGTCCCTGAACGCCATGGTGGAGAACATTGTTGGCAGAAGATTAACGGATCTGAAGGCCGACGTGCCGAGACGCGACACATCTGCGCGCGTCAAACCACCAAAATACAACGGCACATCAACTTTCGAAGTCTACCGCCGCCAATTCGACACAGTGGCAAAGCACAGGTGGTCACCAGATGAAGATACCGCCAGCCTCCAGGGACGGACCGCAGAAGTTGTAAACGCGGTCCAGACAGCGGCGGCGCCCAAGGACATCTGGGAGGCCCGGGAAAACCGCTTCGAAAATCCGCAGCCTACCGCAGCCAACTGAAGTCTAGGATGCAGCAGCCAGGGGAGACACTGCAGGAGTTCGCCCTGGCAATTGAACAGCTGGCCAGTAAAGCTTTGGTTGACCTCCCACCCGAATTCGCATCCCGAGAGGCCGCCTACACATTCGTCAACGGGGTACGAAACGCCGAGATACGTCAGCGTCTAATGCTCCGTAACTACAAGACCATCCATGAGGTGCTAACGGCCGCATTGAGGATGGAGGTGGCCAAGGTGATGGCTACCCCGACCTCGAAGAAAGGAGTATCCGCTATCCTGGAGACCGAAGACCAGCCAAGGGACGCCGGCGAAAACCAAGTGGCGTGTGTTGGGGGTGTGGCCAGTCAGGACACCTGAAGAGAGATTGCCAACACGAGGGAGAGCAACCGGTAAACGAGTAAGGGATGGCGTGGCGAGGGGCACGTCAGTGCCATCACCATCGCCTCGAGTGACACTGTGGGCCATCAGCCGGCGTATGGATGGCAGCCTCATCACGGACGGTTGGGTAAAGGGGAGGCCGTGCCCTTTGCTTGTGGACACCGGGACAGCCGTTATACCCGCCTCGGTAGCGTAGATGGTAGTGTGTCTGCCTCACGTTCAAGAGGTCCCGAGTTCGAATCTCGCTTAGGGTGAGTTACCTGGATAAGGTTTTTCCGGGGTTTTCCCTTGTCCTTCAAGGCGAATGTCGGATAGCTCTAAACTCCATGGACCCTGGACTCATTTGAGCATCATTTCACCAATTCATTCACGTTCCGATATAACGTTGGAGGACGTAAAATTACAAAAAAAAAAAAAAAACAGCCGTTACCGTCATCAGACCTGACGTAGCCAGGGGTTTGCCGTCGTGAAAACCGAGCCGACCATACCAGCTAGTTACGGCATCGGGCGACACCTTGCCTGTGGAGGAGGCCCTGCTGCAGTTGACCTTGAGACCGAGAGCCGTGCGTCTGTGGGTGTTCGCCGTGGAGGTGGCTGAGGTCATACTGGGATTGGATGCCCTCAGGAGCCACGAGGCGACGGTCGACGTCGGCAGGAAGGCTCAATGGAGAAGAGGTGATACTCCGGCACCCCGAAGAATGCATTGGAATCTTCAGGGTCATTCTGATGGAAGACGTGGTTGTCCCCGTGAGAAGCGAGGTGGTGGAACGGCGTGACTGTAAGGCCATGAAGAACTTGATGCTGGACCGGAAGACGCCTGTACACCTACTTTGTTTAGCCATGTCATTGTTGCCCTGTCGAGAGGAGGTGCCGGTGAGGCTGCTTAATCCAACAGACACCGATCACGACGTCCTGGCTGGGACGGATTTGGGGACGTGTGAGCCCGTTGTCAGCGTAACGCCAATCGACCAGATCCAGGAGCCAGTGCCGACGCAACACGTGGGGCCCCAGCTGGAAGGCTTACTGGAGAGGGCGGCCGACCACCTGACCGCGACTACGGCCGCACGGACCGAGTGCTTCACCGCATCGACACCGGAGACGCCCGGCCCATTCGGCAAGCACCCAGACGCGTTCCGCTGGCAAAATAACTGCTGTACGGTACGGCTGGAGGACATGAGATCCAGGGGAGTGATTGAAGAGTCTGACAGCCCTTGGTGTTCCCCTGTAGTCTTGGTGACGAACGGCGAGCTACGCTTCTGCGTGGACTACAGGAAGCTGAATGCTGTCACCAGGAAGGACTGCTTCCCCTTACTCCGGATTGATGACACCCTGGACACGCTTGTTGGTGCGCGGTGGTTCTCGATCCTGGACTTGAAGTCGGGTTACTGGCAGGTAGCTCTAGACCTGAGAGACAAGAAGAAGACCGCATTCTCTACAGGCCAAGGGCTTTGACAGTTCATAGTTATGCCCTTTGGTCTCTGCAACGCACCAGCTACCTTCCAACGCCTCATGGAATAGTGATGAGAGGATTGACTTATGACGCCTACTTGCTGTACCTGGACGACATAATCGTCGGCAAGTCATTCGAGGACCATCTCGATAACCTGAGCAAGGTGTTACAGAGACTGAAGGCGACCAACCTGAAGCTGAACGTGAAGTGACAGCTCTTCCGCAGGGAAGTCAACTACTTGGACCACATAGCCTCACCAACAGGAGTGGCCACAAACCCGGAGAAGAGAAGCCGTGAGATATTGGCCTCGTCCAAAGGATAAGCGAGAGTTGCGCAGCTTTTTGGGGTTGTGCAGTTATTACTACCACTTCATAAAGGGCTTCTCCAACATCGCCAAGCCCCTCACCCGCCTGACGGGAGAACATCAGCCTTATGTGTGGACGGAGGACGCCTACGGCGCTTTTCAGCAGCTGAAGCAGACACTCTGCAGTGCTCCTATTTTGGGATTCCCACAACCAGGCGATGCCTTCATTATGGACACCGGCGCCAGCGACCATTGCATTGGAGGCGTCCTGTCCCAAGTTCAGGATGGTGGTTGATAGCTTACTACAGCAAGACGCTGTCCAAAGCAAATAAAACAATACTGCGTCACTCGGTGAGAGCTACTGGCGGTAGTGAAGACCTAGAAGCACTTCCACAAGAACCTTTACCTGACTACTTAGTTTTAGAAACCTGGAAGGCCAGACACCCCGATGGGTCCAGAGGCTGCAGGAATACGACTTCACCTCCGAACATTGTAGAGGGAAAAGCCACGCCAACACAGACGCCATGTCCCAAAGGCCTGCCCTGAAGAGTGCGGTCAATGCACAAGAGTGGAAGAGAAGCATTTCACAGCTGTCAGAATGATAACGGCAGTGCTTGCGGACGGTTGGGATAGCGCAGGCCAGAGGAGGGAGTAGCTGGCGGACGCCGACTTGGGGCCACTCTGGAAGGAAGTGGAGGCAGGGACAAGACCGACCTGGGGGGACATGCACCTAGAAGCGCTGGGTGTAAGTCGTACTGGGACCAATGGAACTCGCTAAAGACCAAAGAGAGCTTGCTGTTTCGGGTAAGTGAATCACCTGATGGGAAGACGCAGAGAGAGCAGTTGGTGCTTCCCCGGAGTAAGGTCCCGGAAGTCTTAGAAGAAGTACACGCTGATACTTCAGGAGGACACCTGGGAGCAAACCGAACGATCGACAAACTCCGACAGCGCTACTACTGGCTGAGGCTTCGAGTAGACGCTGAGGATATGGTGACGTCTGTGTCACGTGTTCGCGGCGATTCACGGCTCCCGGAGTAGGAGCCGGGGTCACATGCAGCAGTACAACGTCAGGGCTAACTTCGAACGCATCGTTGTCGACATAGCTTGACCATTCCCAGTGGCCGTGGACTACTTCACCAAGTGACCGGAGGTGTATTCCATCTCGAACCAGGAGGCGAAGATAATCTCAGACTGCCTCGTGGAGCAACTATTCTGCCGTTTTGGTGGGCCGTTAGAGCTCCACAGTGATCAGGGCACCAATTTTGAATCTAACCTGATGAAGGAGGCACTAGAAAGACTTGGGGTGAACAACACCCGCACAACATCTCTACACCCACAGTCGGACTGCATAGTCGAGAGGTACATCAAGACACTAGAAGAACATCTGAGGAAGATCGTGGCCAGCCATTAGCGAGACTGGGACGTCAAGGTTACACTGTTCTTGCTGGCCTACCGCTAGTCAGCAAACGACATTACTGGTTTGACGCCAGCAAGATTAATGTTCGGCCGAGAGCCGTGCCTCCCTTGAGACCTGGCTTTTGGGAGCCCCTCGGAAGCAAAACAGTCAGCAACCGAGTATGTGCAGAACCTCGTGGACCATCTCTACGACATGCATGAGATGGCTCGTCAGAACATCCAGATGACGAGCGACCGCATGAAGACCCGGTACGACAGGCAAACCAACAGCCAAGTTTTCCAGCAAGGTGACCTGGTCTGGTTGTACCGACCTACACAGACCAAGGGATGCTGCCCGAAACTTCAACAACCGTGGCAAGGACCGTACCAGAAGGTGCCCCAAGGGAAGATGTTGGTGGCACACCTGGATCGTCTGGCCCGCTACAATGGTGCTGTTCGGGATGACCAGCCATGAGGAGGGAGCCATGTCACCCGATCGTCGGAGTAGCGACAAGCCAGTGGGGGAGTGAAAGAGATAGATAGTGCCTAAGCCTCTATACACGTAGGTGAATGGTTGGCGCTTACAGAGGGAGAGAAGGAAACAGCGAGGTCTGGATGATTCCTTTCCTTCCCTCGCCTTCGTGAAAGACCGTGATGCTTCGGCAACTTTCGAGAAACAATGGCTCGGGTATAAATAAGGGACAAGGAGGTTTGCTAGTCAGTCATGCAGCGTAGCTACTATGAGCAAACAGAGTTGCAGTTGGGAGCCAGTGAGCTGTTTGTTGTGTGTGGAGATTTGAACTGTACCGAGTTGCAAGTTGAGAACTGATAATTGTGTAGTGATTTGAAAGTGAATTCTTTTGTTTGTTTACATGTGGTGAAGCCACGAGAGACTGTATTGGTGTATGTTACTTCATCCTGCTGCAAAGGACTGCACAAAACATCTTTTTACCTGAAATAAAGAGCATTTTGAATTTCTGTAAACTACACTTTTAATTTCACGAACCCACAAAATCACAATAACATAAAAACATAAGTGACAAAGTGTCAATAAACCAACTACAAATAGTTTTGAATTCTAGTAAGTCTTTGTACCAATGAAAATTTCATAATGTTATTCCTATTGTTCTGGTACATTTATAAAACTGTTCTGTGAAATGTCTACATCATCAAAAAAGTTAATGAAGATCTATGGAGGTAAATTTATTTTAAGATTTTTTAATCCAAACCTTTGCTAGAGTATTTTTTCCAGAAGGTCTTTTTTTTTCTCTTTATTGTTTTGAATGTCAATCCAATATTTTTAAAACTGTGTACAGAACATTGTAAGTTATTTTCTGATGAAGTTATCAAAGCTAAATCATCTTCAAAAAGTAATGAATGTAGTAATGTAATAGTAAATTTCTATTGAGTTCCATATAGTCATGCTGTCATTGTTTCTGTTCTTTATATACATTTGGAAAGAGCTGTTGATGTGCAGTTTTCATAAAGTTAAATAGTAGTCAGGGACTTTTTTAGGATATATACAGATTTTAATAATGCTTATAAATTACATTTTTTAAACAAGCTATAACTTTTAAATGGAACAATTACATTAACATAATTAGAGTAAATGAGAATGACATTCATATTTATTGCAGGATTCTAGTGCAAGTATTTATGAGAAATTGTATTTTGAAACCTTTCCACACGAACAGTTTGTTCCACTCAACTGAGGACATTGTTAAATTTTTGTAATACTTTTTATGCATTTACATTTAGTTTCATCTCAGTTTGACTGTTTATAAATATTTTTATAGAACCTTTTGTTTATTGCCACTAAAAAATACAATTCTTTCTTTGTGCTGACAGATGGCACTTTACCCTAACTTCACTGCTGTCATCGAAATACAGAGGAACTTATCTGTTTTAATAGCTGCATTACCATACATACCTGTAATTCTGATTTCACTTTCTTACATTCATTATCTTGTTCATAATTTACAGTTTTCTGAGTTTTGTGCCCATTTTTCAATTTCATAAATATGCCACTGTGAGTATTCTCTAATTCTTAGATCACAAGCTTCAATTCTTTCATCAGTTTTACACGTTCTATAACACACACAAGTTTCTGAAGAGCTGTTTCAACAGCCACCATTTCAGAACAACCATGTAAAATAAGGTAAATGCCATATATATTTCATTCCACCAATATATATAGAGTCAATATCAGACGTCTTGGCAACTATTTTATTTATATATATATGTTTATTTTGAATATGCAGTTATTGCATTTTATATATATATTTATATATATTTGAAAACATTATGTACACAGTATGGGATTCCATGACCAGATGACATCTGAGTGCATTGGTGGCTACTAGACAACACATGCAAATGTTAGTATCACAGGAGTGAAGCCGAGATAGGAAAAATGGCATCGCGAGGTTTAGTCTGCCCACCCATACCTAGGAGTGCTAATTACTGGAATCACAAAAGATGATTGGCTGATTCAAGTTCCAAGTTTATACCATTTTGGAGTTCAGTGTGTACAAAGACCCACATTAGATACTGCCTGTGGGTTTTGGTAAAAATCTTTTCCGTGTGATGGTTTTTCACCAGGAACAAATCAGAGAGGTAACTATAAATTGTGTTATTTCTTCTTGAATATATTTATGGGTAATATTGGCATTTTCTTTTCATTTGGATGAAATTGTAGTAGCAGTGAGTTAGATAGTGAGCAGTAAACATTAGATAAGTTAAATAGGTTATTGTTTGTGTTTTTTGTATTATAATGATTAATGATTGTATTAATTTTCAGTTATACAGGAAGAATGAGATAGACCTACGATTGACATCCTTTGTAACATTGTGGTTTTAAAATCCTGAATGGAAACTCAAAATATGAAGGTATATTATTGTTCATTAATGATTAATATTATTCATGTTCATTAGACTTAAATTTCTCCAGCCACGTAAACAGTCTTCACCAATATTTTTTAATGCATTCGCTTCTTAAGTAATTATTAAGATGATGTGAACTAGAAGGAAAAATTGAGTTATGAATTTGTAGAATTCTTATTCTTGAGGGCCACTACCTCATGAGAATAAAAGTAGTCAACATCAGTTAATGTTATTGATCCATTTAAAAGTTATGGCAAATTTTCCATACCTTTTGTTCACATGGTATAAGGTTTTCTTTTTATTGTATTATTGTTCACCGCTCCTATTAGTGTTGTCAGTTTTCTTATGGATATAAGTATCGCTAGTTTTGTTTCACAGTGTTGATATTTTCAGTGCATTCATGTTTTTATGAATAGCAGCGCTTCAGCCACCAAGGCCAGGCCCTCTGTTCTCCTAGAAGACAATGGCTGTCTTAATATTGAATAACCAAACATTTTTGTGACAAACCCTTTTTCTTCATTCTTTTAGTTCTCTTAACTGTTACCACTTAACAAATTTTAAATTACATTAATAAGCAAACAGAACAACACAACCATATCAGAAAGTGACTACAGATTACTCATGAATAATGGAAATTTGTGCCTGTTATACAAGTCAAATTGCCTTCAAGAGTAAGGCAACAGAAACAAAACAAAATTTACATACATATATTCACATATACAGGAGAAAATACACTTATGTTGATAGGATTTGAGCCATGGATTTATATCATTGCTGTAACCAGCTGAGCTCCATGGCAATATGCCAATAAAACAAAACTCCCCAACTGACTCACATTTTTCCCTATAAACCAGTTCTCAAATTCATATTGAGAACATAAAATATGAAGCTATTAACAGTGAAGCAAACATATGTATACAAATATAATAATTTGTAACTTAAAACTTCACTTATCTTATAAGAAATGATGAAACTTTTCTTATAAATGTTCGGGATCGCTATTTCATGGAAATTCTTCCACATCGTCAGCCGGAACCACAAACTAAACTGTCGTCATCACTACAAACGCTAGATGTTAATATGTTCTTGTTAGTGCTACCAAAATCTGAAAATGAAACAAATTTAAAAACAGAATTAACTGCCGGTATTTCAGAATTCATTACGCGGTGTTTGTTTTTTAAAATAAATATCTTTTCCCAAACCATTAAATCTATTGGACCATTTAATTGTTTTAATAATTTAACTTCTGGATTTATTTCATGGTTAAATGACCAAATATGATCTGCTACGGTAATAAATGGTCCAATAGATTTAATGTTTTGGGAAAATATATTTATTTTAAAAAACAAACATCTCATAATGAATTTTGAAATACCGGCAATTGATTCTGTTTTTAAATTTTTTTCATTTTCAGATTTTGGTAGTAGTAACAAGAACATAGTAACATCTAGCGTTTGTAGCAATAATGACAGTTTTAATAGATAGAGTCAACATAAAAATTCAATGCATGTTGGCCATGGTAGCTCAAAGGTTAAGAGTGACTGGACGGAAACCAGGAGATCCATGGTTCAAATCCCGGCCATGGCATTGAATTTTTCATGTTGACTCTATCTATTAAAAGCCTTAGCCTATATATGGCTAGTGTGGAGAAATGATTAATTTCCATCAATTAACTAAAATAATGACAGTTTTGTTTGTGGTTCCGGCTGACGATGTGGAAGAATTTCCATGAAATCGCCATCCCGAACAATTTATAAGAAAAGTTTCATCATTTCTTATAAGATAAGTGAGGTTTTAAGTTACAAATTATTATATTTGTATATATCATATTGAGATATTTTACCTCAGTGGCAACATACAATCTTGTGGACTTCGTTAACCACAATTAGATCAATCAGTGTTAATTAATTGTTCATCACATGTGCCAGGTATATTCTAAAGTTTTCATGACAGTGATAAAGTTGATCAAATTGTAAATATACCACTTGCTGATTGCTGGCTAAATAATATATTTATTACTGAAGTTGATTATAGTCCCTTTAAAATTGTCCAGTGGACTACAAATTGCAAATTAGTGGTGCTACATATTGCATTTTATTTTTGTTTACTTTTAGGAAGTACACAAAGTTGGAGTTAAAATATACCTATGATTGTGAGGATGTCCAGTGTTGATGCTTTAAATCCATGCACAAAGTGAAATGATAAATGAAAGTATTAAATGAAGTGACACTGTTGCTAATTTGTTGTATTGCTGAGAATGAGCTAGTGACTAACAAAATAGGTGTTGGCATGTGCAGAAATTTCTACACTGTTTGTAGAAGTTTCTGTGTAAGAAGCAGAATACAATTATTCATTTTAGTTAAACTTCGCTTCACTGTGGTGTTCCAATACAGTTAAATCTCGATACATTTACAAAAGTTTGTGCTATCTGGATAATAGAACAAATGAAGGGTAAAATAAGTGTTATTCTTTCCATTTGCTGTGAAATTCCACATCCTATGCCGGCTATAGGTTCACGCAAAACTTGTATAAAAAAGGACACACTATGAAGCGTACAGAAAAAGATTACTTATTGTAAGATCTTTACATTGAGCCTCAAAATTTATCATTAAATTTGGTATAATTATGTGTTATTCATAGAAACATCCTTGTAAACAGAATTAGTGATTTGAACCAGCAACCATTACAAAACCTGGTTAAACTGCAGAATAAGGATGTAGACTTAGATTGGTGTGGAATGAGGTTACACAATCAGGCTGTTATCAACTGCAGAGTTCTGAAATATGCCAAGACAGCGAAATGTTGCTAACGCATTTTCTTTTTCTTGTTGTAAACTAATGGTATTGTAATGCATAAGGAAACTGGCAGTGTATAATAATAAATGGAAGTTAGTAAGCTTATATAATTAGCCATAGATTATAAGAGAGAATATTGATTGTTACATTACTGTGCTATTAATAATAATAATAATAATAATAATAATAATAATAATAATAATAATAATAATAATAATAATAATAATAATAATAATAATAATAATAATAATAATAATAATAATAATAATAATAATATAAGATTATCATCATTATTATTAATTATTTAAAAAGTAAAAGAAGTTGAAACTGGCCAAACTATTGTGGGTAAATAATGATATTCTGCTAGTTTCCTTATGTATTACAGTATCGCTAGTTTAGTGACATAGTGTTGCTATTTTCAGTGAAAGCATGCTTTCACTTTTGACAGTGCTGCAGCCATGACGTCATGCCCACCATTTGTTTACGTTGTTACTCTACAATTGAAACCAGCTTTAGTATTCGTGACATGAGATTTTCAAATTGCTTTAATCAAATTGTTTAAAGCAGTTTGAATAGCTCGTGTGCAGCTACAATACTGAAGCTCATGTAACTTAACATTTTGTGTTAACTTTAATCAGCCGACCCAGACAGTCAAGCAGGTATGGAAAATCCATAATAGTAGCCACTGCCAATGTAAATATTTGGGAGCGCATCTTTCCTAGCTTATTCCTGCTATCCCACTATGTGACACTGCCATCGGCTCATCTCACCTCAGCAACGATTAACCCAGGAGTTTGGAGTTCTATAATTGGAACATAGTTTTTCTGCTTGTGAGTGTCATACCGAGCTACGACAAGTATAAGGTGGTAAGGCGTTGCCTTATCGAACTGTTGCTCTGTGGGTGGAGGCCTTCAAATGTGGACGCATAGCAACTGTTGAGATGCCACACAGTGGACCTGCAGTGTGCGCACTCAGAGGTGCAAGTAGTTGCTATCGAAACCATTTAACAGATGATAAGCTTTTTTTTTAATTTACATCTTCCAACGTTAAGTCATATATATTGGACAATGAATTAAATGGATGAAATGATTCTCAAATGAGTCTGGGATCCATAGAGCTTAGAATTACCGGACATTCATCTTTCATCATAAGGCAAAACACCCAAAAAATATGCCTTATCCGGATAACTCATCATGACTGAAATTTGAAACGTGGTCCTCTTGAACATGAGGCAGACATGTTACCATCTGTGCTACACAGGTGAGTTAATTGACATTGGACTGTGTCGGAAGTAATTGGTATGTCTGGATGACATTTTACAGAATGACTTGAAGATGCTCAAGGTTTGCGCACAGTGGGTGCCACATTAACTGAGGTGCAAAAAAGCACTCAATACAAGATATGTGGTATCAATCTGGAGCGATTACAACATGAAAGAAATGAGATGTTAAATTGAATTTTTGGCGTTGAAATGTGGACAAGAGCATATGAATAGAACTAAATAATAGTGATGGCGGTGGTTAATTCTTGACTGCTTGTAGACTTATTACAAGTTTTAAGTATTCTTACTATATAAGAATCATATACGAATAAGTTAACATTTCATAGTTCATCATGTCTGTATAATGGGCTATTTTCAAGATATTGCTTTAAGTAGGGGTTAAGTTAGGGGTTAGGTAGTCCACATACTAACTTTCATGGTTTTAGTTCTCTTGGTAGTTTGATTATCTGCACCCCCAGAACTCAATACCATATAACAAATGTGTAGATATATAATACCATAGAAGATGTTTTTTAACACATTCAAAGTTTTAAATCTAGAAAAATATCTCATTAGGTATATACCTATCAATTTGCGCATTTGCATTTTCCATTTTTTTTTTTTTTTTTTTTTTTTTTTTTCTGATTGCTCAAATATGATGAGAGTAATTTTTCTGCTAGACCCCCTATCAATATATCCCTTATCCTAAATACTATTTAGTTTCCTAAGTAATATTCTATTATCCACACAATCAAACACTTTTTTTTAAATCTAGGAATACACCAATCTTATTCTCACTTTCAAGTTTGGCTACGGTCTCGTTAAGAAAGTCTGTGGTGGCTGTTATAGTAGAGTAATTCTTATGAAAACCATGTTGTGTATTCCTAACTATATTGTTTACTAACAGAAATTTTTCCATCCTGACAAGTATAACCTTCTCTAGGAGTTTTGCTAGTGTTGAAGTTAAAGGATAGGTTGATAACTTGATATTAGAGTTGTATCGCCTTTTTTGAAGATTGGGCATACAATACTAATTTTTAAACATGTGGGAAATTCACCACATACCAGAGAATAATTTATTAAATGTACAAGAGCCTTCATCAATTCATATTTACTTTGTTTTAAACTTGTTGATGTTATATCATCCCAGCCATGAGATTGTTGTGAAGACTGTTAATTATGTTTAATAGTTCCCTTTCATCTGTAGGACATATAAATATTGATTTGATATCAAGACTCTCTTCCCCTTGAATTGTTTGACCTATACTGCTATTTGTTACAGACAGAGTTAAAAGATATTCATTAAATATATTGCATATAACATCTGGATTTGTTTCCACCTTATTCAGATTATTATGATTTTTTTCATTTTTTCCACCTGTTGTCTGCCTCATTTATTACATTCCAAGTGTCCTTAGTTGCATTTCTGCTATTTTCTAATTTTTCTTTGTATTCAGTACCCCTTATTTTAACCAATAAATTTAAAAATTCTTTTTTTGAGTTTTTGAATTTATTTTTGTAGTACTCCCAACCTGTTGAATTTTTAGAATTTATATGCATCCTTCATTCTATTTTTGATATCAATTCCCTCTGTATTTAGCTTAATTAGTCAAATGAATGGTATCGTCATGATTCTCCATGAAGACACAACTTTCGACAGAATCCATTACCCATGAAGGTTTTGCTCATTTTGGCTCATGGCAAACAAAGGTATTCTAGTGTGTCATCTGAACTGTCACTACCACTTGCTGCACACTCTGGAGGAAACGTCTAGGGCTTCTAAACAATGCAAAATCCATAATAATGAAACTGTCCACATTACATTTGTCTAAAACATTGTATGCCGGTGGGGAGATCTTGAAGCTCCCTCTGTACTCCTGGTCTGTCCATGAAAACTTCGATCTCATTCCTAAAATGAAGACGGCACTGTGTGGGAAGCGGTTTGTAAACAGGGAGGATGTCGTAGTTGAATTCTGGCCCTAAGGGGAAAATGTACTTCAGACAACAGCGGATGTTGATTTCAGTTTTAAAGCTATGTTTGGGACTATTTAACTGTAATCCAAAAAATGTTTTGCATTGAGTTGTCACCGATGATGAGAACAGCAAACATTATATTCTGGAAACAAAACAAAGTAATGCTTGCTTCCAGAAAATTTGCTCCCATGAAGACAGATGGTCCCTTGGGCCACAAAAGCAATGCCAATGATATTTTGGAATGGAAAGCTACTGACTTGTTAACTGTATAACAGTACTAGCCTATTGAAAGAAGTTGAAGCTGCCATTTACTGAAGAAAAAAAAATTGTTTCACCACGGCAACTCACCAGCACATTCATTCAGTGTATCCGCCAGCAGCATCAGGGGCACTGGTGGACTGAGGAACCGCCCGAGGTGGGTCAGACGTGTACTCGCTATGGAGAGGGTTTAACCACATGGTGACGGGATGTGGATGTTGCAGGGTGGCCGGTGAAGGTTGGGGCAGAAGGGAGATAGCTAGTTGCTCCTCATCGGCTGCAGATTCGGGTGCGAAGGCCCGTGTGCACCGCTAGTAAAATTATTGAAACAGGAAGTGATGGGTGAAAAGATCCAGGAAAAATCTTGGGTAGGAAACAAATTTAGATCCCGCTGAAATATGTATTTTATGGTTACCGGTAATACCCACAAGCCCGCGGGATAGCCGATATTGCTTTGTGCGTCGTTTTCTTTGGCGATAGTCCCCAAAGACCTAACCACGGTGCTCTGATGAGATGGTAGCCTTTCGCAAAATTTGGCGGCCCGGCGCTTAATTTCATCCTCCACGTAGCTGAGGGTTGAAGCTTCGTGAAGCAATCTCACGGGGAACTGGCTGCCTTGGTAGCGTAGATGGCATGACTGCCTCGCGTTCAAGAGGTCCCGAGTTCGAATCTCGGTTAGGGTGAGTTACCTGGTTAAGCTTTTATCCGGCGTTTTGCCTTTCCCTGATACACGAAGGTCAGGTAACTCTTAAGCTCCATGAACCCCGGACTCATTGGAACATCATTTCACCCATTTCATTCATTGTCCGATATGATTTAACGTTGGAGGCCGTAAATTATACAA
Source organism: Mantis religiosa (assembly GCA_030765055.1). NCBI lineage: Eukaryota > Metazoa > Arthropoda > Insecta > Mantodea > Mantidae > Mantis > Mantis religiosa. The sequence goes on along the minus strand of CM060951.1, from coordinate 115,799,459 downwards.
ATAAGGAGATATCTATTCTGTACACGTTGGAGCCTGCAGCAGTAGGTTAAATAAGAGTGAACGAGCACACAGTTTATGGGCAATAGGTTAAATAAGAGTGAACGAGCACACAGTTTATGGGCAAGATGGCGGCCGTGCGCAATCTATGTATTTAAAGAATTTATTATCCTATTTAGTTTATTTTTGCTGTATTTAGAGGTTTTCGGGGCGTATTTAGCGTTGTTTTTTGTTATTTAAGGGTTTCTAGGGGAAATATTTAAAGGCTTTTGCGACGTATTTACTAGCTTTTTGAAGTATTAGGGATTCTTGGGGTGCATTTAGCCCGTTTCTGGTGTATTTAGGAGCTTCTGGAAGGTATTTACCAGCTTATTGCAGAATTTAGAAGCTTTTATCGTGTATTCAATGGCGTTTGCTGGGGCGTATTTAGAGGCATTTGAAGTATTTAGGACTTTATTGGGTTGTATTTAAGGTCCTTTTTATGTATTTAGGGGCTTTTGGAGCGCATTTAGAGGCTTTTTGAAGTATTTAGAGCTTCTAGCGATGTACATAGAGGTTTTTGGGAGGTATCGCGTCTAGGGGAGTGCATTTAGTGTCTTTTGGTATATTTAGAGGCCTTTGAGTCGTATTTAGAGACATTTGCTGTGTTTGGGGGCTTTTAGGGCATATTTTCTATTTTTTTTTTCAGGTATTCAGAGGCTTCTGGGGGTGTATCTAGAGACCTTTGCGACATATTTAGTGTCCTGAGAGGTGTATTAGTGACTTTATGGTGTAATTTAGAGCTTCTTGGGATGTATTTAGAGGCTATTGGGACATACTTACTGACTTTCTGATGTATTTATAAGCTTTTGAGCTGTACTTATCGTCTTTCTGTTGTATTTAGTGGCTCTTGAGACGTAATTAGAGGCTTTCTGGAGCGATTTAATGGCTTCGAAATGCATTTAGGAGCTTTTTGAAGTGTAATTTAGAGATATTTAAAGCGTTTTTAGCGACTTTGGCATGCATTTAGGACGTTCTTAGAGTGTATTTAGAGGTTTATGGAGTTTATTTGGTGGCTTTGGATTGCATTTACAAGTTTCTTGGGGAGTGTATTTAGAGTCTTTTGGGATGCATTTAGTGGCTTGGCAACTATTTAGGAGGTTCTCGGGGTACATTTACTGTCTTTAAGTTGTGCTTAGTTGACTTAGACTGCATTTGATTTGCAGTAGTTCATCATGGTTTTAATCATTTCAAAACGTTTACTCCTGATTTGTAATCGGAGCTTCTATCAGTTTAAACTAACCTAACCAAAACCCAAGTCTTCCTCTTATGTTTTACTATTTCACCCTATTATAAACTAAGCTAACCTAACCTAACACTTTAACCTAACCCAAGTCTTTCACTCATGCTTTACTGTTTTCATCCTATTATAACCTAAGCTAACCTAACCTAACACTTTAAACTAACCAAAGTCCTTCAGTTATGCTTTACTATTTCATCCCATTATAAGCTAACCTAACTTAACACTTTAACCTAACCCAAGTCCTCCACTTATGCTTTACTGTTTTCATCCCATTATAACCTAACCTAAGCTAACCTAAACTAACACTTTAACCTAACCCAAGTCCTCCGCTTATGCTTTACTGTTTTCATCCCATTATAACCTAACCTAAGCTAACCTAAACTAACACTTTAACCTAACCCAAGTCCTCCACTTATGCTTTACTGTTTTCATCCCATTATAACCTAACCTAAGCTAACCTAGCCTAAGCTAACCTAAACTAACACTTTAACCCAACCAAAGTCCTTCACTTGTGCTGTACTACTTTACCCATTATAACCTAACCTAATCTATCCTAACTGTGCTTTTTGCTACATGGTTAAACTTTGTGAATACATAGGTTAATTGTTTACGTTGTTTCTGTGCTCACAGTGGTAGTTTGGCTACATTGGCTAATTGATCAGGTGTGGTTACCTAACCTATCTCTGTGTTTCTTTTGAAGCATTTGTTTTTCACATTGTATTCTTTGCACTAACTTCCCTTCACTCTATCCTCTTTTATGAAGCTTTAAATCTAACACTGTCTGATACTCTAACCACTGATATTGAAGTACTTATAGATTAGTTTTATGCGGAATATTTTGTAAATTCTCTTATGATATCCCCTTCCAAGCTTTTACTTGTGTTTGTATAACGTATATCAGGGTATACTTAGCTTGTAGTTCAATGGTAGACGCCTCTCCTCTTTTATCTGGGCTGGAGACCAGCACTAGAATGTAATCCTAGTGGCAGAGTTAACGCCTTCCTCCATTTTTATCATTTCTTCTTTCTTCTTCCGGCGTCTTGGGAGTCACAGGATAGATGTCACTTGTGTAAGTATTCATTCTGTAGGTTAGCGTACAGAGATCACCATTATCTTCTAATCTAAGTTGCCCCCTCTTGCATTCTTTTTGAAACAATATAGTGTCCGTACGCGTATGTTGATACTCCATTCTCAGCAATCATTCTCTTGTCGTCATGAGGAGATAGGGCTATTTTATTAGCTTCAACTGTTGAAACATTATGTTTTTGGGATAGGATTAGGTTCATAGGAGTTCTTAGAATCTTTTGGGTTTTAAGACAATTCACATAGCTATCGAAGTTGATGTATTGCTTGATTGCGCTACGCTTTATGCCTTTAATCTTCTTGATTACACCTCCATCCATGTCGAGAGCATACATCTTGGGTCTCAGTCCTACAAAACGATGAATAATTTTTCCACAGGCTTCATCTTTAAATTTTCCCAAAACTTTCCTGTTGTTTTTAGAATGGCATATATTGTCGACAGGATAATCAGCTGTATCCAGATGTTCAAGAAAACGTAGCTTATCCTGGTATATATCTCTTGTAGTCACTCTATGGATGAAAGAGTCTGTATCCATGTACATGAGTTTTAGATTTTCAAGCCCGTAATACGGTAATAACACATCTTAATGATATCGATACATCAAGGTCTTTGAGATATCCAACACACACACCCCAATGTATATAGGTTTGTTGAACACTATCTCTCGCGAAGCCATGTGTACTGCAGCCAGATTAGATCCATATATAGTTCGATCAATAAACGTAGGCTTAGCAACCAGCTTTTCCAATGTCATCCAATCGGTAACAAGTCGTATATTCAGTCGATTTCTTATATTCCCCATAGTTTTTCCAAACATAGCATTGTTAAAAAGTTTGTACAGATCCTTCTCGAAATCATTGCTAGATCCTTGTCGTAGCCGGTTATTGAATTCGACATAAGGCTTTAACCAGGACGACTGTCGAAATTGTAGCACACGATGGATCTTTATCAGTTGTAACCCATGATCAAGGGCTTGCTTGAAGGTCATGTAATGCACCACATACTTAGTTCGTGATCCAAGGTGTGGAATTAGCTTCTTTGTAGAAGAATCCTTAGGCTTGATGCACTCAGGCAGGAATGGTAAATCATTATGCAGCTCATGAAGTTCTGTAGGATATTCAAGGTCCACTTCTAAAATGTAGCCGAGAGGGTCATCTTCTCGTAGTATTTCTAGGTTAATATCTGCCGGAGAAACCCACTCAAAACCCCCATAAGGAAGGGCGTGGCACATTGCCGAGCCATATTGGTTATTTGCGTCCTCGTACGTAATATATTGAGTAGGCTTACTCGAGTCATACTCTTCCATGTAGATGTTGTTCGCCTTTGCATACCGATGAGAAACTTGACATAATCCTCCTCTTATACCTGATTCAACCATGAGTAGCTGATCGTAATCCTGTAGCAATTCTAGTTGAATTCCCGTATACAGCAGCATTGCATCCCACGTAAGTCCAGGAGATGTAAAATAATGGGCAGGATCAACTTTATGCGTTTTTAGGGTCTGGTCTCTGAATGTCTCAAACACAGCACTTAATAGAAGAACATCTGAAGTTAGATAGAGATCGCTATACTCTCCTAATGTTTTAATGTTAAACTGTCTCCATACACTTTTTGCGTGTTCATACTCTCCATCACTAATTTCTTCTGTGTTCAGCTTGTTGTAGAATGCTTCCCTTGGAGGTAGTTCTGTTTCATTTAAAACATCCCACGATGTAACGTAATCGTAGGGGAAAACACCCTTACGTGTCATCTTTTTGATCTGCTCTGCTCCAAAGTGCTTTAGGGTTTCAGGATATGATGTTAGATTTTTTGCTAGTTTATCCAAGCTGGTGCTAAGGAAGCGGTAGGTATCCACAAAGCAAAGTTTTATATTTCCAACATACTTCGAAAATGATATGTAACTTTCCTCAGAGCTAGGAATAACTTCTACTCTATCGCTAGTACAGCCTAACTCCTTAACAATGAAATGGGAGTCATATCCACTCAGGTTATGTATGAAGACGGGAATATAATTAGGCGTTTTACAGGTTAGATTGCACTGATTATGTAGACTTCCTCGATATTCTCCGCTTACATGATCATGATCCCGTACTTTCCAATTATCTCCGGTAAATTCTTTACCACATAAGTAGTATTCTGTAGAAGATTCGAATGATTTTTGCTGCTCATCTGTTAGAGTTAATGGAGCGCCAGTTTCATATACACCATTAATCTTCTTTGCGATAAAACTTACATATTCCATAAACTTCGGTGCAGCATCATAACCACGATATACATAGGGTTCTGTAGGAAGATCAGTCTGTAAACCTTCAATTGTAGCTGAGGATTTGACATAAACACAGAAACTCATAGGAATATGCTTCTGATATGGAACTGTATAAGACGTTTCGGGATTAGAAGAACACCCCTGATAAGGAGTAAGAATGCTTTCAAAGTCAGCATAGATGACATAAGGTAATTTCAACATCCTTTTATAATTCTTGAATCTAACGATAGATTTCTCCTTCGTTGGCATAACAATCTTAGCAGCTCCGTGTTGGCTACATATTTTTCTATGCTCACTTAACTTGTCCACTCCTCCTCGTCCATACTGATCATCAAAGTGCATAAAACAGCGTTTACAGATGTAGATCTTTCCCTGGCGTTTAGTTCTTTGTTGATGAATAAGTCTCTCGAAATTCTTTATATACACGTAATGATGACGTCCAGCAGCATTATTTAATAGAAGCAGGTCACGATGGTCGGGCAGTTCTTCATCGACAACCTTCATAGGAAACACTTGTTTCTTCTCATCCAGTCCGAAAACATTTATAGAGATATTATTTTTTCTTTCAAATTTAGGAATATCAGTCAAGCTCGCAGGAAACGAGACGCAGGTAAAGTCATATCTTTCTTGAAGATCATTATATTTGTTAACACGATGAGGATTCCTTTGAATGAATTTGGCAAGTATGGCGTACATGAAACATTTTTCATCTTCATAGTTCTGTGGATTTATGCAGGCTTCTTTCGCTTCTAAAAATGGCGGTAGAGGGATGTAACTGCTTCCTCTTAGCGCATTCTTCCTGTTAATTCTAACTCGAACACCGTCAACAGCTAATAAATCCCAGTTGCTTCCCTTAAGTTGACTTTCCTCCATTTCAGTACAAAGTTTCTTGAATTTCCTTTCCAAGATGGCATCCAAGTCACTTTCCAAAAGTATTGCTTGATTTTGCGTTTTGAAGGCTTTATCAGTAGTATCTCCAACTTCATTTACAAACTGACATTCAGTCATGATGTTACATTTAATACTTTTATGAATCCTTAGCTCCTTCTGAATGGCTTGAATAATCCGCTGCTTCGACTCTCGGAGATACGTAGACAGATCTTGGCGTGTACTACACTGTATGAAATATGATTTCAGCCGATCTTGAAAAGCTGTCTCGTATTCAATGACATCATCTTCATCGGGAACCATTAACAGCAGTTTATGTTTAGTAGGCTCAATCTTGATTTTCTTGGCAGTAATTCTACTACAACGTTCTTGATGTGCATCTCTGCGATGTTCAGTACCATAAACCTCTCTGCAATGCTTACATTCATAATACTGATCGCAAGCCAGTTCATGTCTCTTTTTGTGGTAGTTCCTCAGGAAACACTTCCCACATTTGCTACACTTGTATTCCGGTATAGCATTTAAAAGAGATTCCATCACTTTAGTGTTCCACATCGTAGCACTAATCAAATTAATTCGTGTATGAATATGTCGCTCACTAACTGTTTCATACACTTTTCACTTCTTTTCTACACCTTGATATCTTATCAACACTCCGTTATACTCGGATTTCACAGTAGTAGTTGATCCACTAAGCAAGAAACACACTAGCGCAATGACAACTAATCTCGATTAAGCTCTACTTATACAATTATAGCGAACCTAAAAGAAAACTTCATCATCCCCACCACCAGGGTTGGAAAACGGCGCTACTATCGGAGAAAAAAGGAATTAAAAATTCACGAGTAATACCTCTACCTTTATTATAATTATATATGACCATCATGATCAAAAGCAGCATCATCGTCGTCATATCAAATCCATTTACCATAACTGCATGATTAAAACAAACAAAGGGAAATAAAGAAAAAAGAAAATATTTCAGCCTCCATTGCTCCCACCCCCACCCCTACCACTGCTACCACCCCTTAAAGAATCTCTCCCACCTCCAAACGTTTAGGCAAACCGGTTTCGTTAGACTTCATCACCCAAACCCAGGTATACGGAGGACCGCTGACATCACGAACAATTGAGACAGAATGTCTGGCTTTCGACGACAGGTTTCAACATGCATCATTTACGCATGAGTATACATAAAAGCTACGAAAGAGCCAATATTGCAAGCATCAGGATAGAAGCATTCTAGGAAAAGTCAAACAAACCAACCCTCTTCAATGTTTAAGGGTGTTTTATTCACAGGTGTTCAGAAATTACTCATTTAATATTACGTAATCTATAAATTGCGATTTTATAAGTTTCACGGTAAACAGTAATGCACATCATTTACAACTCATTAGCTAATCCAGCTTCAAAGACGCTCCTTTATCCCATTTTTCTTCTTAACCGCTTCTATCCGTCCCCTCTTATGCAAGTTTTACTGATTTTTATAAGATGGAGCAAGCAATTATATTTAATTAAGCATGTTAGCATAACCTTTAGAGAAATTATTGTATTCTGTGGGTTTCAGAGAGGCCAACTATTTAAGGTTTTTAGTCAATTTTAACAAATTGATGCATTAAAGATATGTACTGACGGATATTTCTAATATTGGAAACGTTTTCAGCTTGCAGACAAGCCCAAAATATGTATATTTCGAGGGTTATTTAAAATATCCCACAGAGATTCGAACCAAGGTCCTATCTGCGTAAATTACCTTTTCAACAACTATTCTGGTCTAATTTGTGTATTTGTACTTTATTTCATAATTCTAGACCCACTGCTTACAGATATATAAAAATAAACCGATTCAGGACTCGAACCAAGGACACCGGGTGTATGGCATAAAGCTAGTGGACGCTCCTTAACAGTATGAAATTAATAAAGTTTATTTGAAGTTTCTATCGCAAATAGTTTCCAGGTTATAATAATAATAATAATCAAAGCATTGATATGTGCGAGAGTCGATTCCAGGACCAATGTCAGGGTTAAAGATACCCTTTAGGATACGATTCCTTACTATAAATTCATTAGCGTTAATTACATTTCGATATCTTGAAGGATTCAGGAGATATAGACTAAAAATTAGTGGAGAAAAAGTACCTTGTTTTCAGGATGGTGGGGGAAGGCCGTGACGTCATTTATGACACGTGTCACGGGTCGGGCGGTATTTTGTAAGGACAAAGGAGTGTGATAATTAGATTACATTGTAATCCAATTAGCGGCATGTCTTTGAGAGATTTTAACATGTTGAGTCCATTCTGTGACGTCATTAAGGCGCGTGTCATTGAGGGGTGTGTCTATGAAGTTCGTTTTGGTCGTGTGCCATTTAGGATGTGGCTGTGACGTCATTTATGGCGCGTGTGACACGGCCCTGGCTATGACATCATTTGGAGTTGGCGCGTGGCCTTAGGGGTGTGGCTATGACGTCATTATAAGTTGGCGCGTGCCGCGTGGGTATGTCTATTACCTCACTCATCTTAAAGCAGCACTTTAAAGTTTATTTCAACTTCATAGACACACCCCTCAATGACACGCGCCTTAATGACGTCACAGAATGGACTCAACATGTTAAAATCTCTCAAAGACATGCCGCTAATTGGATTACAATGTAATCTAATTATCACACTCCTTTGTCCTTACAAAATACCGCCCGACCCGTGACACGTGTCATAAATGACGTCACGGCCTTCCCCACCACCCTGAAAACAAGGTACTTTTTCTCCACTAATTTTTAGTCTATATCTCCTGAATCCTTCAAGATATCGAAATGTAATTAACGCTAATGAATTTATAGTAAGGAATCGTATCCTAAAGGGTATCTTTAACCCTGACATTGGTCCTGGAATCGACTCTCGCACATATCAATGCTTTGATTATTATTATTATTATTATAACCTGGAAACTATTTGCGATAGAAACTTCAAATAAACTTTATTAATTTCATACTGTTAAGGAGCGTCCACTAGCTTTATGCTATACACCCGGTGTCCTTGGTTCGAGTCCTGAATCGGTTTATTTTTATATATCTGTAAGCAGTGGGTCTAGAATTATGAAATAAAGTACAAATACACAAATTAGACCAGAATAGTTGTTGAAAAGGTAATTTACGCAGATAGGACCTTGGTTCGAATCTCTGTGGGATATTTTAAATAACCCTCGAAATATACATATTTTGGGCTTGTCTGCAAGCTGAAAACGTTTCCAATATTAGAAAAATCCGTCAGTACATATCTTTAATGCATCAATTTGTTAAAATTGACTAAAAACCTTAAATAGTTGGCCTCTCTGAAACCCACAGAATACAATAATTTCTCTAAAGGTTATGCTAACATGCTTAATTAAATATAATTGCTTGCTCCATCTTATACAAATCAGTAAAACTTGCATAAGAGGGGACGGATAGAAGCGGTTAAGAAGAAAAATGGGATAAAGGAGCGTCTTTGAAGCTGGATTAGCTAATGAGTTGTAAATGATGTGCATTACTGTTTACCGTGAAACTTATAAAATCGCAATTTATAGATTACGTAATATTAAATGAGTAATTTCTGAACACCTGTGAATAAAACACCCTTAAACATTGAAGAGGGTTGGTTTGTTTGACTTTTCCTAGAATGCTTCTATCCTGATGCTTGCAATATTGGCTCTTTCGTAGCTTTTATGTATACTCATGCGTAAATGATGCATGTTGAAACCTGTCGTCGAAAGCCAGACATTCTGTCTCAATTGTTCGTGACGTCAGCGGTCCTCCGTATACCTGGGTTTGGGTGATGAAGTCTAACGAAACCGGTTTGCCTAAACGTTTGGAGGTGGGAGAGATTCTTTAAGGGGTGGTAGCAGTGGTAGGGGTGGGGGTGGGAGCAATGGAGGCTGAAATATTTTCTTTTTTCTTTATTTCCCTTTGTTTGTTTTAATCATGCAGTTATGGTAAATGGATTTGATATGACGACGATGATGCTGCTTTTGATCATGATGGTCATATATAATTATAATAAAGGTAGAGGTATTACTCGTGAATTTTTAATTCCTTTTTTCTCCGATAGTAGCGCCGTTTTCCAACCCTGGTGGTGGGGATGATGAAGTTTTCTTTTAGGTTCGCTATAATTGTATAAGTAGAGCTTAATCGAGATTAGTTGTCATTGCGCTAGTGTGTTTCTTGCTTAGTGGATCAACTACTACTGTGAAATCCGAGTATAACGGAGTGTTGATAAGATATCAAGGTGTAGAAAAGAAGTGAAAAGTGTATGAAACAGTTAGTGAGCGACATATTCATACACGAATTAATTTGATTAGTGCTACGATGTGGAACACTAAAGTGATGGAATCTCTTTTAAATGCTATACCGGAATACAAGTGTAGCAAATGTGGGAAGTGTTTCCTGAGGAACTACCACAAAAAGAGACATGAACTGGCTTGCGATCAGTATTATGAATGTAAGCATTGCAGAGAGGTTTATGGTACTGAACATCGCAGAGATGCACATCAAGAACGTTGTGGTAGAATTACTGCCAAGAAAATCAAGATTGAGCCTACTAAACATAAACTGCTGTTAATGGTTCCTGATGAAGATGATGTCATTGAATACGAGACAGCTTTTCAAGATCGGCGGAAATCATATTTCATACAGTGTAGTACACGCCAAGATCTGTCTACGTATCTCCGAGAGTCGAAGCAGCGGATAATTCAAGCCATTCAGAAGGAGCTAAGGATTCATAAAAGTATTAAATGTAACATCATGACTGAATGTCAGTTTGTAAATGCTGTTGGAGATACTACTGATGAAGCCTTCAAAACGCAAAATCAAGCAATACTTTTGGAAAGTGACTTGGATGCCATCTTGGAAAGGAAATTCAAGAAACTTTGTACTGAAATGGAGGAAAGTCAACTTAAGGGAAGCAACTGGGCTTTATTAGCTGTTGACGGAGTTCGAGTTAGAATTAACAGGAATAATGCGCTAAGAGGAAGCAGTTACATCTCTCTACCGCCATTTTTAGAAGCGAAAGAAGCCTGCATAAATCCACAGAACTATGAAGATGAAAAATGTTTCATGTACGCCATACTTGCCAAATTCATTCAAAGGAATCCTCATCGTGTTAACAAATATAATGATCTTCAAGAAAGATATGACTTTACCTGCGTCTCGTTTCCTGCGAGCTTGACTGATATTCCTAAATTTGAAAGAAAAAATAATATCTCTATAAATGTTTTCGGACTGGATGAGAAGAAACAAGTGTTTCCTATGAAGGTTGTCGATGAAGAACTGCCCGACCATCGTGACCTGCTTCTATTAAATAATGCTGCTGGACGTCATCATTACGTGTATATAAAGAATTTCGAGAGACTTATTCATCAACAAAGAACTAAACGCCAGGGAAAGATCTACATCTGTAAACGCTGTTTTACGCACTTTGATGATCAGTATGGACGAGGAGGAGTGGACAAGTTAAGTGAGCATAGAAAAATATGTAGCCAACACGGAGCTGCTAAGATTGTTATGCCAACGAAGGAGAAATCTATCGTTAGATTCAAGAATTATGAAAGGATGTTGAAATTACCTTATGTCATCTATGCTGACTTTGAAAGCATTCTTACTCCTTATCAGGGGTGTTCTTCTAATCCCGAAACGTCTTATACAGTTCCATATCAGAAGCATATTCCTATGAGTTTCTGTGTTTATGTCAAATCCTCAGCTACAATTGAAGGTTTACAGACTGATCTTCCTACAGAACCCTATGTATATCGTGGTTATGATGCTGCACCGAAGTTTATGGAATATGTAAGTTTTATCGCAAAGAAGATTAATGGTGTATATGAAACTGGCGCTCCATTAACTCTAACAGATGAGCAGCAAAAATCATTCGAATCTTCTACAGAATACTACTTATGTGGTAAAGAATTTACCGGAGATAATTGGAAAGTACGGGATCATGATCATGTAAGCGGAGAATATCGGGGAAGTCTACATAATCAGTGCAATCTAACCTGTAAAACGCCTAATTATATTCCCGTCTTCATACATAACCTGAGTGGATATGACTCCCATTTCATTGTTAAGGAGTTAGGCTGTACTAGCGATAGAGTGGAAGTTATTCCTAGCTCTGAGGAAAGTTACATATCATTTTCGAAGTATGTTGGAAATATAAAACTTTGCTTTGTGGATACCTACCGCTTCCTTAGCACCAGCTTGGATAAACTAGCAAAAAATCCAACATCATATCCTGAAACCCTAAAGCACTTTGGAGCAGAGCAGATCAAAAAGATGACACGTAAGGGTGTTTTCCCCTACGATTACGTTACATCGTGGGATGTTTTAAATGAAACAGAACTACCTCCAAGGAAGGCATTCTACAACAAGCTGAACACAGAAGAAATTAGTGATGGAGAGTATGAACACGCAAAAAGTGTATGGAGACAGTTTAACATTAAAACATTAGGAGAGTATAGCGATCTCTATCTAACTTCAAATGTTCTTCTATTAAGTGCTGTGTTTGAGACATTCAGAGACCAGACCCTAAAAACGCATAAAGTTGATCCTGCCCATTATTTTACATCTCCTGGACTTACGTGGGATGCAATGCTGCTGTATACGGGAATTCAACTAGAATTGCTACAGGATTACGATCAGCTACTCATGGTTGAATCAGGTATAAGAGGAGGATTATGTCAAGTTTCTCATCGGTATGCAAAGGCGAACAACATCTACATGGAAGAGTATGACTCGAGTAAGCCTACTCAATATATTACGTACGAGGACGCAAATAACCAATATGGCTGGGCAATGTGCCACGCCCTTCCTTATGGGGGTTTTGAGTGGGTTTCTCCGGCAGATATTAACCTAGAAATACTACGAGAAGATGACCCTCTCGGCTACATTTTAGAAGTGGACCTTGAATATCCTACAGAACTTCATGAGCTGCATAATGATTTACCATTCCTGCCTGAGTGCATCAAGCCTAAGGATTCTTCTACAAAGAAGCTAATTCCACACCTTGGATCACGAACTAAGTATGTGGTGCATTACATGACCTTCAAGCAAACCCTTGATCATGGGTTACAACTGATAAAGATCCATCGTGTGCTACAATTTCGACAGTCGTCCTGGTTAAAGCCTTATGTCGAATTCAATAACCGGCTACGACAAGGATCTAGCAATGATTTCGAGAAGGATCTGTACAAACTTTTTAACAATGCTATGTTTGGAAAAACTATGGGGAATATAAGAAATCGACTGAATATACGACTTGTTACCGATTGGATGACATTGGAAAAGCTGGTTGCTAAGCCTACGTTTATTGATCGAACTATATATGGATCTAATCTGGCTGCAGTACACATGGCTTCGCGAGAGATAGTGTTCAACAAACCTATATACATTGGGGTGTGTGTGTGTTGGATATCTCAAAGACCTTGATGTATCGATATCATTAAGATGTGTTATTACCGTATTACGGGCTTGAAAATCTAAAACTCATGTACATGGATACAGACTCTTTCATCCATAGAGTGACTACAGAGATATATACCAGGATAAGCTACGTTTTCTTGAACATCTGGATACAGCTGATTATCCTGTCGACCATATATGCCATTCTAAAAACAACAGGAAAGTTTTGGGAAAATTTAAAGATGAAGCCTGTGGAAAAATTATTCATCGTTTTGTAGGACTGAGACCCAAGATGTATGCTCTCGACATGGATGGAGGTGTAATCAAGAAGATTAAAGGCATAAAGCGTAGCGCAATCAAGCAATACATCAACTTCGATAGCTATGTGAATTGTCTTAAAACCCAAAAGATTCTAAGAACTCCTATGAACCTAATCCTATCCCAAAAACATAATGTTTCAACAGTTGAAGCTAATAAAATAGCCCTATCTCCTCATGACGACAAGAGAATGATTGCTGAGAATGGAGTATCAACATACGCGTACGGACACTATATTGTTTCAAAAAGAATGCAAGAGGGGGCAACTTAGATTAGAAGATAATGGTGATCTCTGTACGCTAACCTACAGAATGAATACTTACACAAGTGACATCTATCCTGTGACTCCCAAGGCGCCGGAAGAAGAAAGAAGAAATGATAAAAATGGAGGAAGGCGTTAACTCTGCCACTAGGATTACATTCTAGTGCTAGTCTCCAGCCCAGATAAAAGAGGAGAGGCGTCTACCATTGAACTACAAGCTAAGTATACCCTGATATACGTTATACAAACACAAGTAAAAGCTTGGAAGGGGATATCATAAGAGAATTTACAAAACATTCCGCATAAAACTAATCTATAAGTACTTCAATATCAGTGGTTAGAGTATCAGACAGTGTTAGATTTAAAGCTTCATAAAAGAGGATAGAGTGAAGGGAAGTTAGTGCAAAGAATACAATGTGAAAAACAAATGCTTCAAAAGAAACACAGAGATAGGTTAGGTAACCACACCTGATCAATTAGCCAATGTAGCCAAACTACCACTGTGAGCACAGAAACAACGTAAACAATTAACCTATGTATTCACAAAGTTTAACCATGTAGCAAAAAGCACAGTTAGGATAGATTAGGTTAGGTTATAATGGGTAAAGTAGTACAGCACAAGTGAAGGACTTTGGTTGGGTTAAAGTGTTAGTTTAGGTTAGCTTAGGCTAGGTTAGCTTAGGTTAGGTTATAATGGGATGAAAACAGTAAAGCATAAGTGGAGGACTTGGGTTAGGTTAAAGTGTTAGTTTAGGTTAGCTTAGGTTAGGTTATAATGGGATGAAAACAGTAAAGCATAAGCGGAGGACTTGGGTTAGGTTAAAGTGTTAGTTTAGGTTAGCTTAGGTTAGGTTATAATGGGATGAAAACAGTAAAGCATAAGTGGAGGACTTGGGTTAGGTTAAAGTGTTAAGTTAGGTTAGCTTATAATGGGATGAAATAGTAAAGCATAACTGAAGGACTTTGGTTAGTTTAAAGTGTTAGGTTAGGTTAGCTTAGGTTATAATAGGATGAAAACAGTAAAGCATGAGTGAAAGACTTGGGTTAGGTTAAAGTGTTAGGTTAGGTTAGCTTAGTTTATAATAGGGTGAAATAGTAAAACATAAGAGGAAGACTTGGGTTTTGGTTAGGTTAGTTTAAACTGATAGAAGCTCCGATTACAAATCAGGAGTAAACGTTTTGAAATGATTAAAACCATGATGAACTACTGCAAATCAAATGCAGTCTAAGTCAACTAAGCACAACTTAAAGACAGTAAATGTACCCCGAGAACCTCCTAAATAGTTGCCAAGCCACTAAATGCATCCCAAAAGACTCTAAATACACTCCCCAAGAAACTTGTAAATGCAATCCAAAGCCACCAAATAAACTCCATAAACCTCTAAATACACTCTAAGAACGTCCTAAATGCATGCCAAAGTCGCTAAAAACGCTTTAAATATCTCTAAATTACACTTCAAAAAGCTCCTAAATGCATTTCGAAGCCATTAAATCGCTCCAGAAAGCCTCTAATTACGTCTCAAGAGCCACTAAATACAACAGAAAGACGATAAGTACAGCTCAAAAGCTTATAAATACATCAGAAAGTCAGTAAGTATGTCCCAATAGCCTCTAAATACATCCCAAGAAGCTCTAAATTACACCATAAAGTCACTAATACACCTCTCAGGACACTAAATATGTCGCAAAGGTCTCTAGATACACCCCCAGAAGCCTCTGAATACCTGAAAAAAAAAATAGAAAATATGCCCTAAAAGCCCCCAAACACAGCAAATGTCTCTAAATACGACTCAAAGGCCTCTAAATATACCAAAAGACACTAAATGCACTCCCCTAGACGCGATACCTCCCAAAAACCTCTATGTACATCGCTAGAAGCTCTAAATACTTCAAAAAGCCTCTAAATGCGCTCCAAAAGCCCCTAAATACATAAAAAGGACCTTAAATACAACCCAATAAAGTCCTAAATACTTCAAATGCCTCTAAATACGCCCCAGCAAACGCCATTGAATACACGATAAAAGCTTCTAAATTCTGCAATAAGCTGGTAAATACCTTCCAGAAGCTCCTAAATACACCAGAAACGGGCTAAATGCACCCCAAGAATCCCTAATACTTCAAAAAGCTAGTAAATACGTCGCAAAAGCCTTTAAATATTTCCCCTAGAAACCCTTAAATAACAAAAAACAACGCTAAATACGCCCCGAAAACCTCTAAATACAGCAAAAATAAACTAAATAGGATAATAAATTCTTTAAATACATAGATTGCGCACGGCCGCCATCTTGCCCATAAACTGTGTGCTCGTTCACTCTTATTTAACCTACTACCCTCCGCATTCGTTGCAGCTGAATCCCTGCGATTTCCTATTGTTTAAAAAAATAAGTGTCTAGGGAAAATAAAATTTAGATCAAACGAGGTCATAACGAAATGCAAACGTGTTTGAAAAAAACTTGACTGTTCCTACTTTTGAAAACCTTAAAAGAATGGTGGGAACGTTTGGAGAAATGCATATCCCTAAATGGAGACCGTTGAGAAACAATTTGTGCTAGAATAAAACGGTCCCATCCATTCCTGGCATAGATTTTTATTGAACCGTCCTGGTATCTGCTCGGAAGAATTGCAAGAGATGTCCATGGATCAAGGCCAAGTAGCTGCACTTTTGAGCCCACCTCTGTAGCGTAGGTGGTAACATATCTGCCTCGCGTTTAATCGGTGCGATTTGAATCTCGGTCAGGGTCAGTTATCTCAGGTTTTTCCGGGAGTTTCCCTTATCCGGAAAGATGAATGCCAGGTAACTCTTTGAACGATGTATCATTTCACTCATTTCATTTATCGTCCGATATGATTTAACGTACTTAGGACGTCAATTTACCAAAGAAATTGAACTTTTGAAACGCTTTGAAGATAGTTCTACCTAGTCCAGCCATAAATACTGTCACAAACTTTTAGCTTTGTAGAACCAGTTTTGCAGGTGGCAGAGTGCACTTTAGCTCAAGGCCAACCCTGGTTGGTGTGTGTGTCGAACAGTGAAAGAGGAGTGGATCTGTTTCGCTTAAGTATGGAGTTGGGCAATTACGAAGTAAAGGGTAGCAGTGATTGCCCTGCACAAGGGTGGAAATTCACCTACTGAGATTTTCAAACTGCTGAAGCATCTGAAAATCAGCAGAAGACTTGTTTACTGGACAATCCAATGGTTTACTGAGATTGGCAGTGTAAGTGACCGGCCAAAGGATGTTCGTCCTCGCAGTATGACAACAGTGGCAGCTTTTAAAGCAGTGGAGGTACGTGTCCGGTGAAATCCAGTCCGGAAGCAGATCAAGGCATGGGAGCTCAACATTTCTCCAAGATCAATGTCTAGGATACTTTCTGAAGACATAGGGGTCCAAGCACGCAGCATTTCTTAATACCACAGCTAAAGCAGCAGAGGAAACTGAAATCAAGACAGCTCCTGCAGCGGTACGCCAATAATAGCCATCGGAAAATTCTCTTTACCGACGAGAAGGTCTTTACCACTAGAGGATATATGCGTCAAGCTCCCGAGAAGCTCATGAGAAAGTTTCTAAGATTCAGAGCAGTCACCATCCCTCCTCAGTCATGGTTCGCTTGGGGGTGGAGCTATGAGTTCATTTTTGTGAGAAAGTTGTAAAAACAAGTACCAGAGTAAGTATATGTGGAAACTGTTCTGGAGCCTGTTTTTGAAGGACTTGAATGACACCATGTTTAACAATGATCATTGGACCGTCCAGTAGGATTCTGTGCCAGCTCATAAGGCAAGAATGACACAACAGTGGTTGCAGGCCAATTTACCAGACTTCATCTCCAGTGCTTAGTGGCTTTCGCTAGTTCAGACTAAAAACTGTGGTCAGTGCTAGAAGAAATGGTGTGCCAGAAAAGACATCTTCCACTTGAAAGTTTGAAGCTATCCTTGGTGGCAGCAGTGGCGGATTTTCTGATTGATACTATCCGCACTGCAATAGATGACTGGTCCAAGAGACTCAAAGCCTGTGTGCGTGCCAGTGGTGGACATTTTGAAGTCTGATAGGTGCAAGCTGTGAAGAATGTATGTGGTTATAATATATTAAAAGAAAATTGCAGAATCTCAAACCCAATTTCACATATTCACCAAACAGTTGTGACAATATTTATGGCTAGACCAGGTGTATGTTTAGGACTTCTTATGTCAGTGATTTAATTCATATTCTTGGATCTTTAAACTCAACTCCCTATCAGGCTGGTGTCAGTAGTTTAATTGATAAAATGTGAAATTTAAAATTAACTATTTCATTCGTTGCGAACAAAAATCATTATTGGAACTATGTGTGCCATTTAATTTATTAGTGACTACGAATTATATGTATAGAGACATTTAAATTAATAAAAATTCCAGTAATACTTGAGTAGGTGACTTAATCACACTGAGATACCGATACTAGTAAAACCAAGGTGACTTCTATCCAATCCAAACTTTAATTTCTATGTTCCAATGCTCAAAACGATTGCGCGACCAATATGTGATATTACAGTAGGTTCAAGTGTCATGTGTCTTTAAAGATTCAAACATGACTCCTGTAAACCCTGGACGGTCAAAGATAAGGGCTTAATAATACCCAGCGTTGTATTTTATCCCTATGGATCTGCCAAATGAGCTAGCTGTCGACAGCCCCAAAACGCCTCTCCTTATGGATGTTCTAATATTTACAATTTTGCATAAATAGTACTTCCTTATTAAGTGAATCAGGTAACATGTGTTGTATACTAATAAATAAATATGTATACACATATGAGTTGCATTTTCCTCAGACAAAAGTTGTCTTTTCTAATTTGTTTAACTTTCACTCGATATAGCACATTCTACTAGTATGACACCTCACTTTCCCGATGGCTGCTAATGATTTTCCCTTATTTTAGATGATTTGCTTCTTGAGGACGGCTTCAGTTGGAATGATATTCTTCTGCAATCCAAATATGTATGCAACACGCTTCACATTTTGTTTGATTATTTGCATTCTCAGCTCCCGTAGATAAAACAGCTGCCTTTTTGTCTATATCTTTGTGTACCATAGTAGTAAATGCATGATGCGCAGTATATATGAATTTGTGAGTGCATTATCAGTTAGGGTGGCGTTATATGACTGTGAACTATGGGTATCACAGAGACATCCAGGAGTGTTTCTTCTTGTATCCAGCATAAACCTCCATATTATAAATCTATCTATAGTCACACTGAGCAAAAATGTGGTGATCCCATATTTACCCTGTTTTACTCTTTAAGAAAGAGTTTAAATGGGAATCTGCCTCTAAAACAGGGAAAGCATTTCTCGTAAAGGAATAAATTTCTCCTTGGATCTCCTAACCTCGTAGAATCATCGAATATGATGACAGAAGATAACGAAATATGTTCCGACACATGCTAGCTATGTTATAGACCTCCCAAACTTTGAGACCGTAAATCATGGTACCGCTTATTGTCATCTGCCATCAATATGAGGGTAACCAGGAATGAGAGGATTTCATATTTACCTGCTTATTCATTCGATACTCCTCTAGGCTTCTTCGCTTTATGTTGCTCAAATTTTAGACGTAACTTTAGCAGTAAAGAATTGAACAAAAAGTTGTTAAGTCGTTATTTGATCATATTGCAGTCCAGGTTTTCCACATATATTTGCACAGCTCTTCACAATAGACTAGGCAGATTAGGTTTGTATATAAACCCTTCCACTTTTAGCCACATAATTCACAATTATGACTTGCATTATTATTATTATTATTATTATTATTATTATTATTATTATTATTATTATTATTATTATTATTATTATTATTATTATTATTATTATTATTATTATTATTATTATTATTATTATTATTATTATTATTATTATTATTATTATTATTATTATTATTATTATTATTATTATTATTATTATTATTATTATTATTATTATTATTATTATTATTATTATTATTATTATTATTATTATTATTATTATTATTATTTTTTTTATTATTATTATTATTATTATTATTATTATTATTATTATTATTATTATTATTATTATTATTATTATTATTATTATTATTATTATTATTATTATTATTATTATTATTATTATTATTATTATTATTATATTATTTATTAATTATTATTTATTAATTATTATTTATTAATTATTATTAATTATTATTATTTATTATTATTATTATTATTATTATTATTATTATTATTATTATTATTATTATTATTATTATTATTATTATTATTATTATTATTATTATTATTATTATTATTATTATTATTATTATTATTATTATTATTATTATTATTATTATTATTATTATTATTATTATTATTATTATTATTATTATTATTATTATTATTATTATTATTATTACTATTATTACTATTATTACTATTATTACTATTATTATTACTATTATTATTACTATTATTATTATTATTATTATTATTATTATTATTATTATTATTATTATTATTATTATTATTATTATTATTATTATTATTAATATTATTATTATTATTATTATTGTTATTATTATTGTTATTATTATTGTTATTGTTGTTGTTATTGTTGTTGTTATTGTTGTTGTTATTGTTGTTGTTATTGTTGTTGTTATTATTGTTGTTATTATTGTTGTTATTATTGTTGTTATTGTTGTTATTGTTGTTATTGTTGTTATTGTTGTTATTGTTGTTATTGTTATTATTATTATTATTATTATTATTATTATTATTATTATTATTATTATTATTATTATTATTATTATTATTATTATTATTATTATTATTATTATTATTATTATTATTATTATTATTATTATTATTATTATTATTATTATTATTATTATTATTATTATTATTATTATTATTATTATTATTATTATTATTATTATTATTAATAATTATTATTAATTATTATTATTATTATTATTATTATTATTATTATTATTATTATTATTATTATTATTATTATTATTATTATTATTATTATTATTATTATTATTATTATTATTATTATTATTATTATTATTATTATTATTAATAATTATTATTTATTATTATTATTATTATTATTATTATTATTATTATTATTATTATTATTATTATTATTATTATTATTATTATTATTATTATTATTATTATTATTATTATTATTATTATTATTATTATTATTATTATTATTATTATTATTATTATTATTATTATTATTATTATTATTATTATTATTATTATTATTATTATTATTATTATTATTATTATTATTATTATTATTATTATTATTATTATTATTATTATTTATTAATTATTATTATTTATTATTATTTATTATTCTTATTCTTATTCTTATTATTATTATTATTATTATTATTATTATTATTATTATTATTATTATTATTATTATTATTATTATTATTATTATTATTATTATTATTATTATTATTATTATTATTATTATTTATTATTATTATTATTATTATTATTATTATTATTATTATTATTATTATTATTATTATTATTATTATTATTATTATTATTATTATTATTATTATTATTATTATTATTATTATTATTATTATTATTATTATTATTATTATTATTATTATTATTATTATTATTATTATTATTATTATTATTATTATTATTATTATTATTATTATTATTATTATTATTATTATTATTATTATTATTATTATTATTATTATTATTATTATTATTATTATTATTATTATTATTATTATTATTATTATTATTATTATTATTATTATTATGATTATGATTATGATGATGATTATTATTATTATTATTATTATTATTATTATTATTATTATTATTATTATTATTATTATTATTATTATTATTATTATCATCATCATCATCGTCAATAATATTCTCATCGGCCACACCGATAAAAACTAAAGAAAAAAATTGGATAGAACAATGTAGGGGACAGTTTCCTCCGGGTGCTCCGGTTTCCCCCACAATCTCATTCCACCAGTGCTCCATCTTAATTTCATGTATAATCAATATCACCACCTGCAATGCCGCATGTAGTAAAAGCGCGCGTTAAATATCACCAAATATCACTAATATTCCCATCAGTTTCAGTGTAATTTGAAGTACATAAATTAAGTCTGTGTCATTATTAACACAATTGTTATAATCATAGTTCATTTCTGCAAACCGATGAACTTTTCAGTAACACACTCATCAAAAATATAGCTTTCTTCCTCGTGCTTCCGATTCTCTTTCCACATTATGTAGTTATCTATATGATTTTCATATCACGATCAGAGACAGAATAACACTTAGAGTTTTCACTCCATGCAGCAATGCTAACAATCCAATATAATAGCAAACATCTAGCATGACATTAAATTCTTCAACTGACTCTTATTTTCCCATTAAACCATTAGGAGATACCATTTATGAGATCCGTACCTTTTTCTGGCGACTTACTATGCTGCAAGTACTTAAAATCCAGGTTAATTAATACTGACAACTGTAACACTGCTTGTCATATGTTTGGACAGAACCTTATCCATGAAAATACAGAAACTACTTAAAATTTGGCAGTGGCTTTTGATCTCATGATAACTGATTATTGTTTGGATTACTCACTCGAAATCCAAATAGGAAATAGGAAAGAATGGCCTAGCAAACAAATCCGAGAGAGATTACGAAACCATCTGACTGGTTTACAGATGATGTAGAGATTGATAACACTTTGGTGTTGAAATTTTCAATAAATACCCAAAGACGGAACTAAGTTTCAGTGCTGGTAGAACTATTATTGTCTTTCAAGCAGAGAT
Source organism: Mantis religiosa (assembly GCA_030765055.1). Classification (NCBI taxonomy): domain Eukaryota; kingdom Metazoa; phylum Arthropoda; class Insecta; order Mantodea; family Mantidae; genus Mantis; species Mantis religiosa. The sequence goes on along the minus strand of CM060951.1, from coordinate 115,777,110 downwards.
TTATGCAATCCTTGCCTGTGCCCAAAGGGGATTAGAAAAGGGATACCACTGTAAACACAAGTGTGGTATGAAAATTTCTCGGCCTCACCTAAAGTTCTGCTTGCATGACTTTCCATACGTTGGTGCACGTGTTAATAGATCCTATGTAAAATTACAAGTCATTCCAGGCAATAGTTGATTTTGAGGCAGTGGAAGTGTGTGTTCATTTGAAAATGGAGAAATTCGAGTATCGTGCTGGGATAAAATTATTCGTAAAAGAAAATTTAACACTTACAGACATTAATTTGTGGATTGTAAACGGGTATGGTGACTCTTCACCTTAAGTTTCCACTGTGAATAAATGGGCTGCCGATTTTAAACGTGGCCGTGAAAGTGTCCATGACAATCCACGCGAAGGACGTCCAAAAATTGTAACCACACCGGAAATGATTGAAAAATGCATGACATGATTTTGGAAGATCGGCATACAAAGGTGCATGAAATTGCTAATGCTCTTGGAATTTCAAACGAACGTATTGGTCTCATCTTCAAAGAAACGTATTGGTCACATCTTGCATCAGAAATTAAGCATGAAAAGCTTTGCGCAGGATGGGTGCCGCGTATCATCACTGTGCATCACAAACACTTTCGCACGACACTTGCACTTGGCGTATTTTCAGAAGAACAGAAGTGAATATTTGCGCTAATAGGTCACAGTGGATGAAAAGGGGATTAACCACTACACACGAATTCAAGCAGCAGTCTGGGCAGTGCGTATCATCACCGTGGATCACAAACACATTCGCACGACACTTGCGCTTGGCGTATTTTCAGAAGAACAGAAGTGAATATTTGCGCTAATAGGTCACAGTGGATGAAAAGTGGATTAACCACTACACACGAATTCAAGCAGCAGTCTAGGCAGTGCATTGAATCTGGTTGTTCAGCTCCAAAGAAGGGGAGGGCGGTGCCACTGGCGGGAAAGATCATGCCATCAGAGTTTTGGGATGCCAAATGAATTGACTATTTCTAAAAATGTAAAACCATTACTGGAGAATACTACTTGCTCGGAAAGCAAGCATTCGTGAAAACAGACGGTTTAAAAGGAAAATCAATTGTTTTCCATCAGGACAATGCACCTGCCCAAAAAAGTGTCTCGGCAATGGAGAAATTAAGAGATATGCAGTATGAAGTGCTGGAACATGCACTCTATTCCCCAGATTTGGCTCCCTCGGACTTCCATCTGTTTCCAAAACTGAAGAAATTTCTCGCTGGTAGGCGCTTTTCTTCCAATGAGGAAGCAATTGCGGCTGCAAATGGATACTTTGCAGCATTTTCAGAGGACCACTGCAGAGAGGAAATAATGGCATTGGATCAATGCTGGACATAATTTATTGATATTAGAGGAGATTTCTCTAAAAATAAAACTACTTTGAAAGCATGAATTGTCCTTTCTCACTATCATGCCCAGGACTTTTCAGACCACCCTCATACTCAACCTTTCTGAACCTTTCAGATAGTCAAGCTGCACTACTGGCGCTACTCTTACGGATTTAATTGAAACTTGTGTGCAAATGTCTCCAAACGTTACAAATCCTATCACAGCTCATTTCATTACTGCTGGAATGGCTACCGGGCCATCAAGTTATTGAGGGCAATTAAAATGCTGATGCACTGGCCAAAAAAGCAGTGGCAACCTGGACCCTTCTGCGGAGAGTAAAGCTCATGTTAAAACTGCAATTGCGTGTCTGCCTCACGTTCAAAAGGTCCCGAGTTCGAATCTCGGTCAAGGTGAGTTATCAGGATAAGTTTTTTCCGAGGTTTTCCCTTATCCTTCAAGACAAATGTCGGGTAACTCTAAGCCCCATGGGCCCTGAACTCATTTTAGCATTATTTCACCAAATTCATTCACCGTCTGGCATGACTTGAAGTTGGAGGACGTAAATTATAAAAAAAAACTGCAATTAAATGTGGTCTAGAGAGGAACGCCCGGAAATATGGAATATGATCTCTGGCTAAACAATACGTAAACACATAATTAAATACTGTAATGAAGCCTTTACTAGAACACTTCTACAATTAATTAGATGAGGAATTAGAAATACAGTAGGAATATTAATGGGACGTGGATACTTCTTCAAACATTTGCGAACTGTAGGTGTCATTTCATGTTGACACCAACTACAGACTTTGCAAACAAAAGAGGAAACTGCCATTCATTTGCTGTTGAACTGCGGGGTCCTTGAGAGGGAAAGATACCAGCTTTTGGGGATCTCAAAATTGGATAAGTATAAAGATCCCATCTTAGGAAAGAGAGTTCTGAATTGTGGAAACGTAGAGTCAGACTGAAAAATTCAATGTCATATGGGATTTGAACCACGGATCTTCTAGTCTCCACCCAGCCACTCTAACCATTGAGCTACTATGGCCAACGTGCCGATATGACATTAAATTCTCCAACTTGTATTTTTTCCAGTAAACCACCTAGGAGTTCTCATAAACACATGAGACCACTACCTTAATGGCGACTTACAACATGTAAGTACTTTTAGGCCCGGGCTTTATAGCTAACCGCTATTAGGTTCAATTAATGGAAATTAATTGCTCTTTCACACTGGCCGTGTGTAGGCTAAATTGTGGAAACGTAGAGTCAGAATGAAAAACTCAATGCCATAGCCTGGATTTGAACCACGGATATTCTGGTCTCCGTTCAGCCGCTCTAACCATTGAGCTACTTTGGCCATCGTGCCAAATCCCAGCTCTGGCATTGAATTTTTCAGTCTGACTCGACGTTTCCACAATTTAGCCTACACACGGCCAGTATGAAGGAAGGAAGGAAGGAAGGAAGGAAGGAAGGAAGGGAAGGGAAGGGAGGGCGGGTGGGAGGGAGGGAGGGAAGAAAGAAAGGAAGCCTCAGATGCAGACGGTATCAATATCTTCCCCTCCTTTCCCACCTGCAGTGTGTGATTACATGCAGCAAAATTGCATGAGCTGGTGAGAACACAAAAGATATGTTTTTGCTACAGTACTTAAAGTCAATACCAATGGTCATGTATGATAGGTATGCTACAGGTCTAGGTTGTCTGTAAACGGCCCATCTTCCGCTCACATAGTGTACGATTAGGCAGGCAGTCACACGGCCCGTCTCTCATCCACACATGGACGTCAAATTAAATCTGAAAATCAATTTACAATTATGAGGGAGGGAGGGAAGAAAGAAAGGAAGCCTCAGATGCAGACGGTATCAATATCTTCCCCTCCTTTCCCACCTGCAGTGTGTGATTACATGCAGCAAAATTGCATGAGCTGGTGAGAACACAAAAGATATGTTTTTGCTACAGTACTTAAAGTCAATACCAATGGTCATGTATGATAGGTATGCTACAGGTCTAGGTTGTCTGTAAACGGCCCATCTTCCGCTCACATAGTGTACGATTAGGCAGGCAGTCACACGGCCCGTCTCTCATCCACACATGGACGTCAAATTAAATCTGAAAATCAATTTACAATTATATTAACGCAAAATATACCTTATTACAGGAGATGGAAATGCCATCCACCTATATCAATATATCTATGGCATATTCTTTGGAAATTCCCATTCACACACATTAGTTCAGCTTCTGAAATAGTCTTAATTTCTTGTTGATATTTTATATTAATTTTTCTAATGTTAGAGAATTAGTTGTGTATATTTTACTTTTCAAGTTGCCCCATAAATAAAAATCACATGCCGTAAGATCAAAGGACCGACTGGGCCATAAACTCTTACTAATGCTTATTATCCCCAGAAAGTTCGCAATAAAGTGTAATCGACTCATCAGCTATATGCGTGGTGGCAGAGTCCTGCTGAAAATGTGCAGTCCAACAGCGTCCGTCAGCTGTACGCAGTATATTATTTCTGTATCTTTCTGCACTTCCACTCTTACACTCATAAAAATAGGCTCTGTTAATCAACGTGCATTTATTGCGTACCGTACCCAAATTTTAATATAATACAAGGGATTTTCGTGAATGAATTTAGGTTTATTTGTAGCAAAATAAATGTTGTATTGAATAACATGTGACCATGTAAATGAAGTCATGCTATTTCACTGAAAAGTATCCGTCGGGGATCAATTGTTCCATCATGTTGAGGAATGTTAATTCCTCAAAATCCAGTCACAGATATTTATATAAATGTTATGATCTAAAGTTAGCAATTCCTGGACAACAGTAATATTGTATGTTTTGAGTTTTAAATGTTTTGTTATTTTCCAAGCTGAAACTTTTGAAATCTCCTCAGACACGGCTTTTTACCTTTCCTTTCCTATCACGATATATACTACATTAGATACTAAATACTAATGTAGTATTTACTAAATATTAGCTGTTGAATTTTACAAAAGAATTATATTTCTACTTCCTATTTTTTATGTGTTTTACAACTTCTTTGAATAAAGTTAAGAGTATAATCCAATAGGCTTGAAATTATAATAGACCCCAGTATTTTTATTTTGTATAGTTTCATAGTACTTAAAATTATATTAAAACCTGTACATGAATGAACCTTAACCATTCACATTAGCTGATGAATAATTGGAAGATGAACAGTTTTTTTTTTTTTTTTTTTAAGATTATGAAATTAATTTTGCTTAGAAAGTGCAAACATCATATGAACAGATAGAGTCAAACTGAAAATTTCAATGCTATGGCCGGGATCTCCCGGTTTCCCTGCAGTCGCTATGAGCTACCATGGCCAACGTGCCGTCATGACATTATATTCTCCAGTAAACCACTAGCGGCCTTCGTATTCGAGATACACAGTTTGAATAATCTTATATTAATTTTGGTAATTGATTTCATTGAGCATTTTCTAATTATTTTTAACTTCGAATCTGTTAACTTTTAGCTGTAATTGGTTGGCTAAATTGCTTCTCTATTCGTAAGGTAATTTCACTTTACTCTTTGGAATCAGTACTCTGAATGCAAAGAACATTACCACTTACCATTGAGGGATATTTTATTACTCTCCAGTTGATTGATTGGCGACCTTGTTAACTTAAAAATTGTTTGGCTTGTTATGATCAGGTTATGCTTGTGCTTAAAACTAGCTAATCGCCGATTAGTGTAAGAAATCGCCCATTGCTAAAGCAATTAAAACGTTTGGAACATGTCGAGCACTGATTTTTACATTAGATATTACGTGGGCCATAAAGGAAAATTTGGCCATGAATTTTTGGAGTTTGAATTTCGTCCAGATGGCAAATTGCGGTATGCAAACAACTCGAATTACAAGAATGACACTATGATCCGCAAAGAAGCATACGTCCATAATTGTGTTATGGAAGAACTGAAGAGAATAATTCATGATTCAGAAATAATGCAAGAAGATGATTCTTTGTGGCCTCAGCCAGACCGCGTTGGGCGCCAAGAGCTGGAAATAGTAATTGGTGATGAACACATTTCTTTTACTACTTCGAAAACTGGTTCTCTTGTGGACGTCAACCAATCTAGAGATCCTGAGGGTTTGCGATGTTTCTACTACCTAGTGCAGGACTTAAAGTGCTTAGTGTTTTCTCTCATTGGGCTACACTTCAAGATAAAGCCCATTTAAGCAGCTACCTGGAACTTTGAAACATTCTAACAGCCGATTTTGGTTATCGATCACTTTGGCGAAATATAAATAATATTGTATTTGTTGCCTCTGGCAGTGTAATTTGTCTAATTTTAATTAGAATGTTAAAGTGGGAACAAAAATTCATAACATATATTTCTGAAATAAATTGAGGTCAATGAAATCTAAAGCATTTTGTGCTTGTTACTTCCAGAAGTATAGGTAATTTTGTAACATTTGGATTACTCTAATTTTGATTGCTACTTTTTTTTTATTAAAAATGATTTTAATAAATAATACCTTGGACGATATGATGAGCATTCTTTACTACTTGTGGTCAGTTCAGTGTCCTCTTGTATGCTTTAAAAAGCAGTGAAATAACTGAAAATGAGTTTGTGTGTAGTAGATGTAAAATACCTGATGAATTCACCCTCGTTATTTAGGAGTTTTTCTGTTCCATTTATTTTTTACTTTTGGATAAGTTATTTACAGGCGCACAGTATTAAACAGCATGTTTGTAATGCTGTGCATGCGTTAATGATAGTGCCAACCTAAGTGTTTAAGGACACATATCATTTGCTGTTAGAAGCCACAAAAGGCTTACCACCCAAAATGTGAACTTCCATGTATTTTAAAATAACAGAAAAAAATGAAGAACCAAAAGGTATAATAAAAGAAACATACTGGCAATCATTATATTCCTTAGATTCTGGACTCAGGACAACAGTGTGTAATGGCATCTCCAGCACCACTTTCCTTAGCTTACTATCCAAATAACAAATTTGTGAATGCTATGCATATCATGAGAACATTAAAATAACAAAAATATTATCATATATTTGTGCACATTTTTGTGACTTTCTTCTCTTTAATGTACACGTAAATTCTTTCTTGAGAAGCATGTGGATAGCAAGTTAAGGATAGTGGTGCCAGCCATAATGTCAGTAAACTATCTACATCATTATACACTTATGAGGAAGGGGACAGTAGAATACATCTTTGCCAAGATTTTCTTTATGCTTAATTTAATATGTAAGACACAAAATACTTCCACCCCAAGTGTGAATGTCCCATGCATTTTATCAATATTAATTTTATTAATTAATCCAGAGCATAACAGCCTGCAAGCGAGCCAGAGCCTGCCAATCTGACTGCCAGCCTCACACCCACATATGCAAGGTAAGGGTGGGCGATCATCCAAACGATATGGGGAGATGTGGTCAGTATTATGCACCTCTAGCAGAAAAATTGGCTTTCTTGACCAGGATTCACCTCCTCGTAGCTCTTCAAAATCCTCAAGATGAGTGGGCAGCAGTCCAATACCTGGGACTTAAAATCTGCATGCCATCATTAATATTACTTTTATTATATTCCATTTTCTGCCTTTGGGCATGGGATCTTGTCCAAATTCCATTATTCCAAATGAGCTTTTACATGGGAAATTTTTCATCCATGAATTTGATTAAAATACCATTTTAAGATATTTTCTAAAATGTAATATGCATATCTTGAATTTTCTGGGAATAGTCCTCCCAAATATTCCAAGATATCCTTTGCTGTTTGTTTGAATTTTCTAGTAATCACACTTTTTCGACTGATCATGCTAAAAGCATAACATTTCATAGCCATTTTAGAGTAATTTACTTTTTAGCAATCTAATGCATTGATCTGCTGTGTCCTTTATTCCTACAATGAAAGTGATTTTAGAGTAACAAGAAGTGGGCAGGAGAATAAACCTTTTGTATGAATAATTTGTAGAATGAGTTGAGAAAGTTGGGAACATTGCATTCTCACAACCATATTCCCTTCATGATGACCATTGTTTACATACAAATTCAGTTTCCAAAATCAGCAAACTGCTATTTTGCTATGACAATGCATGTGCATTGTTAACTATTACCCAAAGTTCAGTAATTAAAATTTGCTGCAATAATTTTTGTACTATTTCTGCTTTTTTGAGTGAAAGATTTGTTGCTAATGATTTGAGCCCCTAAAAGCCTAAGCTGCAAATCATGGCCAAGGAATGTTTTTATAAGAAGAAAAATGAAAGCAACTGGACACAGTTCACTATAAATTCAAAGCCTGTTCAGCGAGTTGAGCCACTTCAGATGTGTCTGTTGAAGCCAGCTTCATCTTAAGTTCCTTCTATGCATCAAAGGCCAACCACTCATAATTCTCAAAATGGCTCTGAATATTACCAAAACCATTTAAATATCTATAAATATACCAATTCTACCATGTAACTTGCAAATAAACAACTGCTTCAAACAAATAATGTATAATGTAATTTTGTGCTTCATTGTATCATAGTCCTTACACATTGGAAATAATTATACCTTCAAAGTATAAACTTGAAAGAAGCGTAGGGACAGTGAAGCACAAATTAGTACAAAAGTGAATCGAGAAGATATTGCCACACTGCTTCACTCACACTGTTTATTCACAGGACATGTTTCAAGAGCTTTTGCTCTTATCATCAGCTGGTACTCGATTAGTGCAAGTTGTAGTCATTTCCTCTTTCTCCATATCGTCAATAGATGGCCTGATGTACTTGTCAAAGATGTCCAGTGGTAGAGTTTCAAAATTCATGACTCTATGACGATTTTTGTTAATGAAGATTTTTTCCCATATGGAAAGGTCTATGGGGTGATTAATGTATTTTATTAAACATGTTTGCAAGTTGATGTCATGTCTAGTATTAAAAAAAAAATGAAAAGCCACTACTGATTTTTCTGTTTCACCATTTTTAATGTTTCTTATATGTTCTTTAGTTCTGATGTTAATATTTCTTTTTGATTTTCCTATATAAATTTCAGGGCAAGTTTCACATTTGATCTCATAGAATCCTGGTTTTTCTTGGGTAGTAATTGAATTCTTGGGAAGGCCTTTTAACAAATTTCTGATATTAAACCTATTTTGAGGTGCAAGAATTATGTTGTGTTTTGAGAGGATTTTTTGGAATTTATTATAGGCTGATGGATGGAAGGTGAATTTTTTAAAAAAAATATTTCTCCTGTAGGTTCTAGGTGGTGGTTTCTTTTATTTTCTTAGCTTTGTTGAGTCTGTTAACTGTTTTGTCTACTAAATTTGGGTTGAAACCGTTAGATATAGCTACTTTTTTTATGTGTAGGTATTCTTGAATAGGTATTCTTGTTCCACTAAACAGAGAAGATTATCAAGAAGAATACCTACACATAAAAAAAGTAGCTATATCTGGCTTCAACCCAAATTTAGTAGAAAAAACAGTTAACAGACTCAACAAAGCTAAGAAAATAAAAGAAACCACCACCCTAGAACCTACAGGAGAAAAAGATTTTTAAAAAATTCACCTTCCATCCATCCATCCATCCAAAAAATCTTCTCAAAATACAACATAATTCTTACACCTCAAAATAGGTTTAATATCAGGAATTTGTTAAAAGGCCCTCCCAAAAATTCAATCACTACCAAAGAAAAACCAGGAATCTATGAGAACAAATGTGAAACTTGCCCTAAAATTTATATAGGAAAATCAAAAGGAAATATTAACATCAGAACTAAAGAACATATAAGAAACATTAAAAATGGTGAAACAGAAAAATCAGCAATGGCTTTTCATTTTTTGAATACTAGACATGACATCAACTTGGAAACATCTCTAATAAAATACGTTAATCACCCCATAGACCTTTCCGTATGGGAAAAAATCTTCACTGACAAAAATCGTCATAGAGTCATGTATTTTGAAACTCCACCACCAGACATCTTTGACAAGTACATCAGGCCATCTATTGATGATACGGAGAAAGAGGAAACCACTACAACTTGCACTAATCGAGTACCAGCTGATGATAAGAGCCAAAGCTCTTGAAACATGTCCTGTGAATAAACAGTGTGAGTGAAGCAGTGTGGCAATATCTTCTCTATACACTTTTGTGCTAATGTATACCTTGTAAGAGAAAACTATTTAAAATAAATATTGAGGTTTTCCTGGCAAATATCTGCCACAACTGGTTCTCAGCTTCCAGCAAGGTTCTCAAGTGAAACTAATATTTTGAAATATGTAGTGTTTAACGCCCGCTTTTACTACATACGGCACTGCAGGCGATTAATGTTTTGAAGGCCTGTATATTCAACATATGATGATGTGGCTGGAAGCCTGAGATTAATTTGAGAAAAATATTTATGTCGCACAGTGTTAGTGGTTGGAATTGTTTAGTGCTTGGTAATTCCACTAAGATGATTCATAGAGGTTAAAATGGAGGAAAGGATTTACTGTATACATAGCATTTTTGTCACATTTCCCATCCTAAAAGGTAACATTAGGGGCTTATAGAGCAGGCAGAACATTAAATGTACACAATAACAGGTCACTTATGTGGTGTGTGTAGCACATATTCCTCATATCTGAATAAGGATTTTGTAATAGAATGCAATACTTGTAAGTGGTGAAAGCCTAAGCAGGATTTTATGTTATTCTGTGAACACTAATATCAGGCATCTTTAAACTCATTTCATTCACTGTTAAACATAACCTATTCTGGTTAAGAATGTTAAACTATAAGGGGGGCAGGAACACATTAAATCATATTTTGGTATTCTGAAATGTAATAAATAATATTCATTAAGTTAAAATTTTAAGGATTTTAAAATGCAGTGATTTCATGACTGAAATTTTTAAGGCCATGGAAACAACTTTATCCTCAACTATTAGTATATCTATAACCTATAGAAACAATCCTTCATTACAGTAAAGATGTTACAAATTAATTAGGAAGCCTAAGCACTGTTTTCGAAAGATACTAAATATATAATTTCCTTTCATGGAAGTGTTGAAAACAGTGTTGTAATAAATTAAATTTAAAGATGAGTCGATTAATGATATTAAACACCACTTACTTTTAAATGTCCTGGAACATGTTTCAGAGGCTACTTTTCTCCATTGTCAACCAGACATTGACTGGTTGTCAGTGGTGTAGCTGGCGATATTTTGTCGGAGGTATACCAAATTGAATACTGTGACTGTAGTCAAATTTATATTGGTAAAACTAAAAAGAAATTTAGAAACAAGAGCAAAGGAACACTTTAGTAATGTAAAATACAAAAATTCGAAAAATCAGCAGTTGCCACACATTTTTGGGGGGTAAAAAAAAAAAAAAAAACACAACATAAATCCAGAACCAAAACTGCTTAAACACACAACAGGAAAACAAGAACTGTCCATATGGGAACAAATTTTTATTTAAAAATATAGAAACAAAGTATTCAATTTCGACGTCCCCAAAAAAGATTTGTTCAGCAAGTTCCTCAAACCGCCACCATAGGAGACCTCTGACAAAATATTGCCAGCTACACCACTGAGAACCAGTTGATGTCCGGTTGACAATGGAGGAAAGTAGCCTCCGAAACGTATTCCAGGAAATTTTAAAGTAAGTGTTGTTTAATGCCATTAATCGACTCATCTTTAAATTTAATTTACTAAATATATATTTAGTGTTTTAGCATAATTTACTTATTCAAAAATAGAAGTAATATGCCAGTAAACTGCTACCTCATCAGCAGAAAGTTTTTGTTTTCACTCATACACATATCATCACTACTTTAGGATTGCTAATTTGATTTAAAATTTACAGCTTTAGCTTATTTATATACAAAAATTATGATTTAATAAACTTTTCTCTCATTCTGCTTTCAGAATCCTGCATTTAACTTATAATGTCCAAAAGTCAGCATTAAGTCTTTTGTTTATGATTGTTTTTGTTGTATGCTTAACACTAAAACTGCTCTGGAACTGGAAAGGATTTCCAAGTGTGCCAGATGAAAACAAACTCCTTTCCACCCCTTTCACCTTCTCTACTACTTATTGTTACTGTACTATCCTACCAGACTGTACTGCATATGTGCCACATAAAAATATTTTTCTACCAGCTAAGCTGGAAAATATTTTAAAAATAAAATGGTTTTAAAAACTTGTAAGGCCAATGTTAATCTAATGGGGGATCACACATCTTTATGGTAAAATGGTTAGGATAACAGGCTTTGTTTGAATGACTTACCTTGTACAACGCTGCAAATCTTGCATCACAAGCCAAAAATAAGTACATCAATTGAAATTTTGAGTTCAAATCTTTCCTAAGTTACAAGTTATTTCCATTTAATCTTTTTGTTCAAATGTGCACATAAAGATGTTCCCAGTTTTAGTTTTGTAACATTAGGAAAAGTATATTAATTTTGGCTTTATTTACCACTTTAGCAGCATGTGCATTAAACTTTTGTCCTTTTGCTTATGAATACAAGAGCTTGTATTTCACTTATAATCATCTGTAGCCAAAGTCATCATAACCATTAACAAGAAAGCTTTACTTCATCTAAAATATTTGGCTTTTTGTTAATACACATAAGAAATTTTATAAATTTTTAATTATGTTTAAAGGGATTACAGGTTTGTTTCCTAAAGAGGATGGGAAATGTTCTCTAGCCAAGTTTATTTCCTATCCTCTCCATAGTCTGGATCTATGAATGAGAGTGCTAACGTGTGTGTGTGATCTAATGAATAGAACATAAAGACAAACTACTGTGTATGATTATTAAATTTTAGATGAGTCGCATTTTTTACACATCTGCTTCACTTTCGTACCTATTTTGAGGACATGTTTCGCAAATCTTCGTTTGCATCTACGGCTCTTGTGCGACTGACGCTAGATCCAGCGGTGTGAAGCAGATGTGTAAAAAATGCGACTCATCTAAAATTTAATAATTTTTCGCTTCACTGTGGTGTTCCAATACAGTTGAATCTCGATATACTGTGTATGAGTTATTGCAGATAGACAACATGTTCCAAAGTTAAGACTACTGATATAACCATTGCAGATAAAGTGTATAAATGGAACGTTATAAACCCAATTTCATTTCCACTAAGAAAATTCATGGGCCAACAGGTGTCGTTGAAAATATCTGCACCATGAAACACAAGATTTCATAACCACATCACTTGTGTTCTAATTACAAGATTTCAATTTCCAACTTTTAATTATTATTGCCAAGGATGTCCTCTCCCCTCAGCAAGAAGCACAAACCAGCCTAATGTAAGATGCAGAAGGAGATCTTCTTTGGTCAGAAATTGGATGACTGGAGGCAACATGCTTTTAAGACACATTGAAGTTCCATTGCCATTGTTTTCAACTTCAGAAAATAAATAAAAATAGTATATATGATTGTGAAGTTCTTGCCTTTCGTGCTGCAGGTGAAGTGCCTGCATTAAGTTCTGATTGGCTCAATGTGTTTAGCTCAGCTCTTCTTGAGAGAGTTTTCAATTATCTTTATAATTATTTATTGTCATAATATTTCAGATAAACTAAATGAACCATGCATCAGAAACATAATCACTCAGAACAAATTATTTAATATCTTCTAAAACTTTGTTTCCTCCGAAAGAGTTGCAATGGAGCAGATATGTAAAAGCTTTCATATTGTTTTCTGTAGTTATTGTCTATTTTTATATAGCTACTATAAACTATTCTTATGAATTATTTTTCTATCTACTCCATGTGAATCAAGATAATGCTATGCTGATGTAGTTTGACGGAAACTGAATAATACTCAAATGCTTAAGAACTGGGTCATTAATACATTGGGCTACAATTTCCAACTCTTTCTATGACATTGTGAACAAATAAATTGCAACAAAAGCTTAAAAAAGCAAAAAATATAACAATTCCTTTCTTGAAGTGTTGAAAACAGGAAAAAGGAACAACAGTAAAATAGGAAAATAGTAGCTTAGAGGGTTGTGGTTTCCCTTAGTAGCTTATTCTTTTTTGCTAAGTTCACTTTTTTGTCCACTAATTATTTGGGAAAGTTATTTTTTTGTGCTATTTCAATTATTTTGTTGTATTCTGTTTTGTATTCTTCTGCTGTGAGAGGGATGTTACAGAAACTAATATGATTTTCAAAAAATTCACTTACCATCCATGGGCCTATGATAAATTCAAAAAAGTCTTCAAAAAACAAAATATTCAACTAGCACCAGTCAACCATTTCTCCTTAAAAAACCTAATTTGCTCAAACATCAAAGATGCCATTCCATCTAACAAAAAATCTGGTATATATCAAATTGAATGCAATGACTGTAGTCAAATTTATATTGGAAAAACCAAAAGAAATTTAGAAACAAGAGCAAAGGAACACTTTAGAAACATAAAATATAAACAATTAGAAAAATCAGCAGTTGCCACACATTTTTGGGAAAAAAACCACAACATAAATCCAGAACCAAAACTACTAAAACATACATCAGGAAAACAAGAACTATCCACATGGGAACAAATCTTCATTTCAAAAAATAGGAACAAAGTATTCAATTTCGACATCTCCCAGAAAGATTTGTTCAGTAAGTTCCTTGAACCGCCACCAGAGGGTACCTGTGACAAAATATCATCAACTACACCAATTAGAACCAGTCGATGGCCGGCTGAGGATAGAGGCAAAGCCTCTGAAACATGTTCCGGAAAAATTTAAAAGTAAGTGTTGTTTAATGCCATTAATCGACTCATCTTTAAATTTAATTTACTAAATATATATTTAGTGTTTTAGCATAATTTACTTATTCAAAAATAGAAGTAATATGCCAGTAAACTGCTACCTCATCAGCAGAAAGTTTTTGTTTTCACTCATACACATATCATCACTACTTTAGGATTGCTAATTTGATTTAAAATTTACAGCTTTAGCTTATTTATATACAAAAATTATGATTTAATAAACTTTTCTCTCATTCTGCTTTCAGAATCCTGCATTTAACTTATAATGTCCAAAAGTCAGCATTAAGTCTGATTGTTTTTGTTGTATGCTTAACACTAAAACTGCTCTGGAACTGGAAAGGATTTCCAAGTGTGCCAGATGAAAACAAACTCCTTTCCACCCCTTTCACCTTCTCTACTACTTATTGTTACTGTACTATCCTACCAGACTGTACTGCATATGTGCCACATAAAAATATTTTTCTACCAGCTAAGCTGGAAAATATTTTAAAAATAAAATGGTTTTAAAAACTTGTAAGGCCAATGTTAATCTAATGGGGGATCACACATCTTTATGGTAAAATGGTTAGGATAACAGGCTTTGTTTGAATGACTTACCTTGTACAACGCTGCAAATCTTGCATCACAAGCCAAAAATAAGTACATCAATTGAAATTTTGAGTTCAAATCTTTCCTAAGTTACAAGTTATTTCCATTTAATCTTTTTGTTCAAATGTGCACATAAAGATGTTCCCAGTTTTAGTTTTGTAACATTAGGAAAAGTATATTAATTTTGGCTTTATTTACCACTTTAGCAGCATGTGCATTAAACTTTTGTCCTTTTGCTTATGAATACAAGAGCTTGTATTTCACTTATAATCATCTGTAGCCAAAGTCATCATAACCATTAACAAGAAAGCTTTACTTCATCTAAAATATTTGGCTTTTTGTTAATACACATAAGAAATTTTATAAATTTTTAATTATGTTTAAAGGGATTACAGGTTTGTTTCCTAAAGAGGATGGGAAATGTTCTCTAGCCAAGTTTATTTCCTATCCTCTCCATAGTCTGGATCTATGAATGAGAGTGCTAACGTGTGTGTGTGATCTAATGAATAGAACATAAAGACAAACTACTGTGTATGATTATTAAATTTTAGATGAGTCGCATTTTTTACACATCTGCTTCACTTTCGTACCTATTTTGAGGACATGTTTCGCAAATCTTCGTTTGCATCTACGGCTCTTGTGCGACTGACGCTAGATCCAGCGGTGTGAAGCAGATGTGTAAAAAATGCGACTCATCTAAAATTTAATAATTTTTCGCTTCACTGTGGTGTTCCAATACAGTTGAATCTCGATATACTGTGTATGAGTTATTGCAGATAGACAACATGTTCCAAAGTTAAGACTACTGATATAACCATTGCAGATAAAGTGTATAAATGGAACGTTATAAACCCAATTTCATTTCCACTAAGAAAATTCATGGGCCAACAGGTGTCGTTGAAAATATCTGCACCATGAAACACAAGATTTCATAACCACATCACTTGTGTTCTAATTACAAGATTTCAATTTCCAACTTTTAATTATTATTGCCAAGGATGTCCTCTCCCCTCAGCAAGAAGCACAAACCAGCCTAATGTAAGATGCAGAAGGAGATCTTCTTTGGTCAGAAATTGGATGACTGGAGGCAACATGCTTTTAAGACACATTGAAGTTCCATTGCCATTGTTTTCAACTTCAGAAAATAAATAAAAATAGTATATATGATTGTGAAGTTCTTGCCTTTCGTGCTGCAGGTGAAGTGCCTGCATTAAGTTCTGATTGGCTCAATGTGTTTAGCTCAGCTCTTCTTGAGAGAGTTTTCAATTATCTTTATAATTATTTATTGTCATAATATTTCAGATAAACTAAATGAACCATGCATCAGAAACATAATCACTCAGAACAAATTATTTAATATCTTCTAAAACTTTGTTTCCTCCGAAAGAGTTGCAATGGAGCAGATATGTAAAAGCTTTCATATTGTTTTCTGTAGTTATTGTCTATTTTTATATAGCTACTATAAACTATTCTTATGAATTATTTTTCTATCTACTCCATGTGAATCAAGATAATGCTATGCTGATGTAGTTTGACGGAAACTGAATAATACTCAAATGCTTAAGAACTGGGTCATTAATACATTGGGCTACAATTTCCAACTCTTTCTATGACATTGTGAACAAATAAATTGCAACAAAAGCTTAAAAAAGCAAAAAATATAACAATTCCTTTCTTGAAGTGTTGAAAACAGGAAAAAGGAACAACAGTAAAATAGGAAAATAGTAGCTTAGAGGGTTGTGGTTTCCCTTAGTAGCTTATTCTTTTTTGCTAAGTTCACTTTTTTGTCCACTAATTATTTGGGAAAGTTATTTTTTTGTGCTATTTCAATTATTTTGTTGTATTCTGTTTTGTATTCTTCTGCTGTGAGAGGGATGTTACAGAAACTAATATGATTTTCAAAAAATTCACTTACCATCCATGGGCCTATGATAAATTCAAAAAAGTCTTCAAAAAACAAAATATTCAACTAGCACCAGTCAACCATTTCTCCTTAAAAAACCTAATTTGCTCAAACATCAAAGATGCCATTCCATCTAACAAAAAATCTGGTATATATCAAATTGAATGCAATGACTGTAGTCAAATTTATATTGGAAAAACCAAAAGAAATTTAGAAACAAGAGCAAAGGAACACTTTAGAAACATAAAATATAAACAATTAGAAAAATCAGCAGTTGCCACACATTTTTGGGAAAAAAACCACAACATAAATCCAGAACCAAAACTACTAAAACATACATCAGGAAAACAAGAACTATCCACATGGGAACAAATCTTCATTTCAAAAAATAGGAACAAAGTATTCAATTTCGACATCTCCCAGAAAGATTTGTTCAGTAAGTTCCTTGAACCGCCACCAGAGGGTACCTGTGACAAAATATCATCAACTACACCAATTAGAACCAGTCGATGGCCGGCTGAGGATAGAGGCAAAGCCTCTGAAACATGTTCCGGAAAAATTTAAAAGTAAGTGTTGTTTAGTGTCATTAATCGACTCCCTTTAAATTTAATTTATCATAACAACACTGTTTTCAACACTTCCAAGAAAGGAATTGGAGGAATTTTGTTTAAAATTTTTGTTGCCTCTTTGATAAATGCTCAATCTAAATATCAGATTTGTCTCTGCACTTTACCCAAAAATTCAAAAGCAAGACTTCACTGGACATAAATATTTTGAGTCTGAATTGGTTCATCATGAATTTAGGGTTCACTTGGAAGTGCATTAGTAGGTTTCCTTAACTGTATAACTATATGCATTTTACTTATATAGTTGAGATGTAGGCCTGTCTTGTGTGCTGCTCCATGGAAAGTTTATCTGTATTTATCAGCGTGGTGTTCGGCATTATGCACAGAGAAGTTTGAAACAGGCATTTGTTTTCAGGATTTATTTACTCATGAGTTTGGCTCCAAGTCGTAGCAATGTAGGATGTTTGTTGCAATTACTGAGCTCTCTTTGTAGCAGCAACGAAATCTCTAATAAAACTGTATCTGCAAATGTTACCTCATTTAACATGAATCAGATGGAACAATAAGCTTTTGTAAGATTTGTTTCTAGAAGAATGGTAGTCATATGAATGTTATACATTAGGTGGGTTTTATTTATTTATGGTGTTTTAAAAAAATCTGGATATGATAAATATTGTGGGATTGTTTTTATTCTCTCTACCACAAGCTTACAAGAATTCCAAACATCAGTACTTGTAATATACACTAAAAACCCAAAAAGGATCTTAACAAGTAAAAAAGTTAAAGCCTTCTTCAGTAGTGTAGATGGTAGCATGTCTGCCTCACGTTCAAGAGGTACCAAGTTTGAATCTTGGTCAGGGTGAGTTACCTGGATAAGGTTTCTCCGGGGTTTCCCTTATCCTAAAAGACGAATGTTGGGTAACTCTAAGCTCCATGGACCTTGGGCCCATTTGAGCATCATTTCACCCATTCCATTCATCATCCAATATGACTTAATGTTATAGGATGTAAATTACAAAAAAAAAAAAAAAAAAAAAAAGAAGTTAAAAGAGAAACTACACATACCTATTGCAAAAGAAAATCTATTACATCCCATTAATCCAATAGACAGCTTTGAAATAGAATATAAAGAAACAAACAGCAAGCCCAGATATTGCAATACTGATAGTTTTGTAATTAGAAACATTACAAACCAAATACCTAGAAGAAGAGTATATACATTATACAGAAAGCCCATTTCTAAGTGACAATATGGAGGTGGAGCAGGTGGCACATGTCAGTTTTTCTCCTTTTACAAAAAACACACTGCAAATTTTGATGGAGAACGATGCAATTTTCACTACTCTAAAATACCTGTTTTCTTGGCTACAAAAAAAGTAAAAACATTGTTATTTTGTCAGATTGTAAAGCAGAAATCCAAACAATTAGCTTTAACTCAGAATCCAAAAAAAAACAAAAAATAAGAAATTCATTGATTAAACATTAAAAATTTCAGTAAGAATATAGTGTTCCAGTGGATTCCTGCGCACTATGGATTGAGTAACAATAAGAAAGCAGACCATAGCAAAAAATAGAACCAAAATTCAAAATAAGATAGTCAAAAGTACCACAGGAATCAGTTAAGTATCAAGAAGAAAATGAATAATAATGTTATTATAAAAATAAATTAACTACAAATATATTAAATTCCAAAGGAGAAAAATTCTTAAAAAACTTAAAACTAATTCCTGAGTTACCTCAAAAGCAGCCATTGCCATGTTCAGACTAGACATGACTGTCTCGGCAAACACCTGCATAAATTGGATTGTTATCATCTCCAACTTGTCTCTTATGCAACAAGGAAGAGGAAATTAATATGGAACTCTATCTGTAAACAGCTTGAAAACTATACAGACGTGACCTCAAAATAATTGAAGGCAAGAATGAGCATGGCTGTGTTGCTAAATAGGTGAGCATCAACTTCATACATACATTTTCTCTACCATATACAGAGTAGATAGAGAAGTTATTAATTCTATCCAAATTTCTGATACAAACAATTCATTGTAAATAATCATTTTCAGGTCTCCTGGGGAAAAAAACAAGGTGTTTTTTTCTTTCTTTTTTTTTAAGAAAAATATCCACGTGTGCCTTTGTAAGTAAAGCATAACTCTAGAGTGGTAAAATACCAGACTTGAATTTTCCAATACTTAATTTTTCTCCAATGAAAAGTTGTTATTCTTTTTTCTTATCTCTTGGCCATGCAAAGAGAATGGAATTTCAAAGCCATTACATAGCAACCAGTTTTAAAAGATTTGACTAGTGTTTAAGGCCAATTAATTGTATTCCCATATTCTCCTTGCACCTACAAAGAAATTAGCAATAAGGTAAGTTATGCAAATGTTTATCTTGATTAACATGAAGCAGATCAAGTGTCTGTAAGAGTAGTTTGTACAAAAGCAGAGAAAGTTGAGTGCAACACATAAGATTTTTTATTTTGTTTTGTTTGATGGAAAGTTAATGCCATATCCTGTAAATCTAGTTCAGCCATGTGATTGTTGCTGAAATAGGCATAGCATTAATTAGTTGCAGCTAAATCATAATGAAAATCAGGTTGATTGCTATATGTGTATACATAGTGTTTAGCACCTGCTTTTACTACATGCTGGCAGTGACACTGATGATACATGAAATTAAGATGGAGCAGCAGTGGAAAGAGATGGCAGGGGAAATTGGAAATCTCGGAGAAAACCAACCCCAGCGCCATGTTGTCTACCACAAATCTCACTTTGTGGTCGCCTGGAATCGAACCCTGCCCACCTTGGTGAGAGCTGAGCAGTCTAAAAACTCGACCACAGTGCAGCCAGATTGACTGCTGGTCGGAGATAAACAGAGTGACACAGTGAGTAACCTTTTTGCTGCCCCTACTCTAGATCATTGTTGCAGTGATAAGAATGAAGATGAGAAGAATAATTGATAGAAATAATGATGGCCATAAGAAACAAGCTCTATGTAACAAATATTCTGTTATTGTTGGTTTAAATAATATGCATTAAACAGCTTTGCCCAGCTTTCAGTGAATAGCATTTCACCAGTATGTATTGCATTTATACATAAGGAGTACATTTATATTTTCAAATAAAAGTTGTTTATAGTAAAATGGCATTCTATAAACCAGTTATTAACATTAAGTTCGAGAGAATTAAAACAAATCTTTATACTAAATAATAAACTATTCTTCATGAAAATTCAGGCCCAAATGACCTTGTTGTCGACGGGCCCTAAAACACCACACACTCACTCACTTCATGAAAACTAGAATGTAAGGTTGTAATAAATGTTATATAATATGCAAATTAAATATGTTACAAATAACAGCATACAAGTACATCAGTTTTATATTTTCATTATACTGTACAGCATAATATGAATTTTATAATTATTTTAAGAATAATTTTATAGCACTGGAAGCTTAACTGATAATTTAAATACATCATTAAAATGTTAGTGTTGTATCACTCTGTGAGCTTCTCAGATATGAATAATTTAAATCAAATTCAGAAAGAAGTTATATAGCAAAAGAATACAAATGCCAAAGAAAAACAAAATTGGGTCTTTCATTTAATTATCCTATAATAACGGATAAGCTGAGCTGCGATTACTGATTGCAGAACTCATAAATGTGTGTTAAACTCATTGTGAGAACTCTTAGGGGTAGAAAGTGATAGCCTGAAAGGTAGTATGTTACCTAAGTTAGTGCCACATAATGAGGGGGTCAAAAGCTTGCTGTCATAATTCAGCAATCCCATTACTACTTAGTGCATGATATGCAATATCTTCCCAGCAAGAATAACTTGCTAATAAGATAGATGGCATAATTTGGTAGCAATATTTTGACCAATGCTGTCAAACGCATTTGGAAGTTTTCCTGATATTGCAGTGGGCATGGTTGGGACTTCAATCCTATAAAGAAATATGCAGATTTTAAGTGTTGTTTAGTGTTTAGTGTCATTAATCGACTCCCTTTAAATTTAATTTAATACATGACTAATTAGCTACTTATAACAAAAACTAAAGGATATGTAACTGAAATAAATTTATTTATTTAGTTATTTATTTATTTTCAGTTCGGTATAGTGTTAAATACACAAAAGAACCACGTCATATGAATTTATACAGTTTAAGAACACAGCTATACAGGTTGTGTGATATAAATAGAATACTAACTTGCTTTAATAAATCCATACACTAATAATAATAATAATAATAATAATAATAATAATAATAATAATAATAATAATAATAATAATAATAATAATAATAATAATAATAATAATAATAATAATAATAATAATAATAATAATAATAATAATAATAATAATAATAATAATAATAATAATAATAATAATAATAATAATAATAATAATAATAATAATAATAATAATAATAATAATAATAATAATAATAATAATAATAATAATAATAATAATAATAATAATAATAATAATAATAATAATAATAATAATAATAATAATAATAATAATAATAATAATAATAATAATAATAATAATAATAATAATAATAATAATAATAATAATAATAATAATAATAATAATAATAATAATAATAATAATAATAAATAATAATTAATAAATAATAATAATAATAATAATAATAATAATAATAATAATAATAATAATAATAATAATAATAATAATAATAATAATAATAATAATAATAATAATAACAATAACAATAACAATAACAATAACAATAACAATAATAATAATAATAATAATAATAATAATAATAATAATAATAATAATAATAATAATAATAATAATAATAATAATAATAATAATAATAATAATAATAAATACTTTATTATCACCTTATGTTTTACAAGCATTGTTGAAAACAGGATATATATATATATATATATATATATATATATATATATATATATATATATATACAGATATTAGAAGAAACTAAAACTTAGGTGATGTTATTCTAAATGTATAATGTCTTGTACACCTAATACAATGTCTAGGTTTTAGTCATAAGTATTGTAAAATAAGAAACTAGCACTCAAACAATAAATTCTGAAGTTGTAGCCTTAGTTTAGAAATTCATCAAGTGAATAAAAAACATTATTAATTAAATATGATTTCAAGAAAAATTTGAATTTTGTTAAGTTACTAGACACTTTAACTTCTGCTGGGAGTTTGTTATATAGCTTGGCTCCCATGTAACTAGGCAACTTGTCACACAGGTGGAGTCTATACATCATAGTAGCGAAATTATTCTTGTTTCTTGTGTTGTGGTTATGAATATCCGAATTTGTTTGCAATAGGATGTATTTTATCATATATAAAATTGTTTTGTAGATGTACAGGCTTGTCAACGTCATTATTTTTTGCTGACGAAAGGCTTCCCTACATGATTCTTTAGTTTTTAAATTAGATATATATCTAATTGCTCTTTTCTGTAAAGTAAAAATTTTGTGTAAATTTAATTTCGAAGTATTGCCCCAGATCTCCAGACCATATGAGATGTGTGACTGAATGAGGGAGAAATAAATCATTCTAATAGTTGCTTCTGGGACATAGTTCTTTAGACACTTTAAAAGAAATAAATTTTTACTTAGTTTTAATGCTAATTGGTCAACATGGGGTGTAAAAGATAATTTTTTGTCCAGTGTGACCCCAAGTAGTTGTACATTGTCAACACTATTTATCAATTATTAATTTTTAGATGAGTCGTATTTATTACACATCTGCTTCACTTTCGTACCTATTTTGAGGACATGTTTCGCAAATCATCGTTTGCATCTTCAGCTCTTATGCGACTAAAGCTTGATCCAGTGGTGTGGGTAATTCTGGGGTTGCTGCTGCCATCTGTTGATTTAGTGATGAACTTAACTATTGTGATGAACACTATTTATCAAGTTGTTGTCAATATTTAATTGTATAGGCGCATTCAGTGTCTTCAAGCCAAATGTTATGAGTTCACATTTTGATGCATTTATACTTAAGTTTAATGTAGAAAAGTACTGCAATAGTTTTGTAGTTGTTATATATAGGGTTTCTTCTAGCATTTTTCTTGATGTATTACTGGCTATGACAGTGGTGTCGTCTGCATATTGTATTCATTTTGTATTGTTATGTATATATTCAGCTATATCGTGTATATATAAAATAAATAAAAGAGGACCAAGGATTGATCCCTGTGGGACCCCTTATGTCAGTTCCATTGTAGTTGATATAACATCGCCATTAATGGAATTCAAAACTACATATTGTTTCCTATTTGTCATATAGGATTCTATTAATTTGTATCCTAGACCTCTAATTCCCAAAAGCTGCAGTTTGTTCATTAGTATACTTTTATCAACACAGTCAAAAGCTTTAGTAAGATCTAATAAGATTGCTGTTGCATATCTACCTGCATTGATGTTTTTTATAATTTCTTGAAAGCATTCAATGACTGCACAGACTGTTGATGTATTTTTTACAAAACCATTTTGGTGTTTAGGTATAAGACTGAATTTATTTAAAAAGCCCATGAATCTTTTATAGATTAATTGTTCAAGGATTTTTGAGATGGCAGGTAAGATAGATATTGGGCGGTAATTATTTAGTTCTCTTTTGTCTCCTTTTTTAAAGATTGGTACTACCTTGGTGATTTTTAATTTGTCTGGGAAGATTCCAATTTCTAGACAAGAGTTTATTATATCAGCAAGGGGATTTACAATTTCCTGACTACATGTTTTCAGTAATGACATAGGAATACCATCTACACCAAGGCTGTTCTTTGCTTTTAAATGTTTTATTATACTACGGATTTCATTTGCACAGGTTGGGTAGAGGTAAATACTTGACTGATTTTTCGATCTCGTTTTATCACTCACATTAATAGTTATATAGCGACAATTCGTTACTGTTAATGTACTCCATCAAATCCTAATTCATGAATGAATTTATAAGTAATTAGGATTCATGTGTATTTCATATTTTGTTTACAATGTTTATGTACTGACAGTATCAGAAAACTTGCATGAAAAATATCAGTTTGTCTGTCAAATCAGATAGGTTTTTTTTTCTGAGTAAATCATTTACACCTGTACTAGTATAGCTAGGCAAAAATTGGAAAGTATAATCGAATTTTGAAAATTCGCTAGTTGGCAGGTGTGCCAATCTCAGATTCAGGTCCCACTTTAGCATGAATTTTTTAAATATAAATCTGTTAGCACAAGTTTGAAATGACATTAGAACATTGGAGTACAGCTTGGAAGAGATCAGAAGCCATTCATATAATTATCAGGTTTTTATTTTCTGTAAAACAACTGTGCAATTTTAATCATACTCATATAAAAATATTCTTGCTAGGAAATGAAGAATGTGAAACATTTGCTAAAATTATGGAGGAACATGAAAAATTAGATAAACATCTCTAAGCCATCTGGCAACATGTTAACCTGACTTGAAGTAGCAAGAATGTGTGCTATAAATGTGGCAAATCATACAAATGTTAGAGAAGATATCAGAAGTGAACATGTTTCCTTAGGAAATGAACTCAAAACATATGCTGAAAACAAGAAAAGTGAAGAATCAAACGATGGCATCTCTAGAACATAGGGATGATCATTTAAAAAAAAATGCACAATAGAGATAGCATCTCTTCACAAAATGATTGAAATAATGAACAAAGAACTCAGAGAATACAGTTTCTACTACAAGATTTATAGGAAGAAAATAGCATGTTAACCACTTGGCTAGAATTTTATGAAAATAAAGAAGAGGAAACTTGGTATAAGCTAATAAAATAGGCTAAAGTGACTAACATGGTAGAAACATGCAACTCATTTTATTTGTTAATTGAAAAGCCTGACAACCACACAGGCACCTAAAATGCATTGTTCATGTCCTCTTTCTTTTATGTCTGCTTTGATCATCGACCTGGGAACCTTATTGTAAATGATTGGCAATCCTTCATCTTGAGCAGCTGCCTTGGCCAATTTATCAGCCATCTCGTTGCCAGATATTCCTACACGGGCTTTCACCCATTTGAAGTGGATTCTCCAATTAGCTTGTTGCAGGGATGTTAGAATGGCTGCAATGTCCTCCACGACTGAGTTGTGCTTAATGTTGTTTACCAGTTTGTCCAGCGTTACCTTGCTATCTGAGTAAATTGCTGCTGTCTTTTCTTCAAGTGCTAAGTCTATATTGTTTTGAAGCTCTTGTAGCACTTTCAATATAGCTATTTGTTCTGCTTGGTTATTTGAACACTTGCCATCCAATTATATTTTAGTTGAAGAATAAGTGCTTCATGTTTGAACACCACTGCTGCAGCTCCAACCCTGTCTGCTATTTTACTCCTATCTGTGTAGATTCTGAATATGTAATTAGTGGCTTCCGCAGCTTCTCTAATTTCAGGAACTTCTGCAGGATGGTGCCATTTCCTTGGTAGTAGTAATAGTAAAAGTAGTAATTTATTTCCTTTTACATCAACAAATGGAAATACAAAATCAAGATTACAATTATAAAATCCATACTGAAATATGCCATATATTCCTAAATCCTGAAAATCCTATCATGTTATCATGTTGCCCACCATTGAATAGTAATTCAGACCCCATACACCTTACCCTAGGTTTTTGTGTATTGGAGGCCCTCTGCTCCTTTTTACACTTTTTGCCATTTCACCTATCCCACTCTACATTTTTCTCTTAATTGTTCTTAGCCATCTCTCTTTAACTTTCCCTAAATAATTCCCTATATTTCTCCTTTTACTGACAACATTTTTCTAATTACTACTTCACCCCCCAAACTGTCCCATTTACGTAGACAAGCCTGCTCTCTCCATATCTTTGTTTGACTACAATTTAATATACAATGGAAATCCGCATTCTCTTCTCCACACAATGGACATTTATCTAGTTCTCTCTCTTGACCTATACCTTTCAAGTTTCTCACTCCTGTTCTCGCCCAAGCAAAACCATCCCGCCCTAACTTACTACATATATCTATATGTCCTTCCCTCCCCCAGGTCCTTGGTAGTAAGGGTGTATCATAGTTATCCCTTTCATGTATAGCCCTGTATAGTGCTGTCTTCCCATTGATGGTTATGTCAATGGGTTCAATACCAGCTATGACACAGGAAGCATCATAAGATAACCATTCTGTACCCTTTTATGACTTTAATGTTGAATAATCTCTGTATTCTCTGTATTTTCCTTAAGTTCTTTTGGTTTTGTAGGGCAGCTCCCCAAATTGGGGCTCTATTTGTTAATATTGGCTCTATGGCACCTTTATATATGGTGTGTAATGCTTTGTTTCCAAGCCCCCAGGTAAGTTTTGCAGTCTTGGATAATGAGTGTGTTAAATTTCATGTAAATTATCAACATGATGGTTGAATCTGAACCTTTTGTGAATATATATGCCAAGGTATTTGAGTATGTCTACTTGTTCAATAACTTTGTTGTTAAGATAGATATTAATTGCTTCGTAGTTTATTTTTTTCTTCCTTGTTATCATTATTGCTTTTTATTTAGACTCATTAAATTTTATTTTATTTTCTTTGGCCCATAATTCAATTTTCTTTAAATCCTGATTGGCAAAATTTTCGGCATCAAGTGTACTCTTCCCCTTTGCCATGATTAGTAGATCATCTGCAAAGGCAATTACTTCTGTTCATTTAGAGAATTATAGAGAATGTTCCAGAATCCAGGTCCGCAACACGATCCTTGTGGACATCCCCTCTTAACTTGCTTTTCCATTTTGAACTCACTAGAGCAAAGAATGGCTGTTCTGTCTTTGAAATAGCTCTGGGATAGCTTGTATAAGTTGCTAGGGCACTTCACTTTTCTTAAATTGTTTAGTATTCCAGGCCACCAAGCAGCATCAAATGCACTTTTCACATCCAAGCTTACCAAAATGATAAATCCGAATTCATTTAAATTAATCTCCACAAATGTTTTCATGGACATGGCTGCATCAGCTGTGCTTTTTTGGACCATAAATCCATACTGCCTCATATTGAACAGATCTCTTGAATTCATGTGGTGCTCGATTCTTTTTATCAAGAGTTTTCTAAGATTTTTCCATTTACATTTAATAAGCTTATAGTTCTAAATTTTGTCACACATTCACTTTGTGCTTTGCCAGGTTTCACAATGGGAATTATCAGTGAGCACTTCTATCTTGCAGGGAATATACCAGTTTCCAGGCTCTTGTTGTGTACTGCAGTGTGGAAAAGTGGGAAGTTCTGAAAGGCGATGAGCAGTATATCACTTGTTATCCCATCCTCTCCTGGTGCCTTCTTCGGATTGAAACCTTTTATTATTCTCGCTATTTCTCCAACTGTAAATTCCTTATCATTTGGAGTATGCATCAGCTGTGCTGCTGTCTTCCTAAGTTCCTTAAGCTGATCAGTGTCGTCCTCTTTGTTATCTTGAGGAGTAAAGTTTTCCAGCATATACTTTAGTGTGCTTAAGGTATCTTCAGTGTAGGTTCCATCTTCTCTTCTGAGTGTGGTGGGCAAAGTCTGTTCTCTAGTTTTGTGAGCTGCCGTCTTGTAAACTGCAGTCCATGGGTTTGAACCATCAGTTACACTACAGAATTCCTTCCATGACTTCACTTTCTCAGCCTGTATTTTTATTTGATACTGTTGCCTAACCTGCAGGTATTGATTTCTTTGCTCTTCTCCTAGCTGTTCATTGTTCATGGTTCTTTGATAGCGACGTCCCAGTGCATTAGTTCTTTTCCTCAGCAAAATTAGCTCTAGTGTCTACCATGGTACGGTTTTCCCTTTAAGTTTTCTTTGCTTGCCTCTACTTAGATGGAATGCTCCACTGCATGCTTCGTGGATATTAGTTGTGGATCTCAATTAGGTGTTCCATATCTAAGCTGGATCTAATTTTTTCAACCAGTTCTTCATCTAAAGCCTCCAGGTTTCCATTACAGTTGAAATTACTGGTGAAGCTTCTTGTTAAGAGTTCTTTAAATTTGCCATAGTTTTGTGGATTTGTTACATATCTGATTGCTTTATGTGTGTGCATCAGGTTTCAGGTGGCATTCCCTACACTGAAATGTATGCACTGCTTTCTTCTGTTCCTGTGGTCCTTCCCTGTATATCCCACAGTGTGTGTGTGTGTGTGTGTGTGTGTGTGTGTGTGTGTGTGTGTGTGTGTGTGTGTGTGTGTGCGTGTGTGCGTGCGTGCGTGGGTGCGTGTGTGCGTGTGTGTGTGTTTTTTTTTTTTTCTCCCTTTATTCATCCACATGTTCCATTACATTTGTAATATTACATGTTCTGGTTTTCTTTGCTTCCAGATTGATTGTTCATATTAACTGAAGTATTGAAATTATTGTGTTTTCAGATTGTGTTCACACAGTCACTATAGTCTTTAAGAATTAATTTACTTATTTAGTTTGTGTGCGCGCGCGCCTGTGTGTGTGTGTGCGCGCGCGCGCGTGTGCGCGTGTGAGTACGCGTGTGTGCGCGCGTGCATGTGCGCGCGTGTGTGTGTGCGCGTGTGTGTGGAATAGTTCATGCAATTCATACCCATGGTCATACAAAACTTCAGCATAGAAATATGACCCTTACCAATGCCAAGAAATATATCAACCATTCTTCTATTTACATCAAAAGGTGACCTACTAAAATCACTGTTGACTCTTGGGCTATAATGTTTTCACTTAACATTTATCTCGAGCAGAGCATTTTAGTATCATTACTTACTATTATGGCTAGAAAACCTTAAAAGTTTCATTATATTTTGCTTCGAAATAGCCACTGTACTCCTAGCCTAACATGGTTTGAATTATATACCTACTGCTGCAATAAGAAAGCAATATAATTATTAAATTATAGATGAGTCGTATTTATTACATTAAGGAAATTTATTACAGTTAAATTTCGAACCAATATGTTAAATCAGGCTTTATTCCTATTCTAAACAATATTAATTTAATATAAGCTGCTATCCACAGCTTTCACTTGCATGTAAACCATATTTTACAAACACTACATGTCAGTAGAAATGTTTGTTTACTTTTAAAAGTTGTAAATGGGAAATAATAAAACGAAAGCAAGTATGTTCAGTAGCTTCCACAAACATCCAGAAGATGTCTCTGCACATTACCACAGTTACAGAATCAAACCACGTAGTTTAAACGTGAGAATTCCATTAATGTTTTTGCAACACACTAGAAAAGGCAATATAAATGCGCACCCGCACATGGGCATTTAAATAATGACGTAGTGACTCTTGAAATGGCGGTAGGACGTAACTGACGGCAGATTCTGAAACTACAATGTTTAAACATAATTTTAAGGCAAATAACGGAAAATGCCGTTTTTTGTCATTTTTGACATTTTTGACGAAATTTTATCGATGCCTCCCCTTAAATGTATACATATATCCTCGATAAAATAAACTATGATTTAATGAATAAAATAAATAATTATGCTCTAAGGCATATTTAGCTCGCGTTACTTGGAAAATTAAGAGTCACAGGAAAAACTTGCAACAGTTCTTATTGAAAACTTTAGGCAACAATGTGAAAACTATGTATTGAATTTATATCTAATGCAAAGTTTGCAAGTTTCTTTGTGAGGGCCATAAAAAAAGTTTCCAATGAGCGTTTGAATAATGGTGATGCAGATGAAACCTGAGTTCATATACTTTTGTTCATTATTAAAACTTTTCAACATGACCAAATTAATATGTAATATTATGATATCTATCTCAAAAAAAGAATTTGTTAAACCAGAAAACAATCCAATAAAGAAAGCATGTAAATCTGTGGAATTAGCAATTAAAAATAGTAAAATCATGACTAAAAAAGAAAAATTGAACAATAAAATAGACAATCCAAAAATACTATACATATATGGTTTACCCAAAATACATAAACCTGAAATTACCCTCAGACCAATAATTAATAACACTGATGCACCCACTTACCAATTATCAAAATGGCTGGTTCAAATCTTCAGATCCTTCACAAAATTTGAAATTTTAAGTATCAAAAACTTGCTTGAATTGATAAATCTCCTGAAGAACACAAAGGTCAACTCTACAGATGCTTTAGTTTCTTTTGACGTCATTTCTTTATACCCAAGTATCCAAGTATGCCTACCAATGAGCTTATTCCACTTCTCAAAAATTGGCTGGAATCAATACAAGTAACCTCTGAAGAAATAGAAGAACTTTCACAATGTACAGAAATTTGCATCAATCAGAATTTTTTCAGCTTTAATGGACAGATCTATAAACAAAAAATGGGCCTAGCTATGGGCAACCCATTATCTCCCTTCTTAGCAGATTTATTTATGAGTGCTTTTGAAACATATCAGAAAAAACTTTTCCAAGTTATTTCAAAGTTTGGTATCGTTATGTTGACATAAAGATAAACAAATAACACTTCCAACACCTAGTTGCATTTTTTAAAATGGAACATGTATGTTTATTCTAGCAAAATGATAACTAGAGCTACAATTAGTGATAACACACTTGGTTCCGCTTTTTTAAACACATTTACTAGTGGTCTATAGCCCTCAGAAACTTCATTGCTGTGCATTACATCTGGCATGAAAATGCACCAGTAGTGTCTTGTCCGATGAAACCGTGTCACTTCAGCAGATGTTCAAAGTACCCTCTGTTTACATCAATACACTTTTGGAATCTGGTAACAAAGTGCATTGCAAGGATTTGCTGTGTTTCTATAGATATTGCCGCACACTCCGCAGTAACACAATGTTACATATCCTCTACTGTCATTGGCGATTCTTGATACACTCTCTTTCACTGTGCCCCAGAGAAAGAAGTCTAATGGTGTCAAGTCTGGGGACTGAGCTGGCCATCGCACAGGACCTCCCCGTTCTGTCCACCAGTGGCGGCTGGTGGATTAAATTATTGGTGGTGCACAAATGAAAAATAAAATACAGATTAGTAGTGAGTCACCTATTTATACAGATACTCTGCTCTCCTCTCCTTAGACCTGGCGAATCTATTGATAACTTTTGCGTTGAAGTCGCTGATCTTCATAACAAACTCCCTCTCAATTGAAAGCATTGCTAATGCTGACAATCGGTCCTGGGACATTGTGTTCCTAAGGAAAGTTTTTACTCTTTTTAAAGTTGATAAACAGCGTTCTGCTACAGCGGTAGACATTGACATAGTTAACAGCACTCGCAGGAGTTTGACACATTCACTGAATGTAGTACATAAATTGTTTTCCTTAATGAAGTCCATCAAGCACAAATCGCCGGACATTCCACGAAATTCCTCTCAACTGTAAATTACAGTCAGTTCTGTACGAATTTTTGTTCCAATGATAAAAGGATAGAACTTTATTGTTTCTCTAAGGGAATCCTCTGGAAATGTCTTATCATAGTCGGAGAAATTTTCTTGATGAAATAAAGTCGAGGCTACCAGATGCCCCGTGAAGCTAAATCTGTCCTTTGCTTCTCTAAGAATAATGTCACAGACTTCAAGAGCTTCTCTTCTTTTCACATCATGATCTTCTATTCTCCTCCTCTAATTGCAGTTTCTTTGTGTTCCTCAATATCCACGCTATTTCTTACTTTTTGCACTTCCCTTTCAAATGCGTTAAGCTGGGCGAGGGTAAATATTGCATTGCAGTCTCGTCTGCAGCTGATTGTACAAAGGTCCACATGGGTCATGATCTTGTGGAAGAAAGACAGCCAGAATACAAAATTATCATCTTTCAAAGTGGCCATAATCCCAGAAGCCTGAACAAGTGTGGTGCTGTTGTTTAACAGAGTTCTCTTCTGAATGACCTCCAAGCATTTAATTAAATTCTCCCTGTGTTCGAAAATGGTATTGACGGTCCGTGAATGAAAATTCCATCGTGTTGGAACAGAACGTGGCAATCGTTTCTGCACAACTTCATCAAGCTCAGCTGTTCTTTGAGGAGAATTTGAAAAAAATGTGCATATTCCTTGTAAATCGGCAAAAAATATCCTCACACTGGTGTTTGCTGAGGCTGCATTCAGCATTATTAAATTAAGTTTATGTGCATGGCAGTGTATATAAGAGGCACAAGGATACTTCTCTTTCACAGTTGCCTGAATACCGTGTTTCCTACCTCCCATGACGGATGCACCATCATAGGTCTGTGCTATAAGTTAATTAGGGCACCTGACAGTTGCAGATCAAGTTCAGATTTAATGACTGTGGCAAGAGAGTCTGCATCATGACCAGCAGGTTGAACAAAACTCCAAAATCGTTCTATGGTTTTGTCATTCACAAGATATCTGTAGATAATAACCATCTGATACACTGAGGAAACATCAATGGTTTCATCTGCTATGACAGCAAGGAATTCTGCATCCTTAATTTCCTTCATTATTTCCTCTTGGCATACCTCTAACATACACTGAAGAATTTCGGTTTGTATACTTTTTGAAGTGCCCTTAAAAACAGTTGCTTTTTCCATATGGCCCTTCAGGACACTATCGAGATCAGCGCTGAAATCTTTTAGGCCTCGAAACATACCAGGGTTTTGTGATATATCAGATTCAACATGACCTCTCAAAGCCAGCTCAAATGAGCTGCAAAGCCGTATACAGTTTATGATATTTAGGACATATCTATTCTGCGTAACTTTATCATTATGCAGCTGTATGTTCCTTCTGTATGCACTGTCCATTTGTGCAGCAATATTAATATTGCCATACATTGCTAAACTTAATGCTTATTTTATATGAGACGAAGAGGACTCATGCTTTTTAACACAGTTGTGCATGTGTTGTATGTCTTTCATTCCTTGCTTCACCCAGGAATCATCTCCTCCAAAGAGCAGGCATGGGAAACAGTATAAAGAGTTATTAACTTCACATCCACATAACCAGTTGTGCTTCTTGTACATGTCAGGGTTGAACTTCCTATTGAATGTTCTAGCTTTTGACTTAATCGTTTGAGTTATAGAAATGTTTGGCATGGGCCTACCCATTCGTTTCACTTCAGATTTTTCTTCAGCACTCCGTTACGAAAAAGGCTTTTCCAGTAAAGATTGCACCATATTCATTCTATCAGAATTTTAAAAACGTACAAAAACAACACCTCACAATAAGCACTAGAAATAAAATGTTAGAATACTCAGTTTAACCTTAAACAAAGCTTTCTCAAAGCTCTACGAGCACGAAACCACACTACAGAACAAGCAGACAGACAGAAACCGTTGCTAAGAGTAGGAGGAGCTAGGTTTATAAACCTCCATTTAAGCAATGCATAAGAAACCACTCACTTCCATCTCTTCACCTTCCCGCAACCCCCTCAGAAAGCCTACATTTGAGCGAAACCTGAGGTTAACACTTCGCTGCAAACCTGGCAGCTCCTACGGCTAACCTCTGTTTATTTCGACTTCTGTGGTCATGAACAGCTATAGACGATAAGCGTAATTGAAACATGTTTGCATATAAAACAATGCAAACAAGTACAGCTTTAATGTGCAAAATGCACCTGTTGTACATTCAAAATCTGTGGGTGTAGTGCAAACCTGCACCTTATGGAGGAACCACCCCTACTGTCCACCTATTTGAAAACTTCGCATCCACAACATCTCTGGAAACTTGTGCATAATGTGCGGGACATCCATCATGCTGGAATCACATTGACAGATACATTTCCAATCCCACATCCTTCATGAGGAGGGGTAGAGTATGTTGCAGAAATGATGCATATCGCTGTCTGTTTAATGTTCCCTGATTAAAAATAGGGGCCTAAAATACAGTTACCAGAGATACCGCATCAAACACTGACACTCTACTGTAGTTGATGAGCAACTTAGCAAATCCAGTGGGGACTTTGCATGGACCAGTAGTGCATGTTCTGCAGATTCACATGACCATGATTTGTAAATGAAGCTTCGTCTGTAAACGTATTACTTAGGAATGTTGGATTACCTTGCAAATGCTGATGTCCAAAATGACAAATTACAATGCAGGATTCAAAGTCATTCCTGTACAGTTCCTGGTGCAGTGAGATATGGAACAAATGAAACCGATGCCTTTGCAAAATTCTGCCCACACTACTGCAGCTTATTCCAGAACCTTGTGCAATCTGTCAGACACTTACCTCAGGATTGTGCGCTACAGAAACCAGAACAGCAATTTCGTTTCCAGTGCCAGTCGCTGTATTTGTACGTTGTCACTTTGTGGGAGCTTCCTGTTTCCCTGAGTTTCGTGCAGATGTTTGCAATGGTACGAGGCGAAGGATACCATTGATCTGGGTAGCGTTTAGCGTAGAATGCCAAAGCTACGGTTGCATTTCTGCAATATTCGCCATAAATTAAAAATAATATCCAGGTTTTCCTCATTATTGAAGGCCGGCATATCGACTAGATGATGGCAACTTACACGCCACACGATTTAATATGTCAATATGGAAAGCAATATCCAAAATGTATGTGAATTACGTTACAGTATGACAGCAGCCCAGATCAGGAGACATTAGTACACTGAAGCTAGAATGTGCCAAGCTGATATCGGTTTGTTTACAGCAGGCTACAGGCCAGTGCAAGCAGCCCCTGCTCTGAGCACAGAAGTACATGTGTTACATTACGTCAGAAACGGTGGCACCATTGCCATCCTCTAACAGCCATGTATTTCACAATGTATGAGGTTTAGAAACATGAAACCAAGTGTGTTATCACTAATTGTAGCTCTAGTTTTCGTTTTGCTAGAGCAAGCATACATGTTCCATTTAAAAAAAATGCAACTTGGTGTTGGAAGTGTTATTTGTTTACCTTTATGGATTGTGTGTACCTTCTCATTGTGTAAGCTCCTGACATATGTACATTCATTGCCAATTGGAATTTTCGTATTTTGTTCCATTTCAGAGATATTTGGGGTCGGAGAGTTAGGTGGGACACCCTGTATAATCAAAGCCTATTGAAACTAATAACTGCAACATATAATTTGTAGTTTTGTGGAAATATCTTCAATAAAGTAAAATACATTATAAATTAAAAAAGAATTACTTTTTATCCTTGACCAAATAACACATTCAAAAAAATCTTTAAAGAGCATGCTAACATACTTTCTGAATGTAAATATGATCTAATGTTGATTGATAATATTTTTTAAATAAAAAAAATTCTGGCACTTATCACTTTTTTATCATATTTACGTACGGCAAAAAATTAAAGAGCATGTTTAGAAATATTAAGCACAAGCAAGTTTATAAATCAACTATAATGGATCGCTTTTCGGCCATTTAATCCTGCAACAAAATTCGAAGCTAAATTATAAATTATATGGACCAGTTGCTGTTTGTTAATGCTTTGAATCTTAAGATTTCATCCATTCTTTGTCTGACATTACAATACATTGTTAGTTGAGTTTGAACAGCTGCATCTATTTTCAGTACTACTTGACAGTAACTAAGTATTGACTAATTTGTTTTGCTTGCAGTGAATGGCAGTAATGTAGTGAGTAACTACAAGCAGTAATCTTAACAAGTCATCCAAAACCATAACATTTTCAAAAAGGAACTTAAAAAGTATTGTATAAATGGATGTTTCTACTCAATAAATGAATTTTTAAACAAAGAATTGTAAATACAGTAAATTTTTAAAAAATAATGTATGATTATTGATGTACTATAGTAAATAACTTGTACAATTTTATTTCTTTGTTTTGTACATATACTTTGTAACCATGACATGTCCAAAAACATGTATATGTTTTAAAAGGATGAATAAAGAATGAATGAATGAAAATCATTACATTCTAAACAAGGTTGAGGTGGCTAACTTAACAGCCAAGGTGGAGGTGTTATTGAGTAGTTGCAAAACACCCTGCTTGGATCTTGAAGTGTCAGTTATTAAGTTCTATAGAAATTTACATAATTATGAAATTCCCTTTTCACAAAATAAGCCACTTTTGTACGTCTTCTATCTTAAATATTAATCATGCAATGCTCTCTCTGTTACAAAGTGCTGACTGATATTAACACACAAATATGAACATAAAAGTGATACAAGTATGGCATTAGGAGTTTAGTGGTAACAAATTGTTTTTATGCATTAACATAGGTACTCGAATGGCCATATTCAGAAAGATACAATAAAAAAGCTAATAAACAAATTATAAGCTAATGATTAGGGCCGGAATAGTTATGTACTAAAAATCAGTAAAATATGTACATATATTGTAGCAAATGGGTTATTATTAAATGGGTTTATTAAAATTTAATAATCCTTAATATGTAAAAAGGGATTTAGATGGTAACACAGTAAAAGAATGATGTAAGCGTTGGTTTGCCGCCAAGGGGTGTAAAATGACTATGTGAAAATAGGTTACTCATAGAATCCCGGATGATGATGTAATAAGGAGCTGGTAAGTTGCGTAATACAAGTGTCAAGGGGAAATCACCTTTCTATGCCGTTAGCGGCATCAATGCATTTCAAATTATTCCAGAAGCTTTGATTGGTAAGTTGAGGGGAAGGGGGAAA
The DNA here is from genome assembly GCA_030765055.1 of Mantis religiosa. NCBI lineage: Eukaryota > Metazoa > Arthropoda > Insecta > Mantodea > Mantidae > Mantis > Mantis religiosa. Next base: position 115,740,496 of record CM060951.1, on the reverse strand, counting down.
GCTTGGCTTGGGCAAGTTAGTTAGCTTGGTTACGCCAAAGCCAGTAGTTGAAGTGAGTTTGACCGAGAAGGACTAGTTTGTGTCATCTCCAAGGCACGAGGCTGTGGCACCAGAAAATCGTGTAAAGGTACTCTGCTACTGTTTTATTAATAAATTAGAGATTATGATTTAGGCAATTCTGTATTCATGAGGTAGTCAGCTCTCCCTTTCACAACTTTTAAAGTCCCGGGATCCTCTTAAGTAAAACAATGCATGCCTAGCTAGTGTCCCTTAATGTCGGCCCTCACGCATGTAGGTTTTTGAAGTAATTTAGAATGCTAAAATGAGGTAAATTAAGAGGGTCATGACATATGGATTGGCATGAAGAAAGATATTGAACATTCTGTAAAAATGTGTCCCAGCTGTGAATCTCGAAAAGCCCCATTGAATCAGAAACCAGCAGGTTTGCTTCAACCACTTGCTGTCTCTGCTGAGGAGGAACGTTGGGAAATAGATCTTTTGGGTCCTCTGCCTCGATCTAATTCTGATAACAGACACATTATTGTCTGCATAGAATATGCCACTCGCTGGGTCAAGTACGCTGCATTATCATCTGCTACCATTCCTCATGTTGCAAAGTTCATTTTGCACTGCATTATATGTCAACATGGTGCCCCAGTGCAGTTACTTTCTAATCAAAATACAGTCTTCCTCAGCCAAATAATCAGGAGTTGTTGAAGGCTTTATCAGTCTCCCCCAGTTTTACTAGTGCATACCATCCTGCATGTAATGGGCTTACTGAAAGATTTAATCAGACACTTCTTAACATGCTTAGTCACTTTGTAGATGATAATCAGAAGAACTGTAATGCTGTCTTGCCTTATGTAGTGTTTTCTTATAATTCCTCTGTTCAGGAAACTACAAAATTTTCTTTCTTTTTGATGTATGGTCGTGAACCAGCATTGCCAAATGAAGTCCAGTTGCAAACCACCTCTAATGACTTATCTCTATGTAAAACTCTCCAGGACATTCAAAAAGGCAGGGAACTTGCAATTCATAATATTAACCAACAACAAGGGAAACAGAAAACTTATTTTGATGCTAAACATAGGGATATTAAATTTGCTATAGGTCAACTTGTAAAAGTCTTCAAACCAATTAGGAACAAAGCTTCTACATCGATATTTTGGTCCACTTGAAATTGTGAAACAAATTATCCCAGTTACTTAAGCAGTTCGTTGTCCTAATGCTTCTCGTTCCAAATTGCAACCTGTTCATGTGTCCCGCATTTTCCCTTATTATGACCCTAGACCATATCGCCTCTAAATGACCTTCTTTTGAGTAATATTTAGTTAATCAACAATGATGAAGGAGGTTATGTCTAAATTATTGGTTATTTTTGGAAACTTGAAACATTTTGATTTCGCTTCTGCTTTGTCTCACTAGATTTTTTTTTCTTTCAGGAGTAATAATGCTGTAATTTCTCTTTCTGTATGTTTTTCTAAGTTGTTCCAAGTGTATTTCTTATCCTAACGGTTGCCGAGGAGTGCCCTGAGATTAAGTTATGTGTGTGTGTAGTGTGAAAGTTATTTTGGCTTCAAGGATTTGCTGTTATGTACCCTTGAATGCAGTGGTAATGTAGAGGAAGTAGTGCAAAGAGGAGTTGTGTGAAATTTTGCAGATTAGCTGTCATGTACCTGCAAAATGGATTAAGTGTTGGTGAATTTATGTAGTGTTATAGTTTTGAGATGTGTAGTAGTTTTTCTTTTTGATGGATGTGTGTATTGCAACAATAAGTGTGTTATGAACGTTTTTTTCTTTTCAGCAGAATTACTTCAGAAGAAGTTGGTAGACATTGCACAAACTTAATCTATATTTTGCTTTACTAATGACTCAATTTTTCTCTATGGATAGATGATCCACTGTTTGAATGTGTTTCTTTTAGATCTGGATTTCATGAAATTTGAGTGGTATACCTTTATATGGACAACTACTTATATATTCTGGTGTTTTCGCTTTATAGACAGATATGATTGGTCATATATACGTAGGTTTTATTGTGTGCAGATTTTGATGATTAAATATGGTTGTGTGTCCTAAGTGAAGTGGTTGTGGAAAATGTATATGTGAAAACAAGGAAACTAAATGCATTTTCTTGATTATGTATGGCCAGCTTATAGGCTGCGTTATGGTTATGATTCTTATGTTCAGTCCTAGCATGGTAGGACTTATCCCCGCCCCTAGTTAGAAATAGGAATTTCTAGCTAGTCCTGGATTTTTGCGAATTTTTTTAATTTTTGCTAATTTTTTAAAGTCCACTTATTAATTCTGCATGTGCCAAAAGGCTTAAAAGTATTAATTGAACTTACGTTGAGTTAATATGGTGTCTCCTGTTTTTTCATCAATCTATTAACAACTTTTCCCTAATTTTCATTTCATGTCTCATTTGTTGTAATAATACCTTGAGTTATGTATCCATTTTGTTATATTACAGGGATTGAATAAATAGTGTAAGACATGTGAATAATTAAGTTTCTTTTTTTGCAACTGATGAATGGAAATATACTTATTGATTTGGTACTGTAGATTGTATTTCTATTTAGTGATTAAAAGTATTGGCTAAAGTTAATTTGCTAGCTAAGTTATGAACAATATGTATGTTTGTTATTATGTTTTTACTAATGAGTGATATTTTGTATTTTGGTTCTGTAAAATTATTAAGTATGCACTCTAATGACATTCTGTTTTGCAGATTTGTGATTATTTTGTAATGGTCATCTATTAGTGTCACGTGACAGGAGAAGTTGAACACATTGCGAATGTTGTGGGATCTGAGGATACCTGCTTTCCCTGTACAGTTTGATATACTTTCTGTTTTTAGTTTTCATTAAGCGCATTAGGGGCCCATATATCATTGTAGTTTACATATCATTTGTAGCTGTAGTGGACTTTGGTGCATAATACTTTGCATGTGTATAGTTTGGGACATTTATAGTTGGTACTGTAGTTGTCTTGTTTAGTTTGCGGGGATACCCAGAATATTTTTCTGCAGTTATATTGTTCTATTTATGACTAGAGCCTTGGTGGCCACCATTTAGGTTATTTTGCTTGTAAACATTAGATATAAGGTATGTTAATTTTACTACATGTGTTATTAATGTTTAACAAAAAAAAAAATTCATTAACATTGTACAGTTTCATGTATTACCCTTGTTGTATGTAATTGTTTATTGTAACTTCTGTTTTTTTCTCTTATTGTAAACTGCTTTTCATTGTATATTGTGACTTTGTGGGTTCGTAAAATTAAAAAAAGTTCAATTACACCACTCAAAATGTTCTTTATTTCCACCTTATTCGAATATCACAATTACAATTTAATGTACACAATTAAAACTAAGTCAGTTCGTCTTTACACGTACGCTCAGCGCGACTACACTTCTGCTTGCCCGGCTCACACTCACACAACTGACTGTCGCCTTGCTTGTATCGATCGGCCCCCGAAGTTTCTCGAATCTCCTTTTATGGAGGGGGGAAAACATTCTCGAACCTTCGTGCACCTTCGAGCGGTAGGAGGAGGGGTAAACGAAGACCCAGCCACCCCTCCTGTCTCCCTTCCCTCCACCTGCCTTCATTTATTGATCGGTATCGCGAGTTCGCCGTTTGCGTAACAATATTCATATTCTTATACTACTTGTATCATTGTATTTTCTATTAAATATGTTATTGTGACCACTTATTTTCATTTGTTCAACTTTGATGTATCTCATATATGATTTATAGCCTGTTGTAGATTTATGCTAAATGATGCACTATTTGGAGTCCCTTCCTGTATAACTTTATGGAGTTCCTACATGCCTGGCTGAAGTTTGCTGTAGCACCTGCCCCTCCCCTGGCGGCTGGCCCTGCTGGCAGCAGTCTGTATATCTCCTGGATGCCATTTGTCAACTGGTTACATTCTTTCTGGACAAAAGGTTTGTCCCCAGTCTTGCATCGGGAGGAGACCAAAAGGTTACGTCGGTCCTCCAAATACATCTACAAGATCTTCATCAGTAACCAGTAAAGAAATACTTCTACTGAAGGAGAAGTCAACAGACTGCCAGTTGTGTTGTCACATTTATACATCTCTGCTATCACATCTATACACAGACTTAGTAGTGTCAAGTGAAAAAGTGCAGTGTACTATGGTGGGAGGGGGCAAGGTTTACTACTTATTTATACTCTTTTTTAAAGAAGAGTGACAGAAGGGAAAACAGAATCATACATTTTTCTTTTCTTAATGTTTCAATTTTATTTTTTGTCTCATTTTGTACATGTGGTCACAATGTAAATGTAATTGTACAGGAGTACCTATGTTGACGAGGTCGTTAACTTTTTGAGAGTGCGAGGAGATGTAGCAAATGGGTTATTATTAAATGGGTTTATTAAAATTTAATAATCCTTAATATGTAAAAAGGGATTTAGATGGTAACACAGTAAAAGAATGATGTAAGCGTCAGTTTGCCACCTAGGGGTGTAAAATGACTATGTGGAAATAGGTTAATCATAGAATCCCGGATGATGTAATATGGAGCTGGTGAGTTGCGTAATACAAGTGTCAAGGGGAAATCACCTTTCTACACCTTTAGCAGCATCAATGCATTTCAAATTGTTCCAGAAGCTTCGATTGGTAAGTTGAGGGGAGGGGGGAAAGCTTGGCTTGGGCAAGTTAGTTTGGTTACGCCAAAGCCAGTAGTTGAAGTGAGTTTGACTGAGAAGGACTAGTTTGTGTCATCTCCAATGCACAAGGCTGTGTTACCAGAAAATAATGTAAAGGTACTCTGTTATTGTTTTATTAATATATTAGTGATTAAGATTTAGGCAGTTCTGTATCCGTAAGGTAGTTAGCCCTCCCTTTCATAACTTCTAAAGTCCCGGGATCCTCTTAAGTAAAACCATGCATGCCTAGCGAATTCCCGTTCCTTAATGTCGGCCCTCACGCGTGTAGGTTTTTGAAGTGATATAGAATGCTAAAATGAGGTAAATTAAGAGGGTCATGACAATATATGCATTTTAAAATACTGAAATATGTAATTAAACTACTCAAATACAAAGAAATATGTAACATCATAATATTAAATATGTAATTAAACTACTCAAATATTGGAACTTGCATATTGCTCCTAATTTTTTAAATTACGATCCCCGGCAATAAGGTACAAACATGTGTTTCAAATTCTCAAATATAGAAGTTCTTGTGTTGTTGCATAAGATGGCTTTTGTACTGACTGAATGATCGTTCAACTTCACATGAAGTAATGGGAGCATAATTAAACTTGCACAAGTCTTCTGCTGTGTACTCAATTTTCAAGTCTTCAGCACTAATCTCAGAAACTATTTGTAGTTGGTTTATTCTTTTCTTAATGTTTCAATTTTATATTTTGTCTCATTTTGTACATGTGGTCACAATGTAAATGTAATTGTACAGGAGTACCTATGTTGACGAGGTCGTCAACTTTTTGAGAGTGCGAGGAGATGTAGCAAATGGGTTATTATTAAATGGGTTTATTAAAATTTAATAATCCTTAATATGTAAAAACTTGACTTAGAATTCTGTTAATAGCACTGATTGTTTTGAATCCTGGGTTTTTCTTCAAACTGGATGAGAGTTTCTCCTTCACTGCAGCTCCAACCGGCCCTTGTAGACTTTCCAGAGAAGTGACCACAGAATGAACAACATTAAGGCTCTCGGAGAGTTTAGATGATGCCTCCAATGATTTCCCCCCAGGGGCCTACTTCGGTAGGTACGGGTTTGGCGCACCCGGGGTCCCGAGCCAACAGTCTCCCTCGTGTGGGCTCCTCTTCGTGGTTGAGGGAGACGGTCAACAGGCCCACCCACGTGTAGGCCGTGCGTGGAGACCCGTGGAGGTTTTTACATTCTTGTCTAGTTTAGAGTTTAGGATTTAGTGAACGAAATTTTTAGTAGGTTTTGATTGATGTTTGTTATGTACGTGTATTTTTTAATAGGTGTTTTTACACTTGTATTGTTTTTAGAAAGTTTTATATCTGGCTTTTGCCATGACTAGTTTTTTAAAGGGCGCTGATGACCGCCGTAGTTGAGCACCCTTATATATATATCCAATGATTTAATGGTAATGCATAAATGGGAAAAATTGCATTGAATGTAGGCAATATGATTTTTAAGTTTCACATCACTGAATGATTCCTTGGCTGATTCAACAGAAACTGCATCTTGGGAATCAAAATGCTGGAGAACTTATTTCAGGGAATCAAAATTCTTTGCATAGTAGCCTACAGCCTCAATCCAGCTTCCCCACCTCGTTAACATTGGTTGAGGAGGGAGTGGAAGCTCAGGTAACAGTTCTTTGAATTTATCAACTCTGTTGTAAGCCTTTAAAAACACTTTTTTTGTATTTGAAATGAGTGTGTCAACATTAGAAAATTTAGAACGAACCAGTTCTGCTATGCGATGGAATGCATGGACAAGACATGTGAGATGTGACTTTTTAGGATGTAAAACTTGCAAACATGTGGCAGCTTTGCACATATATGTTGCTGCATCTGTCACAAGAACACACTGCGTGTTTCACCCCATCGGGCCACTAAAGTCCCATTGCATCATTAAATAATTTAGCAATATCTTGATGATTGCATTTTGTAAACACCTCACAAGTTAACAACACAGGCTTACTTGCTTCATTATCTTTCACCACGACCACTTTAACATTTACAATATGTCTTCCTGTACATCAGTTGTCTAGTCAATTGAGCCCCAAATGGGATGATCAATACCAATTTCCAAACGAATAGAGTTTATTGTTTGCGCATATAAGTCAGGAACATAGTTCTTTCTGATTGTAGATTCATTGGGCATAGCTTCATGTGTGTATTTCTCAAGAAATTCACGTAGTACTGGAGTTTTAATTTCCAGATAGGGATATCAGCACAAACCATAGCACAGCAAAGATCACTTGCAAACTCAGATTTCTGAGATCCTGAACGTTTCTGGGCTTGAGATACAGTAACAACTGCTTTTGAGATGTGGTCTTCGAAGCATGGGCCTGATGACATGACATGGATAAATGTTGCAACACTTAAAACCGTTGAGAACAGGGGATTCTTCTCACAGACCAGGCAAAAAAGGACCTTTCCGTCTGTTGAAAAATTGGTAAATTCCTCTGTGTAATGCTTGAACTTTACACAGAGTGAGGTTTTCTTTTTCGGCATCTTTTGCTACAATGAAAAGTTCAATCTACACAGCTGACTGACTATTTTCTCGTGTGTTGGCTTGACTTGGACATGCAGTGGTAAGGTGCGCATAACGTGAACATCAGATATGCAGTGGCAAGGTGCTAATCACGAGATCAACGCAACAGACCAGACAGACCGACTATCTACTGCTAGCTATATACTTCTAGTATAAACACGCATGTTAAAACAAATAAAATTGCAACAAAGCTTGGAAATATCAATAAAAATGTAAAAATATGTACTGAAAAGTAAAATATATGATATGTACTTAAGGGCAAAATATGTAAATATATGTACTTTCAGGTATTTACATAACTATCTGGGCCCTACTAGTGATATAAATGACCATTTTGTGAAACTGTTGTTTAAAAATGAATAATTATCAAAAGTGAGTGAAGTTTTAGTCACTAATATTAACATAAAATGAGGGTCTGCTGGTCTTGAAATGCTTCTGTATGTTCATGTATATATTGTTGTAATTCTTGCGGCTAATAAATCTCTTATTTTATCTTATTACTTTACAAAATTCTTAATTGAAGAATGTTTTTATTCTGTACAAGAGCTTTTAGTTAGTTTTCTCTTCTGCAGTATGACATATTATGTTCTTATATATTTGTTTTTTTAAATTATTATATTATCTATTTCTTGTAATCACATATTCTTTTGTATGTTTTTTACCTGTTACTATGTTAATGTTATTCTTTATATTGTGCTTGACGTGTCCATTATCTTGTACAAGATATCAAGGATAAATAAAGATGAATATGAATAAATTTGTGTTGTTTCACTGTCAATAAAATTCGATTTTTTTTTAATTTTACATGGAAAGCTGATGTACTTACAATTCTTAAGACTGAAAATAAACAAGATCACATTTTATTCAAAAAGAACTTTCAAATTATTCTCTAAATATCAGCTCATTTATTGCTGAACTGATGACTGGATTTTGTTAGGATTAGGGGACTACAGGAGCTTAAAATAAGTATGCAAAGAATGAATTTTTCACATAGTTTTCATTAACAATGACAAAAGTCTGTTTAATATTTTCTTGAACAGAGTAATCCTGATAAAGATTTGCATAAGAAAGAAGTGAGCTTCTTTTGCATTATTATCACAAGTATAAGATATTAATAATTATAATGTAATTAGGTTAACATTAGGAATATCTTAAATCATTCTCTTCATCTTTCTACAAATATACAGTGCTAAAATGAACCACAGTCCATTTCAGCATAACATATGTTTTAACAGAGTATATTTGGACCCTTGAAATACCTCTCATTCTTAATCTATCTTGAGCTTATGTGTCACAATAATATTGGTAGTCCAAAAGATAGCTTTTGTGTTTAAAGTTCTGCAATGAAAGTGAATGTAAGCAGTTAAAAACTAAAAACCCCTAATAATTATTTCGCTTCACTGTGGTGTTCCAATACAGTTAAATCACGATATAAAAACCCCTTATTTAACCAGTGCAGTTTGTATTCTGATGTGCTTGTTTATTCTTGTTTCCATGACTTCAGTGATCACAATGCATAGAAAAATCAGTGACAAGGCTTAGTATGATAGATGGGACATTAAGGTGAACATTTTTTAAGAAGAGCTTATGTCCAGGAATACATAATTTGGATGCTGTAGAGTATCAAAGTTTAATTGGAATTTTACTTGATGTGAAGCCGTACAGCTAATGTGGCTCAAAACTACACAGCTCTAGCTCACTTTGATGGAAATGTGTGTACCACTTGTATGCCACCAATGGATGGATTGGTAGAGAGGTTCGTGCCAAGGCCATCATGGCCACCTCATTTGCACTTCTTGACTGTTTTCTTTAGGGTACCTGAAACTTAAGGAACATTGGTGTATATTGCATTTGTGACATCAGAAAAGGACCTGACTGCACGAACTCATGCTGTGATTAAATTACTGATCACTTATTTGATCATGTGCATCTGTCTGCACTATTGAGGTGCGCTGTGCATTCAAGTACAAGTTCAGCAGTCTGAACCTTTTGTAATTTACCACACAGGATGGCAATTTTGCTGGATCTTTTAACAAAATGTGAAACACATACACATCAATTCATCCAAACCGTTTGCAAACTTTGACACCCCAGAGTTTCCAAACCATGCAATTTCCTTTGGGAAAATCTTACCTTGATGTCCTGCCCAAAACACTAAGAATTGTTGGTGTATTTTCTATACAACCTACATTATATATTAAGATACCATGCCATTTTTTTTTTCATTCCCCTACATTTCCTGTCCAGCAAAGTGCAGAAGGAATATATGCATATATTTGGCTGGCCCTGTAGCTCAGTTGGCAGAGCACCTGCCTGCCGTGCTAGGGGTCCCGGGTTCGATTCCCGGCGGTGGGGATGGGGATTTTTCTCCAACCAAGATAATTCCTCATCTTCCCCAGAGTCTGGAAGTATGAAGGAGAGCGTGAATGTGCGCGTGATCTAATGATTAAAAAAAAAACCAACGTTTACGAGTTAACACCTTCAACGTGTTTCATAGGAGAACAGCCGCCGATATGACCATTGTAGTTAAAGGCAGGGTATAAAGGGAACAAATAAAAAAAAATATATATGCATACACATTTAGCAACAAAAGGGAAGGCACAAAGTCTGAGGCATCCTTACCTTCCAAAGTATGTAATACTACAAGTTAAGTGAATGGGCATAATGAATGTGGTGATGAATGGATTATTCTGATGAAATTAATGCAAGTACTGACAGTGAGAAGTGGCCATATTAAAATCTCATAAAACATGCACAAAGTGACAAAAATAATTTTAAAAAACTATAGAAAACAAAATAGTGTGTAATTTTTTTAGGGAAAGTAAAAGGAATATTAAAAAATAATAATAATAATAATAATAATAATAATAATAATAATAATAATAATAATAATAATAATAATAATAATAAAATTCAACTCTCAGTGGCTGGATTCTTCATTTACGAGGGGCAATCAAATATTAACAAGCTTTTTCAACACATGCAGTGAGGTTCCTGGAAGGGGACAGTGGCCTTGGGAACTCGTTTGGCTCTGTCCCTCAGTTACTGCCGAGATGTCTGAGAGAGAGCTGCATCCAGCTGTTGCGCGAGTAATAATGAAAATGTCGGTGCAGCTGAAATTTGCTGTCGGTTACTCCCAGTTTGGGGAAACAACCCTTTCATGGTCCAGAGTTAAACATTGGTGTCATGAATTTAATGAAGGACGTGAACGTGTTGAAAACTTGGCCCACCCTTGCCGCCCATGCACCAGCATCAATCCGGAGAACATCCAAGCTGTTCAAGACATCACTGAAGGGGAGGGAGTTGAAATTGAGAAAAGTGTCAGCTCGTTGGGTTCTGCAGTATCTCAACCGCCAGTGAAAGCCAAGTCATGACTGTCAGCAGGGAAAGTTTTGGCCACAGTGTTCTGGAACTCGAAAGGTGTCCTCATTGATTCCCTCGAACAACAGGGACAGCGGCGACGGACCATTAATGCTGCCTACTGCTGTGACCTTCTCAGTCAAGTTTGAGTTGCTTTTCGGTCAAAACGTCGCAGTAGCCCTATCAGAAATGTGGTGATTCTGCAGGATAATGCCAGACCACACACTACAGCAGCAACACAGCAAAAATTGGCCGAAATACACTGGACTGCCCTTCCACATCCACCCTACAGCCCAGACCTATCACCATGTGACTTCATGTTTGTCCCCTCAAAGAAGCTCTTGGAGGACATCATTTGACAACCAATGAGGAGGTGAAAGACCTTGCGCGCAAATGGCTTTGCACACGTCCTCGTACTTTCTTTGAAACTCGCATTAAAAAACTGCCTGTCCGCTGGAACAAATGTATAGAAAAGATGCGTGAATATGTAGAAAATTAAGAAAAATTTTAATTTCAATTATTCTTCATGAATAAATTTTCTGGAATGAAAGGCCTGTTTATATTTGATTGCCTCTCATAATCTAGAATAACTTGGTAAATAAATTAATATTTTTATTGTTATCAAGGATGTCAACTGCCAGAATCATATAGTGCTGCCATTTTGCTGAAATTTTGTTCTGCAAGAGCTCTTTTACATGCCAATATACCGCAACTGATTCACAATGTCTTCCTTCTGCACAGCTGCATACAGCAGTTGTAACTACAGTGACAAACTCAATAAATTACATTGGTTACCTCTTTAACACTATCTTAACGACCAAACTTGTTCTCTTTTGACTCATATGTTTGGTTCCTTGAAGGAACTTTTGCATTTTGTTTTGTGTGCCAGATTTAGTTAATAAAACTCATAATTAGGTATATAAGTTCTTTTACTTTGTCTTTTTCTACATTCTTCTACAGAAACTTTAACAACCAAAGCTCTTCATATTTTGTTTTTAAGAGAAAATATAACATATGAAGAACATTGATTAGGGTATCTGTTGAACACATAAAAAAAAATAGAACTTATAAACCTATTTATGCAGATTTTATTAATTAAATCTGATACACAAAAACATGCAGAATAATTATTGCATCATCCCCAATGAAGGAATCAAAAGTTTCTGAGAAGATGGAGAAAAGAATATCTATTGAAGGAAACTATGTAGAAAAATAAGGCACTCCATTTGTATTTTTATGTATTATCAATAAAGCTGTGTTAAAATTATCCTTATTCAAAGCTGCAGCAAACATACAGTGTAGGTGCACTAACTTGTGCAGAAGATTTAGGTTTAAGAACTTCAAATAAGTTCTCATGTTAGGCAAGATGGATCTGTCATTTCAGCCTTTACTGTGACAAGTAAACATCAATACAACTGGTGCAGTTGTCTGCAAGGATTAGTGAAGTGTTGTGAAATTTCATGTGGCATTATCTTTACAATAGTGCAATATCATCTGCATATGATCGTGTTTGTGCACATTGGGTGCTGCATTCACTCTTGAACAAAAACTGTATCAGTGCAGACATGCCGTGACATACTGTGTTTCTTTACCGATGGAGGGGATGTATTGCTGGAATCACTCATTATGATCTTTAAAGAAAACAGCCAGTACAGTGTGGAAATTGCTAGGTCTCCAACAGGAAAAAAAAGTGCCAATTGTGGAAAGGTGATGGTGATCACATTGTTTGATTATAATGCAATGATTTACCAGTATGCAGTTTCCCCCTCACTACTGTTCCAGCAGTACATTACATGTCAGTATTGGCAAAAATGCTGAAGCACATCACAAAGATACAACTTCATCATGTTAATGAACAGGGGCATGTTGCAAATGGACTCAAGAGTTTTTGGTTAAATTCAACATTACCTGTTTACAGCATCAACCTTATAGGCCTGATATCACTCCTTATTACCCTTATGCTTCATTAAAAAAGCAGAGCTCTAGATTTGGAAACTCTGAAATAGTGCTAAAGAAATGTGCCAATTCTCAAGGACTAATCTGCATCATGTGTTCAAGAACTGGTGGAAATGTTATAAAAGTGCATTCAAGAAGGAGAAGACTACCTTAAATAGATAATAAACATCTGTGAAAACAGCCAGTATGTCTTTGTTAATCAGCCCTCTTACCTTTGACTCAGCCTCATATTAATAATAAATCATTTTGGATATTACTATCTGGTAGTGTTTAACTAGAATGTGTAAAACACGTTCTAGGTAAACACTAGCAATATATGGAGCATTGAGTACTACTGTTCGGCCGTTCTATCTCCGGCTCTGACATTTCTTGAGAGGGGGAAGCAGGCTGTTGCCAGTTCTTTAGCGGGTATTTAAAGCAGAGGAATAATGCGTATTTTAAATATTTCAATATTTGCATATTACACGAACCAGGAGCCATATTATTATAATAGCAATAATAATAGGACTTACGAACATTAAAAATCGGAATTCACACACGCAAAATATAAGCAAAGAAAGTTTACCAGCGCAAGCAGCTAAAACCACGTGGCTCAAACAAATTTAACCTGGCAACACAGTGTTGGGTTCGGGAGTCACGCATAGCAGCGACAATGCTGATTGGCGCTAGCAGACAGTTTTAACTTCCTGACCACAACACCGGATGTAGAGACTCCCAGTACTACCAACAGATGCTGTTAGTGTGTGTGAAAGGTGTGAACGAAATATTCGAATAGAGTGGTGTTGTAATAAATATCTTGCATGATGATGAAATTGTAAGTTGTATTTCAGTGTTTTAAAGCTAATATACTCCTATATTTTTGTTCTAAAGATAATTTTGAGGATATGTTTTCAATTGCTCATTACTGTATGTTGGTACTATTAACCTCGCCCCTCCACCTCTTGCAATCGCAAAACGTCAGAGCCGGAGATACAACGGCCGGACTATAGTTCGACTCAAAATCATATTTTGTGTTTCATTGTATCATAGTCCTTTCTCACAGGAATACTATCTGGGCTTAGCCAGATAGCTAAGACAGACTAGGATTTACTAATAAATCTACCAGGGCAGAACATTCCTTACTTTTTGGACATGATGTACACTACAAAAACATCCAAATTTTGTCTTCCTCCGTTAGCTACCTGGCTAACTTACAAAGATAGCCCACAGAAACCCATAAACATAAAAATAACTTCAACTGCAAAGAAAAGGCCTTTCACCTTAACAAAACCTGTATATCAATACTGCAAAAGAAAAAGGAAGGCAAGAACAAAGTATTCCATTGGACAATCCACCAACTGATGCTGACAAATCAGAATATGATACTGGACAGGCCTCGCCTCCCTGTCTATACAAGGAATGTATCCTTTGCAGAAAACTCATTCCCCTCATGATCTGCCATCTTCCTTTCAACTAGGTTCACTTCCTAACAAGGGTATTCAATATGTGCCTCACCTTAGGGTACTTTCCACTGGAGTGGAGGGAGGCCTGGGTGATATGCTTATTGAAGCTTGGGAAGAATCCGGTATACCCTTCCAGCTACCGTTCCATGAACCTCCTTTTCACCCTCTCGAAGGTACTCGAGAAGTTGATTCTAATCCCCTTGTCCGCAATACTGGGTGACATTCATGCTATCCCCAACCACCAGTTTGGATTTCGTCTGGGTCACTCGACTGTCCAGCAATTGCTGCATGTGGTTGGACATCAAGAAGATCTTCTTAACAACATGGCATGCCAGACTCCTATACAAATTGATCCATCTGGGTCTCCCAACATAGAAGATCAACATATTACACAGTTTTAGTTAATTGATGGAAATTAATAATTTCTTCACACTAGCCATATAAAGGCTAAGGTTTTTGTAAGAGAGTCAACATGAAAAATTCAATGCCATGGCCGGGATTTGAACCACGGGTCTCCTAATTTCAGTCCAGGAGATCCGTGGTTCAAATCCCGGCCATGGCATTGAATGTTTCATGTTGACTATCTTTCAAACAGAACGACAGGACGGAAACCAGGAGATCCGTGGTTCAAATCCTGGCCATGGCATTGAATTTTTCATGTTGACTATCTTTTATATTACACAGTTTCCTCCGACAGTGCACCTTCCAAGTCACAGTTGCAGGTAAAACATCTACACTAAGACCTGTGAGAGATGGAGTCTCTGAAGGCTCTGTACTATCCCCCACATTATTCAGTGTCCTCATGACAGATTTCCTCACACAGCCACACGTTGAAATGGTACAATATGCTCATGATATGCTGCTGTCCTGCAAAGACAACACATCATTATAGCCTTCAACCCCATATGATACCTCCGCCTCACACAACAGGGTGTCGGCATTGGTGGATGTCTGTTAGTCCGGACAAAAGTCACACCATACTTTTTACAAAGTGCCACACCCCTTTAGACTGCCCCAACTTCCACTTCCGAGACCAAAGGATTGAGTGGACTAATAACTCCAATACCTGAGTTAAATTGGATAGAGGTTTAACTTTCTGCCAGCAGATCAGGGAACTCTCAGGAAAGGTGCAGGGGACAACTGCTTCCTTATATCCAACGCTGGGGTCGGCTTGAAGTTGCACCCCTTCCAAGCGCTGGTAATCTTGTTGATGCTGTATGCCTGCAAGATTTGAGGCATGGCTCCAGACAGCTGGCTAGCATGGCTTCAACTTGCACAGAATAGAGGACTTAGTCCATCTATTCTTTTGGTTACTCTTTTGCTACAAGGTTGCTTCACAAAGCCTCAGGTCTTCCATATGTGGAGGACGAAATTAGAGGTTGGGCATCAAAATTCCACATTAAATTACCATCACATAAAAGCACCCTAGTAAGATCTTTGGGAGATTATGATCCCACTAGATGCTGATTTAGGCTGTTTTGGGTACCCTGCAGGGCTTGTGGGCACCTGAAATAACAACGGAGCTAATCCATGCAGCAGCTAAAGCAGAGCTCCTGTAAGCATTCCAAGCTGTTTGGCATCAAAATTTCACCTCAAATGAAAATTTTCAAAACAAAACACCAGGGTGCATATGTTTTGCATTCTTTCCTCTGTCCTGAGAAACTTTATAGCTACCTTCTAAATAATTTAACCTAAAAACCCCATACCTTCCAAAAAATTCCCAATAAACAACCCTACTTGCAGTTAAACCCTTAATGGGTGGGTATACAGCCTGCCACATTGGTGGGTATACTGGACCACCAATGAAGATGCCAAGCATAGTCGCTGGCAAAATGTCAGGAACCTACAACCCACTAGACCAAAACCTACAAGCCTGGATAGTATGTTCAGTCATTTAGATGCCGGCGATGAAAGTCTCAGACTGTACTTACATATTTTCACTTCTAAAATTTAAAATTCTAACTGATGCAGTTGATACATTTAAAGTAAATAATAGTTTAACATATTAGCTTACTGATTTACTTTATTTTAATTTTGGATAAAAATAGCATTAAAATATACTATCATATATATTAGAGTTTTGCAGTTAGCCCACAAATAATAATTAATTGCACTAGTAATTTAAAATTTAAAACTGAAAAACACTTAACTTTTTTGTAAGCCCACACATTCTTTCTAGAGGTAACAGATATAGAAATTACCATCCATTCTACAAAAATTCGAACAGCTTTCCACTCTTCAATCATTGGATACTTCTTGAAAATGCAGTTTTTTTAATCTTTTTTTTTTCTTCTTTTTTA
This sequence comes from Mantis religiosa, assembly GCA_030765055.1. Classification (NCBI taxonomy): domain Eukaryota; kingdom Metazoa; phylum Arthropoda; class Insecta; order Mantodea; family Mantidae; genus Mantis; species Mantis religiosa. The sequence goes on along the minus strand of CM060951.1, from coordinate 115,724,195 downwards.
AATGTTAATGATTTGAGGGCTGATGTATATATTACAGTAATCAAGCATGTGGAAATTGCAGGGAGCAGCATTGACTGATTTGGAAAACAAACTTTTCTAAATTTGAACAGCTTGCTGTTAAATGCTAAACAGTTTCTTTTAGAGGATAAATTTTTATTTTTTAGTGTCAAAGAATATCACTGAAAGTTCATTCTGATGAAAGATGCATGGCAATTCAAGAATGCTTGGAGTATTTAATAAAATTGTCAGGCAGTATGTTATCAGTAGAAGGAATTGAATTCTGATAACACCAACTACAAAGTACATAATAGGATTTAAAATTATACATTATTTAGTTATCCCATAGCATGAAATGGATACTTGTAGAGTTGAAGTTACAAGTATATTGCTAGACAGTGCTAACCTAATATGTTAAATAAATCCCTACCTTATTTTTCACACTACGAACACAGCATATTTCTTCATCTTCATCCGTTCATGCACTTTGTCCATTTCATGCAAATTTATTTAAAGCATAGGTAATTAAAAATGTATATTATATATATATATATATATATATATATATATATATATATATATATATATATATATATATCCAGATTTAGTAGAATCTCAATAACTCAATTCTCAATTACTCAACATTATGTATAACTCGATCACTTCAATTGTGTATAATTAAACTTGACCGTAATCATTTCAGTAATCTACAATGCAGTATAAATAATACAGATACATTTTAATTAGTATAGGTATAAGTGTTCGTTTTCATATTCATGGATAGAAATATCCATGTTTTCCTGATTTGTTCAAGTACATACTTGGTACAGTGTGGCGTTTATTTATGACACTAGTTTAGTGACAGGTTTTATTATTTTTGTGGAAATATAACCTACTGCATTCTCCCTCACAGGTACATAAGTGGCCGGAAGAGCATGTCAAGAAATTAAAAGCTGCTGCAAATAATGTGGATAGAATAAACATTTGTTTGGAAATAAAAGTAAAAGACTGAAGCTATTAAGAAGGAAATTTAATTCAATAAACTATAACAATAGCTAGTGACTTAATTTCACTAACCTTTGATATTATTGCAATAATGGGAGTAGTTTCACAAATACATTATTTGCATCATCAGCAGAGTTATTTAGAATAATAACAGAAATAAGTAATAAAACACTAATAAAATAAAAATAATGATGCCAGTAAATGTATTTAAGAAACTATCCCATTGCCGCATATGATGTCAAAGATAAGTTGAAGTTTAGTCACTAGCTATTATTATAGTTTATTTAACTTGTTTGGAAGGCTTGAAGATTTATTGCTTTACACACTTTCAGTAATTTCTGGTTAGAGTACAGTTTTTCAGTCTTGCTGTTAAGTCAAAGTATAAAAATTGAAAGAAGCATAGAAACAGTGAAGCACAATTAAAATAAAACTATAAATAGAAGTATTTATAAACAGTGGAGCTTCATCAATAAAACTCGAACTGTAAAAACCCTTAAGTTCAACTTACATTTAAAAATTAGGATATGTTTCAAGGACCTCGCGTCCTCATCATCAGCTGATGTTCAACTATACTCTGTTTCATATAACCTTGCCCCACTGACATGTATCACTCCGCATTCAACTACCTTCCCCCTCGTCCTAATTGGCTAATGCTTTCGCACCATAAGCCATAGGCGGTGCTTTCCCGTCACATTTAAACCTGCAGTAAACGTCATAATAACTGCCGGGATGATAAATAAAATCATACAAATAGGGATATGAAGGCATGCAAAAATACAAGTTTATAATGAAATGAGCAAGTTGAAACTAAATGACTGAGCAATGTAACTGAAACAAGTTTATAATGAAAGGTTTTCGGCCTTTTCCACTGGGATTTTTTAAAACCCGCACACATACCTTGCAAAACTGCTTGTCTTTCAGTCTTAAAAGTCGTGTCACGCCATACCTTACTTTTCGTGTGTTCTTCATTCTCCCAAGTCTGGTCAAGGTAGTATATTTTGCGACTTGTATCTCGGTACGGTCTGACTGTCCTTAAATAACGTCTTCGCCACACAGTAATATCGCCTCTGTTTTTTAGCACATTTTTCTTGCCTCTTTTTTCATTCACAAACCCCAGCTGTATAAGCAATCTGCTGAAATTTGGTGAATCTGCATCCTCATTTCCAGCAGACGAAATGTTATTTATGTGAGGGAGTTCGTTTCTAAAGAAAAAACTATACACATGACGACGCACAGCACTTTTCACGTATTTTCTCCGAGCACGCCCTTTTGTTTATTCCTGCTTTTGCCAGGAGTGGTAAGTTTTCCTATTTTCTCAATTTCACATCGCGATGTTCCTACGGATCTAACACTCACACCTGTAACTTCAGAGCACAGCTGTTCGACTTCTCTCACTGACAAAGACAGATTTTTCTCTGTGAGTGCATTAAACACGTGCACCGCAATTCTTTTTTCACCTGTTTGTAATGATTTACCCTTGCGATACTTCAGCGAAAAACTGGCGGTAGACTCTGCCATTATTCATATAAGTACACACACAATGAACGATCAATAAAATAATTTAGCTTTCGCACTAGGCACAACAACCTTCGAATGCTGATATATGACTAATCCAGTTCAAAACAAGGTCAGTGATAAAAGTCATATAAACAAATATGTACCGCTAAAGCACGTGCCATCGTGTCATGTGCTTGAGAGCAAAGGAACCTCCTCTTTACTTCGTTTAAGAATTAACATGAATTTCAGATAAAATAGCTGTGTTGCATAATATATTTAATTAAAACAGTTACGAAAATATAAATTTGACAATTCTCTTCCGAACACATATAGTTATATACAGATATATCACCATGTTAAATAACGAACTAATTTTTACAGCACGACAGTCTTTACCACAACAGCAGCCAATGAGAGGTGATTAGGTCACGTGACCGGTAAGAGATACTGGGCAAGCTTACGTGAAACAAGGATTAGTTCTTCAGGTGACCGCCGCCCTCTCCTGGCGCTATTCAATGAGTTGAATGACATCATGTACTATCGGTATTTCAAAGTTCATGGCTCTCTTTTTATTCTTCAAAATGTGTATATTTTCCCAAACTGTTAATTCCCAATTCAGCCATAGCACATCATTTCTGGTCAAAAAAATCATAATATTTACAAAGACATAAAACTTTTGGTACCGGCAAAAAAGTATTATGAATTAACAGTTTGGGAAAATATACACATTTTGAAGAATGAAAGGAGAGCCATGAACTTTGAAATACCGATAGTACATGATGTCATTCAACTCATTGAACAGCGCCAGGAGAGGGAGGCGGACACCTGAAGAACTAGTTGAACATCAGCTGACGAGGACGCGGGGTCCTTGAAACATGTACTAATTTTTAAATGTAAGTGGAGCTTAAGTGGTTTTACAGTTAGAGAAGTGTTTTAAAAAGGTTTTAGTGAAGCACAAGTTAAAATAAAAGTGAATCGAGAAGATATTGGCACATTGCATCACTTACACTGTTTTTCACAGCTCTTGAAACATGTCCTGTGAAAAACAGTGTAAGTGAAGCAATGTGTCAAAATGTTAAAGAAAGAAGTTAACATGACAATTCAAAATTAAATTATATGCACTAAAGAGATTAGAAGTCAAGTTGGAAAAATATGAAATAGTGGACTTACTCAAGAAAATTCCAAGCTGTGAAAATATTATCAATGCTGATGTTGGAGAATAAATGGAGCTGAATTAAAACTGTGAATTTTAGAAGATTTTGAAATAATTGCACTGTGAAAGAGAACAAGGACAAAAACAAACTGAACCCAGAGAAAGAAGAAGAGATAGAAGACAATGGAAAAAGTAAAAAAATATGCCGCACAGTGAAAACCTTAAGGCCACTGAAGCAGCGCTGTTATCTGGAGGAACAAGGTGCATCAGCTATGTGATGAAGCTGCATGGCAACAAAATAAGTGTGAGAGATACAACATTTTTTCCTACAAAGAACTAGCAATATCTTCTGCATTCTATGCACCTAATTTTAAATTTACTTTTACAGTAATAATTTTTAGGATGTGTTAATTTTTTGTTCCCTATATTGTGCTAGAACATGCATTTATGTAATTTGTAGTATTATATGAGTTATAATAAATCCTTATCCTATAAAACTACACATTTCTGTAGCCTGATACCACCTCAGTGCATATTACGTCAAGTTATTGGGAATCTACCTTATAAGAACTGGACACATTATTAACCACTAATTAATTGTATTTGCTATGAAAACTGCTTCATTATAAATCCAATTCATAATTACTTTACGGTGATGAAAACATTTTTTGCTAGTTCTTTCAAAATATATTACATAACAACCTTCAGTGTAAATAAGACATATCTCAATACTACAAAAACCACTCAAAATGAAATTTCTGACACTTTAATCAGACAGCCTTCCCATCATTAACCCAGAAAGCAAGTGTGCTTGTTACTCCCTATGCTAACCTGTAGCAGTTTCTTCATCATGCATTTCTGGATATACAGGCACATACAAACTATACCTACCAAATAATAGGACCCATTTTCGTTGCATATGGGATAACAGGAAATTAACATCTGCTTGCCTCAAGTTACCAAATTTTAAGATTTACAATAAGGATTCTATAATTCCCTGCGAATATGCAACTTCAAAAAGAAAGATTAGCTTAACTCCAGATTATGTTTGATGCTGGTAACATATGCTAAGATGCCTCAACACTGGAAAATTTAGCATAATGTAACATAGCAAACCTTTAGAAACACTAAAAGCAATCCTTTGGACCAGTAATGTGCACAATTAAGATAGCATTTCCTGAGATACACTTATGCAGTCTCACAGATGTTATTTTAATGTGGTTATAAAGATAAACATGGCTTTTTTGTTGTACATTATAAATTTTTAATAGTCTTCAACATTTTCATTGTGAAAATTGATGTACTAAGGCGAGGTTATTAAACAACTTATTTTTCTGGCATTATTATCTTCTCAAGCAATTAAATTGATGTTCTAATGTTCAACACAGAGGAGATATTATAGCAGATATAATGATCTCTGGCACAGCAAAGTATTCTCTCAGCAATCTTGTTCATTAAGTACATTTTTACCTTACTTTTGAACAGCAATGAGTTTCCAAAACACTTAAAACAATGAGAGCCAAAAACAAAGATGGACACTTCATAAACCATTGTGCAACAAAGAACACTTGCACACAGCCCATTATCTTATCACTACACTAATTTCTTGGTTATTCTGTGCTGACAAATGCACTGCTACGTCCTTCCTTGGGTGGTAGTCATAACTTCCATATCATCACGACATCTTGGGATATACAGAGTAACACAAGTATGTTCCCAAATATCCTGTGGGTATTTTTCTCCTGTAGTCCAAGTATCTGTCTCCAGATCATAACATTCTATGGCAGCTATAAACAAATCAAACATAAGTTCCTATTAAAAATTATATAAGCTGGGACACATACAATTTAACAGTTAATCTACAGCGGTAGATTAAAATCAGGTGAGACAATAACAAATAGAATATCTCCTAGCATAAATTGTCCCTTTGTAATACCACACTCTAGTATGCCACTACATGCGAATGAGGGAATTAAATTATTGCATCAAAATGTACAACACATCAGTAATAAAGTACATAGTGTAGAGTTAGTTTTGAATGAAGTTAATCCGCATGTAGCAATTCTAACTGAACATAGTCTAGTGGAAAATAATGTAAATATGTACAAAATTAAAAACTATAATCTAGCAAGCAGATTCTGCAGAAAAAATCACAAGGGTGGGGGTGTGGCCATATATGCCAAAAATGGGGTCATATACAAGGAAATGCCTAAGATTTGTAATATGAGCATTGAGATGGTTATGGAATTGGCTGTTATTAAGATATGTTGTAATGAATGTACCTATGTAATTCTAGGAGTGTACAGATCTCCAGGCACTTCAGTGACACACTTTATTGAATCCTTTGATGGTGTACTAAATAGTGTACTGCAGTCCAATGTAAATTTGATTGTATCAGGTGACATAAATATTAACTCAGCCACTGAAAATAGGGATTATATACATTTAATGGACTGCTTAAAAACATATGATCTAAAAGATGTGATAAGCACTCCAACTAGGGTTACATCCCACTCTTCTACTATTATTGATCATATATTTACCAACATAAAAACTGGGTATTCATCAGAAGTTGGTAACTATCATCTATCAGATCATTATGCACAAATTATTCAAATAGATATCACTGCCTATACAAGTGAACAAAATAGGTTTGTTAGCTACCGCAATACAAATGATCAAAATGTTACTAAACTCAAACATGCATTAGAACATGAAACATGGCAGATGATGTACTCAATGGAAGGAGTTAACTCAAAGTGGGAAAATTTTTATGATACTTTTAACATACATTTTAATGAAGCGTGTCCAATTATTAAAAAAAGGGAGAATGCTTGTAAAAGTACAAAGGTAAAGCTAAAAGCTGAGGGAGTGCACTTGAGAAATAGAATGAAGGATGCATATGAATGGTACAAATCAACAGGATGGGAACATTATAAAAATAAATACAAAAAAGCGAAAGAGCATTTTCGTAGATATTTAGTAGAAATCCAAACTTTGCAATATAAACAACAACTAGATGCTTGCAATAATATTACTAAGGGTGCCTGGAATATCATAAATAAGGTAAAATTAAAACCAAAAAAGCATGAAAATATTGTAATAAATAATCATGGTAAAATTGAGAAAAATCCAGATGTTATATGCAGTATTCTTAATGAACACTTTTTAAATGTTACAGCAACAAGAACTCCCAAACCAAACAATGTTTTGCCAATTAACAATAAAGGACAACGTGTAAGAGATAGCATATATTTAAAACCAACTGATGAAAAGGAAATAATAGAAATTATTAATAAATTCGATAACAAGCAATCTAGTGGTTGGGATGGTATAACACCTAAATGTCTAAAACAATGTAAACAAGAAATAACAATGCCACTGGTACATTTGATAAATTACTCTATAGAAAATGGGGAGTTTCCAAACTGTTTGAAAACAAGTATAGTGTGCCCTATATTCAAAAAAGGAGATAAAACCCAAGTAACAAATTATCGTCCGATCACGTTAACATCCACATTGGCCAAGCTGTTTGAAAAAGTATTGCTAGTTAGGCTAAATAAGTTTCTAGCTGACAATAATGTTGTTAGACCTACACAGCATGGTTTTCGAAAGAACCGATCAACTGTAACTGCTACAACTGAATTTCTTAGAGATATTATAACCAGACTAGAAGATAAGAATAAAGTAGCTGGTATTTTCCTGGACCTTACGAAAGCTTTTGACTGTGTTGATCACCAAATATTACTGCTGAAGCTGAACAACTATGGAATAAGGGGATTGGCAGAACAATTAATTTCATCCTATTTAACAGATCGAGGGCAGTGTACAGAAATTCCAAGTTATAATGGTAATTGCAAACGCATGTATAAGTCAAAGGAGGGAATTGTGCAATATGGAGTCCCGCAGGGTTCGGTACTTGGGCCTTTGCTTTTTATATTATATATTAATGATATTCCTAGTATCTTAAACTCAAAATTGTTATCTTATGCTGAAGACACAACTGTGTTATGTTGGCACACATCAATAGATGATCTCGCTATAAAAATAAAAGTGGACGCAGCCCAGCTGCTGAGCTATTTCAATTCCAACAAGTTAGGATGTAATATAAGTAAGACTAAAATATTAAATTTTACCCTTTCTCACAGACAAAGTGAACAGTTAATAACCAAAGTAGGTAATGAGCATATTGCTGAAAGCGATCAGACCTCTTTTCTGGGCATAATATTCGACAAACACCTAACATGGGACAGACATATTGATCAAGTCTGTAATAACATCAGTAAAGGAGGATATCTATTAAGATACTTCTCTAGATACAAAAACCTAAGTATATTACGCACAATTTATTATGGTGTAATATATCCTCATTTGCTGTATGGTATAGAACTCTGGGGTGGTGCTGCAAGAGTGCATATGAATAGAGTGTTAACATTGCAAAAAAAGTGTATAAGGATAATTTCAGATGTAAGATATGACCATCCATGCAGAGAGTTATTTATTAAAAATGAAATTCTCACAGTTCTGTCACTGTATGTATATCGTGTACTACTTTTAATACATGGATCCAAAGACATCCCAAGACATTGTGAGGTGCACAAGCACAATACAAGAGGTCAGAGTAATGTATACAGATCAGTTACACACAAACAAGTTTTCTGACAAAGATCCATTAAATATAGGAGCCACTTTATATAATAAACTTCCAATAGAATTTAAAACTTTACAAATTAACGCCTTTAAGGCCAAGCTAAAGAAATATCTTGTAAATAAGCCTCTGTATAGACTGGAAGAATTCTAAGCAAAGGTGTGTGTGTGTGTGCGTGTGTGTGTGTGTGTGTGTGTGTGTGTGTGTGTGTGTGTGTGTGTGTGTGTGTGTGTGTGTGTGTGTGTGTGTGTGTGTGTGTGTGTGTGTGTGTGTGTGTGTGTGTGTGTGTGCAATAGTTTGTAATTAATAACTGTATTGTAATACTTGCACTATAATGTAATTGTAAATAGTGACCTGACCATGCTTATAACTTGTAATTTCAAGTACACAGGCAATAAAGAAATTTATTATTATTATTTTATTATTATTCCAATAAAGTAAATCTTTCACTTTTTACTGCTTTGTGCATATAAAATTCTCTAAACATCTCCTTTTAGCTGTGATTTATAAATGTTAGCTATAGTGCTCAATACAGTGATATAAGGTTCCTCTTATATCCAGTATTACCCCTCTTTTAACACTTCAAGGGACCAGGGGAATAGTGGTATAAATGGGGAAAATGTACAAGGGGTGTTTGGAAATGATTTACAATAATAAGTTTTTATACCTTATTTATTAATGAACATGAATCAATGTATATAGGATCTCTCAATATACTCCCCATTGATGTCAATATGACATCGCCACCATCTTCCTGGCAACTAAATGATTGCACCATGGAACTAATATTTGGGTACTATGCACCCCCCTCATGGACAGCTGCCAGCAACTCTTCATTGTTGCCAAACCTTTTCCCTTGCAGTACGTTCTTCATGCTGTCGAATAGAGCATAATCAGATAGAGCGAGATCCAGTGAATGTGGTGGGTGAGGCACAACAATGAACTCCAGTGATGCCAACTTTGCAGTTGTCATATTGCTGATGTGTGGCAGTGCATTGTTGTGCTGAAGAAGCACTCCTTTGGACCACTTTCCCTTTTGCAATTGCTGAATCCTGCATACCCTGTTGTTGACAGTCAGACCTTATAGAAGCCAGTCTATTAGCAATATGCCACAAGTGTTCCAAAAGAAGATCATCTGCTTACTTGCAGATGGAGCAGAACGAAATTTCTTGGGCCAGTCTTCTGTGCCAGGAGCTTCTTGGTAACAAACCCTGTTAAAACATTTGTGAAAATCTGCTGTTTTGACTCCTTCTTTGCACAAAAACCATGTAGCCCATCTGTCTGTGATGGTTGCCTTTCATCTTGTCCATGGACCTCTACCTGATAACAAATAAGCACTGCCCTTTCATATACATTGTGTTCACAAATGTCATCTAGCATCTGCCTGATGTGCTAGTATCAGAGAAGATATGCTCATAGATTGAGTGGTATGTTTGAAACAATGCAACAATAAATATTTTCCAAACGCCCCTTGTAAATCATGGGACACCCCTTGAAGGATAAAATGCCTGGAGAAAGTGGTTAATGTTTTTGAAATCTATGAACTTTTCTACCAAAAGGAAAACTTGTTTCATACCTAAATCAAAATGGATATCTATATAAATCTTTTATTATATCTTCTATTTGTCATTCAAGTTCATGCAGATTGTCCAAATTATATTTGTTCCCACCTGCAACACATGATGAATGTCTTGCAAAAGTTCTACCACTGCATATGCCTCAGCATGGTAGGCATCAGTTCACTTTCATTCTTCCTCTTGTCCGTCATTGATGATGATTTCGGCTGCCTTTCATGACAAACTTTTCCATATCTCTGTCCTTGGTAACAATCATAGTAATATCCACCTGTAATGATTCCTTGCTTCTACCTTCTGTGGAAATGTCTTAGCTCTAATCAGTTCCACTCATTGTTGTTAACAATTGCTATGACACATCGATCCCCTCCTATTTATTTCTGCCATGCTGTTAGCAAACTGTCAATCCCTTTTTTCATTAGCACCAATTAGTGCATGTATTCAGTGTATCAGCGTTCATCGTGCTGAAATTCTTTGCTTACTCATTTCTGATTTTGTTGCAGTTGAAGTTATTTGTTAATGGTCCATTAATTTGGTTTTACATTTTTTCCTTGATTTGTTACATTTATTTTTTAAGCTTTCTTGTTGACTTTACAAACATTGTTATCCGAGTCAAACAGCTAATTATTTGTCTTGATTCCTTGTTGTTTGATAATATCCTATTTGTATGGTTATTTGCCTTGTGTTTAAGTTTGGGTATGTGTTTCTGTTCATGCTTTAAGAGCATTTGCAATTGTGTTAACATATTTAATGAATATTTAATTGTGTCCAAAAATGGTGACAAAGATAGTGCAGCCAAATGAAAAACTGAGCATATTTGGAAACCTAATGTTTTTCCTTACCTTACCCGCATGTCAACAACATCACATGCCTCCCTTGTTGGTTGTTTGTAACTGTGTACCACCACAGAAATTAGTTTTGTGGTTAAAATAATAATGCAGTCTTTACATTCAAAACATTTCAGTCAAATGTATTTTCTTTAAAGCACAATGCACAAAATGTATATAGAGAAGCAATGACACATCTTAGATTACTATTCTAAGATATGAGGGAGGTTATCTCTTTTTATACTGAACTGTTTTGCAATAGCAAGTGCAACTTTGTTGTGTCATTACTGAACAAGCTGAATTGGAGCTTTAGTTTATTAATGTTTGTGGTTATTAGAGACCCCCATTGTCTCCCTTCTTGGCAGATTTATTCATGAGTGCTTTTGAAACACATATCACAAAAGCTTTTCCAAATTATTTCAAAGTGTGGTATCGCTATGTTGACGACATTTTTGCAATAGTACCTAAAAAACTCATACAAGATGGTCTTAAACTTTTGAATATACAAAATCCAGCTATAAAATTTACATTGGAAACAGAAGAAGATGGTGTGCTCCCCTTTTTGGACATCAAGATCAAAAAAATGAACAACAAACTCACTTTTGGTATCTACAGGAAACCGACACACACAGATAATTACATTAAGAACAACAGTTTCAACCCAAAACAACACCAACATGCCATTTTCAACAGTTTAATCTTTCGGATGATCAACTTTCCACTAAACAGAGAAGATTATCAAGAAGAATACCTACACATAAAAAAAGTAGCTATATCCAACGGTTTCAACCCAAATTTAGTAGACAAAACTGTTAACAGACTCAACAAAGCTAAGAAAATAAAAGAAACCACCACCCTAGAACCCACAGGAGAAAAAGAGAAAAAACTTTTTAAAAAATTCACCTTCCACCCATCAGCCTATAACAAATTCCAAAAAATCTTCTCAAAACACAACATAACTCTTGCACCTCAAAATAGGTTTAATATCAGAAATTTGTTAAAAGGCCCTCCCAAAAATTCAATCACTACCAAAGAAAAACCAGGAATCTATGAGATCAAATGTGAAACTTGCCCTAAAATTTATATAGGAAAAACAAAAAGAAATATTAACATCAGAACTAAAGAACATATGAAAAACATTAAAAATGGTGAAACAGAAAAATCAGCAGTGGCTTTTCATTTTTTGAATACCAGACATGACATCAATTTGGAAACATCTCTAATAAAATACGTTAATCACCCCATAGACCTTTCCGTATGGGAAAAAATCTTCATTAACAAAAATCGTCATAGAGTCATGAATTTTGAAACTCCACCACCGGACATCTTTGACAAGTACATCACGCCATCTATTGACAATACGGAGAAAGAAGAAACCACTACAACTTGCACTAGTCGAGCATCAGCTGAGGATAGGAGCAAGAGCTCTTGAAACATGTCCTGTGAATAAACAGTGTGAGTGAAGCAATGTGTCAATATATTCTCGATTCACTTTTGTACCTATAAGAACGCCTAATAGGATAGTATTTGAGGAATTAAACATTTTACCTCTCCCTTCCATATATATTCTGGAAACATTATGCTTCATCCATAAAAATATAAATCTGTTCAAAACAAATGACATGTATCACACACACAACACATTCTGTCGCACCAATAATAGTCGCAGTAGCATTATTCACCATGGGACTAGCCTATACAATACATTACCTGGACATTTCAAAGAGCAGGTCTATAGCAAATTTAAATGTTCATTAACAAAAGCACTCTTAAAACATGTACCTTTTAGCATCCAGGAATTTAAAGACATAAATTTGTAATAACTTCGTAAATATTACTTCTTGTATAAGCTACTTCATATTGTACATACTGTTGTATATAGTACTATGTTATACAATTATGTAGTATTACTGACGAAGCCATGATTTATGTATAAATCAAAAGGTGAATAAAAAGAGGAATTAGGATTTCTGCATGAAAAAAGTGGTGAGTAAAATGTAATGAGAGGCAGAGAACAATGTAGTGCTTTGGTGAAGGTGTTATCTCAGGTCAATTAAGCAGATTAGGGATGCAAATCAAAAGCTTTATTACCTTAAAAAGACTTGGTGAAATGAAGGACATGCAACAAACATGGTTTGCCTTGACACAACAGTGAGCAATGAAAAAAGCATTTTTTACAGTGTTTATCTGTTGGATTAAAAAATCCCTATGGAAAAAGTAAATGAATGTGATACACATTGCAGGAGGCAATATTTGCTGTTTTGGGTCAAAGAAAATTAGTGAATATTATGACAAAAGTATCTCAATGGTGGTTTAAGAATGTTTTGTCAAAATTAGAACCCAGTAGTGTAATTGTTATGGATAATGCTCCTTACCAGAATGCTTGTGCACAAAGGATCTTAATTTTTGAAAAAAGGCAGGATATAATTAAGTGGTTAAATGAAAAAAAAAAAAAAAAAATGTTGACAGATCCTCTGTGAAGGTAAAACTGCTCCAAACAGTACAAAAATACATGAAAGTCTGTGATAAGTACATTGTTGACCTAGCAGCTAAGCTACTGGTCATGAAGTTCTTAAGACTTTCACTATAACACATACATTTTTAAATCCTACTGTAGTCAAATTAAGGGCTTCACAAGTAATAACACATTCAACCTGATAGAGGTTAAGGCACTGCTTAATACAACATTGTGTTGGCCAGTAAAGACATACACTCTCAAGGACTCAGTTTTGTTAATGTTGTGTAACCTGTTTTATAGTGAACACTTGACATGCTATTGATTTTGTGTTACCAAGTTGCACATACTGAAAATGTTGACTTCACCACATCATTACTGTATCTTTTTTTATATGTGTAATTGAGTACAATATGTGATTCATTGTGGAAACGTAGAGTCAGACTGAAAAATTCAATGCCATAGCTGGGATTTGAACCACGGATCTTCTGGTTCCCGTCCAGCCGCACTACCATTGTGCTACTATGGCCAACGTGATTCATTACTAAATAAATACAACAGGTTATGGGCCCAGATCGTTCCCAGTGTGCATAAAGTGTGAAATATGTGGAAAGAAAACAGTAAATAATATTGTGAGGGAAAAAAGATGTTTTACTTTTTGTTGTGCTGATTACGTAAATATCCGTCATTTTTTACTTTTGCAAAACTGTATGTCCAAAAGAAAAGTCTATAAAAATGGCTACAAATACCAATGTTTGTCTTATCGAACCTCTAAAGAAAAACAATTCTGATACATGGAAAATGCAAGCACAAGCCGTGCTCACTCGCAATGGACTCTTTGGTTATGTAACCGGAGAAAAAACAAAGCTGCCAAATGATGCCAAACCCGAAGACAAAATGAAATGGGAAACAGACGATTTAAATGCAAAGGCAGAACTAACTCTTATGATTTCACCTCCAGAATTAAAACAAATAAAGCATTGCTTAACCTCAAAAGATGTATGGGATACCTACCTGAAGAAGAATTTTCAAAGTTCAGGCCCTGCCTGGAAAGCTACGCTTCTCAAGCAATTAATTGTATAGAAAATGCACAGCACAGATAGTACACATGACCATCTCAGCAAACTCTTTGATAGTGTTGACAAACTAAAAGAAATGGATGTTGTGATAACTGAAGACTTATTGGTCATAATTGTATTCTTGTATTCTCTACCATCTTCATTTGAAAATTTTCGAAGTGCCATTGAATCGAGGGATGAACTACCCAGTGTTGAAAATCTAAAAATTAAAATCTTGGAAGAAAATGAAGGCAGACAAAAAGTCAACACTTCAAGCGAAGAAGCACTCTATGCAGGTAATAAAAAATATCAATGGAGAAGTGGTTACAATCAGAAAAAACAACTGTCTCAAAGCATTTCGCAAGAGGAAATCTCAAAAAGTCTCCCTGTGAAATCTGTCTGAGAAAAAATCACAGTACATCTGAATGCTGGTCAAACAAAAGGAATTTAAAGAAACCAGAGCACACCTTCATGACAGAATAATGTTCAGTGGCAGCCAAAAATTTTAGACAGCTCAGTATGGATTCTTGTTTCATTGAATTGTCAGTGTCGTCTGATCCTGATTTACTGAAACTAGCAGCTAAAAATCAAATTACTTCAATTGATGGAAAGGGAATGGCAAAACTGATCACAAATAAAAGTGTAACTATTAATCTACCAAATACTCTATATGCTTCAGATTTATCCATAAATGTACTTCTTGTTGGAAAAATCACAGAAAAGGGTGACTCTGTTATCTTAAACAAATCTAGCATCCTTGTCATACTCAGAAGACTAGCTTTAACACTGTGCAGACAGCAAAAGTGATTATGTTACACATTACTCTATTGTTTTGTTTGTTTGTTTTGTAATTTTACGCCCTCCAATGTTAAGTCATATCGGACGATGAATGGAATGGGTGAAATGATGCTCAAATGAGTCCAGGGTCCATAGAGCTTAGAGTTACCCGACATTCATCTTTCAGGATAAGGGAAAACCCTGGAAAAACCCTACCCAGGTAACTCACCCTGACCAAGATTCGAACTCGGGACCTCTTGAACGTGAGGTAGACTTGCTACCACCACGCTACCGAGGCGGGCCACATTCCTCTAGCTTACCTTCTTGTCCTGGGCAGACAGTACTCAGAAGTACAGACTTCCCCTCTATATATTCAGGTGCAACTGAGGCTATCTCCGGGGCTCTTTCCATTAGGGCAATACTTTGAGCCTAAACGGCCTGCCCCCATTACAGGGTGGAAGAGGATACACCACTTATGTGTGTCAACCTATCTGGGAAAACTATCAAAGAACCTGGATTGGAGCGCTGGTGATTTAACACACCATGTTCCTTGCTCTGCAGGCAAGTATCCAGGACATTTTAGGCGGCCCTAAAGCCAGTCTGCCACTGAGCCTCACAGACATCCTCAATCTCCCATGAGTATCAGGAACCCTGCCCTACCGAAGCCTACCCAAACAAACAACTCCCTGACAAGAGGGGCTTGAATGTTTGAACCAATGTACTTCTAGTAACGTCAGGAGTACCATGAGTGCTAGGAGTCTGCAGTGGTCACACCACAGCAGCTGAAGGGGATGGATGCGCTTCTATAGGGAGGCACCCAAAGACACTGCAAAGGAGTCAGAAGAAATTAAAGCTGACAAAGAAGAAACCACTACATCTGATTTGAAAGAAAATAAAATTAAGTTGGTAGAAAGCATCTAGATCAGTAGAATAAATAGCTCGATGGGCAGACAAAAGAAAACAAAAGGACAATGAATGCTGCAGTAGAGGACCTGTGTCGTGGCGTGGAAGCCAAAATCCCTGCCAAAGGTATGAAGGTACCATGGTTATGAAATCTTATAATGGAAAAACAGTGAAGCCAACAAAATTCAATGGCACTTTGTCCTGGATGGATCTTACTTCCAGATATCAGAACTATAAGAACTACTTGATGCAGTAGGACTACCTGATGATCAGGAATGGTGTGTTGAAGAGAATTTAGGAGTTTCAAAACAAGAGAATTTAGGAAATTTCTAAATTAGGAAATTTAGAAAATCAGGATGGAATTGCTGGTGCTCCTGAGAAGTAAAACAAAGGAAGTCAAAGAGTCCTATGCAAGTAGTACCATCTGGATGTAAATAAGAATCTTGAAGAAGCTATGATTGCATCTTCAAAGCAACATGTAGAGGTGTTGCCAGCAATGTGATGTGTTTAAATAGTTATAAATAAAAGTATTGTTAAAAGTGAAGGTAATTACATGTTGAAAGACTTCAAATTGAGTCATACCTTTTAAAACTTGAAACTTCTCTCACATCCATTTAAAAAATTAGGAACATTTTCGGAATTGTTGAAGTCCCATCCTAAGTTGATAGCGATTTATCTTTCAAAATGTGATGTATACCTGAAGGCCTTGGGCCACCTCACACCCTACCCCCTGAGTGGAAAATCTTGGGATATTAACAGACAATCTGGGAATCCGGGAGACAACCACCACTGTGCCAGGAGAAACCTGAAGCTGGAAAGTGACTAGATAGGCAGACTATGACTATCTGGATTCCAAGAAAATGGCCTTGAATGGCTAGTCCCACAAGGGCTAAGGCAAAGTCACAAAGTATCAACATTCATATATGGGATGGCCTATACAAGGTAGTACCTACATCAATGATGTTGTATACCATATTCCGTGTCAACCTTGAAGGAAATTCATGATGGTTAATTTTGATTGCCTGCTTTATACAGAAATCTTTGGAGTGAGCAGCTGGTGTAGTTGCTGGTGTACCCTGGGACCTGTGAGCATGTTATGTTCTCACAGCAGCTCAGCAACAGTGGCCGTCAGCAATGAGGGCCACCAGGATCCTCTCTGCTCAGGTACAGATGCCACTGGTTCATATGGAGCTAGCCAGCCACATGGAACTGGAAGCTGCCTTGACAACAGGCATGCCATTATTAGGGCAGGTGCTGCGTACTGAGGCTAGCAGACAGGGCTGCCTAGCTCCATGCCATCACTGGTGTGCCTATTGGTATACAGCTGCTTCCTGCACAGCGCCACCAAAGTGCCATTACTGTGGTGCTCCAAGCCTGACATCACGCTGCATAGAGCATGAACTCTGCTGCTGCGTTCGCTACTGTGCAACCTGTACAGGAACCAGCCGCTTCACCGGACAGGCGCATTGTCCCCTGCATCCAAGTAAGTCGGCACCACCTGTTCCTCTGCCAGTCCACCACAACCACCAACTTCACCACAGGCAGTCAAAACAAGCATATCTGGCCTACCAACAAGGAAAGGTCTACACATGTGCATAGGTAATCAAACTTGGTCTCCTTGTACTATAGGCAGCAATGCTATTACAATTGCATGGGACATTTACGCTATGAATAAACAACTCAAATAATAGTGTGCTTGAAAACTAAAGTAGCATTTATACACAATGGTATATTTTAACTTCCTGCATATAAACATAAACACTGTGATCAATAACTTGAAAGATTGGCAAACCAGATTTGTAACACTATAATAACTCACTTAAATTCAAATATGGAACATGTTTCAGAAACTTTTGTTTACATTTAGCCTTGGTCCAACTGAAGACAGGATTACAAGTGGTAGAAGTGGCATTCCATTGCTTCATTTTACTGCGTCCAACTTCTAACCAGAAAACCAATTGTGATCAAGTAGTCTAGTAAATCGCAGGAAGGCTTAAAAACTACTCAAATAATCTATGGCCCTCAAGTCTATATTTATCTTAATTAGCTGACAGTACGGAATAATTAAGAGCATAACACTATTTAAAACGTAGCTGCAAATGCCTGCCAAAAAGGAGTTAAGCACGAGTCACACCACCACACCCTACAAACTCTGTCAGCAAGGAAATGCAACAATGGGTAGTTCAAGGACAACCATTGCTGCCAATACAAAATTAGGACATTGCTGATGTCACAGGTGAAAAAGTTAGCTCTGCCACTAAGGACCAAGAATATTTCTATTGTGAGCCCGGCATTATATAAGAAAGTATTGAAATCAGCCAGAGTGTCACGTGAGCACTCAGTGAGCAGTTAATGACAAAATTAGCAGGAAGAGTAGGTCAGAGTCAGTCAGTTAACTAGCAGTGAGTTAGTGAGGGTCAGTCAACCAAGCTAACTGTTTTGTGAAAATCAAGAAGCAGCATGACTGTGTGTGCAAAATAAACATAAGTAAACATCAGCACTACCCAAGTCGCCCGCCTCGGTAGCGTAGATGGTAGCATGTATGCCTCACGTTCAAGAGGTCCCAAGTTCGAATCTCGGTCAGGGCGAGTTACCTGCGTAAGTTTTTTCTGGGGTTTTCCCTTATCCTGAAAGACGAATGACAGGTAACTCTAAGCTCCATGGACCCTGGACTCATTTGAGCATCATTTCACCCCTTTCATTCATCGTCCGATATGACTTAATGTTGGAGGACGTAAATTACAAAAAACTACCAAAGTCACTGGGCTAACAGTTCCAGTGACAAGTAAAGTAAGTTTAGCATATCTTGGAGACTATTTTGTCACAATATTTGATGTCAAAACTTGCTTTTTATGATTTTAGTTCTAAATTTATTAAATTTAACTGTAAGAAAAACCACAGAAAACTCCTAACAATTTCAATTACATTTGCAAGTTTCTAATTAGAAAATTAAATACACTCAACACAATTTGAAAGGTGTTATAAAACGAGCTAAAATTGTAAAACATGATTCATTTATTATGAAAACTGCTGAGTATGCAGTTTTCATATTATTCTGCTTAGTTTTCAAAACTCAATAGATGGCAACAGTAACCAAAACTGATAAAGAAAAAAACATGTTATTCCTATTTGGATCGCAAATACTGTCTGAATGTACCCTCAATGTTGCTTTAAATAATTATGAATACCACCATTGTTAAATTTGAAGCTGATTTCATATTGAAGACTTATTGAGCCATACTTTATTAAAACTTAAAACCCCTCAATCATTATTGAAAGCAGAACGTCTGTCTGAACGTCTGAACAGACTGGGACAGTCCCATCCTTAACTGATTTTCGACTAACCACTAATCTTCACAAGTTTTAAGTTTTAGTATAGTATGACTCAATAAGTCTTTAATATCAATGTTGCTTGTTTCAAGTGGAAGATACTTGTAAAACATTTTAGAATCCATCTGAAGTATAATCACCTGTAGCACGATCAAACATCGCGTCGCTGTGGAATCCTCCAATGAAATATATCTTGGTATCAACAGCTACAATTCCAGCATGGTACCTTGGTGTTGGTACATGAGTGACCACTTCCCAGCAATCAGCTGCCACATCATAAGCATCCACTGTGTCTACCAGTACACGATTGCCTGTATCTGCATCTTCAAACCACCCTCCACATACATACAGTCTGTTTCCAACCACCAGCATCACATGGTCAGCTCGTGGTGTCAACATTGGTGCTCTGTGTTCCCATACATCTGTGATCACATTATAACAACACACTGATCCCAGCACTAGATCCCTGTGGAAATAAAGAACAACTGACTTTAAAAGCAATGAAACAATACAATCATTTATTAAAATTGTGAGTGGATTAGTTTTGCTTACTAAGTTTTCACTCAGAATATGTTTCAAAGATACTGTCTATTGTAGAGTGTATGCCCACTACCTTCTGGAAGAAGTTGCCATATTTAGTGTCGGTTGTACACAGTGTTAATTTTTATTCGTTATTTCCCGCCCTCCGATAGAGCAAGAATGATGTCATAGTTGACTGGTGTCTATCTTGAAATCTGAAATCATAGTGCCCTCTACGGAGAAGAAGCGGTATTGTTTGCGGTACAGTAAGCAAATTACAGCAGTCTGGTTGTGCTCATAACTAATACAACTTTTACCCCTCTTGCAGTAATCGTGATTAACATTCTAGTACATAAGTAGCACGTTTCTACTCTAAGGTTAGCACTATGGCTATGAAGACAGAGCACTGTGTCTTCATGGATGAATGCTATTTTCGTACCAGCATTAAAATTGATGTGACATATAAATATAATTTAAATCACTGCATAGAGGAGTTTATGCAACGCTATCCAGCAATCAGACAAGTCTCTCGGAGTGTAATATTGTCAAAAGTGTCCAGGTACCGTCCAATTGACATCTTTTGATTGCAACATAAATGCTTTACGTTTTATCAGTATATGATACAATTTTTTTGTCATTCTCATGCTTAATTAAAATGTCTTCATTTCCAAGATACAGGATCAATTACTCGCAAAATGAGAGACACTGAATGATATGCTATATGCATCTCCAGGCTGAAATTTATCACAGTCAAAAGTAACATTTAAACATTCATATAACAATGTTTTAATTATTAAGATGATGTAACAAAGTTGAAAGTTGAAGAACAATCAGAAAAACCTAAAAGTACTTTTGGTACATTTGTTAATACTGGTAGGAAGCCTAATCCATTAGTTTTAAATGAGCACTCCTTCAGTTTTTATTTAATAAGTCTGGCAGGAGCTAAACAATTTTTAATTTCAAATTTAAATTTAAAAAAAATCTGTGACTATTATGAATTTTAGTACAAATATGCATATTACCTTAGCAACATGTATATAAAATTTCATTAAATCTGGAAGTGATACAGCTGAAAAATAATATTTTTCTTGGTACTTTGGCATAATAAGTAAGTAAATAAATGTTTTATTTGTTAAAGATGCAGTCAACTTTCAGGATCATATCAGCATTGTCAGCATGCTGGAATTTTGTTCCACGGGAATTCTTTCACATACCAGTAAATCAGTACATTTAAAAAGCATTGATTTGAGCCAGCTTTGAGCCACAACTTTGAGATCCATAAGCCAGCAACTAAGCAATTGAGCTACCCGGGCTGATAATGATTTGGCTTAGAATACCCCTATGAAAACAAGATCAAGGATTTATCAAACAAGATTGACTAAGAAGCACTTAAATTTAAAACTTAGCAAATAGGCGAATTTGTAATAGATAATTTCTTATCAACAGAACACAACCTTAAATGGGAAATAAAGCTTTTAAAAGGAGCAAAATCTAATAGGACTTGTGATGTGGGAAAAAGTCCACATTGCCAAAATATGATCCAAAAGAAATGAAACTCAAAATGCAATTAGCAACAGATAACACAGTAATATTTTCCACTAGACATGGATGGCGTTAATAACAGGGATTCTCTTCCAAACACGAACGTACATACAGCTGAAAACAGAGTGAAGACTAAGTAAAACTAAGAAGTATCCACACAAAATTCAATTATGCTAAAACATTTCACTGTTTAATGAATTATAATATAGCTTCATGCTATGTCATGTTCCTCAAAACCTGAAATTACATACTCTTTTGACAATATTGTCATTCTTCAGCTTCAGGGCAGTCACTGGATAATGGGAAAAAACACTTTGCAGATTGAGAATAACTGGTAGATTTGGTCTAGGGCCTTTTCTCTTCCAGGGTGCGGTTCTTTTAAATGTGAATGTGAATCACACATGACCATGTTTCACTTCCCTTCTAAAGGAAATCAGGCTATGTCCATAGAAAGTTCATTTTCTTTGGAGGACTTAAATTCACTACTGTGAAACAGACGTTTCATAGTATTAGTAAAAAGCTATTACTTGAAAAAAAGCTATTTTTAGTTATTTTTAAAACTACTTCACATACATTTTTATTTTTGGAAGGACTAGTTTCGGAAGCTGTTGCTTCCATTTTCAACCTTGACTACCGTCTATTGTTGTTTGCTGTCTTCCCTCTGGTGGGGAGCTATAAAGTTCATTATCAAATTATCATCCAGAGGGATTTCAAAGTTTATTACTTGGTTTTTATTTTTCCATATTAAGATATTCTCCCATGTTGTTGGTTTGATTTTGTTTATCACCCCTTTTAATATTTTGGATTTGTGTCAAGGTCATGGTTTTCATTCCTAAAGTGAAATGCTACAGCTGACTTACTTCCTCTTTCAATTTAATGTTTCTAAAATGCTCCGACTCTGGCTCTTAGGTTTCTTTTAGTTCGCCCTATGAGGAATTTTTCATAATCCTTACAACTTACTTAGTATATTCCAGATCAATTAATAGAGAGGATTTCATCTTTTGTTTTTCAATTTAACAATTTTAATACTGAGAATCTGAGGTGCTGAGACCCTTAAGGGCCCAAAACATGGAAATAAAGTTTTGAGAAAAATAGATCTTTGTTAAAATCAAAATTTTCGTTACAAAGTACTTAATTGCAAATGTGATGTTAAGAGTAAAGTATGTTGGTAACACAAGATAAAAACTGAACAGTGCACAGCAAACAAAATAACACTATGCTTTGGACCCTTATGTAACTAAATAACAGGAAAAACTGGCGAGACAGTTTCTTATTATTAACATTTTCAGCACTAAATATATTGAGATTTAACTGTATTGGAACACCACAGTGAAGCGAAATAATTATTAATTTTTAGATGAGTCGTATTTATTACACATCTGCTTCACTTTCGTACCTATTTTGAGGACATGATTTGCGAAACATGTCCTCAAAATAGGTACGAAAGTGAAGCAGATGTGTAATAAATACGACTCATCTAAAAATTAATAACTAAATATATTGTTGATTTCTTTTTCTTCAGTGAATGTGGTAGCTTCTTGAATGCTTAGCTTAACTTTTTTAATTTTCTTAAATACCAGACTTTTGTTGTATCTATTTTCTTCTGCTATGTGAAGTATGGCTTCTTTTCCTTTTGGTATTTTGCTTTATCCATGGGTATGTTCACTAGTCTGTGTGTAAGATTGGGTATTATTGCAGGCTTATGTGTAACCGAGTTATAGCTATAATTTTTAAGCTAATTTTCTGACTGTGTTGGCTTCCTGTAGATTGCAAATTTTATTTTTATATCATTCCTGATGATATTAGATCCAAGAAAGAGAGTTGTCCATTGACTACCTTATCTACTGTAAATGTGATAGCTTTTCCCTATAGATTGAGTGGTTTTAATGCATTCACTAAATTTCTATTTGAAACTGCTGCAAAATGTATCAACATATCAATACCAAACCTTCAAAATCCACGGAAAGGACATTTTTATGTGTATTTCAAATGCATTTCATTTTTGGGATGAAAACCATGACCATGACCCGACTGCAAAATTATTAAAAGGGGTGATAAACCAAAACAAACTGACAATATAGGAGAACATGTTAATAAAAAAAATAAGGATCATGTAATGAACTTTAAACTCTCACCGGTCGATAATTTTATAAAGAAGTTTACAGTTCCATCACCAGAGAGAAGACGCCACCACCACTAACAGACGATAGTTGGACCTTTGAGGTTGAAAATGGAAGCAACAGCTTCTGAAACTAGTGCGTCCAAAAATAAAAATTGAAGTGACAGAACGTTAAAAACCAAAAACAAATAGTTTTTTCAATTAATAAATTCTCCAAAAATGCATTACAAAGCTATTAAAGTTATTTGCGTATTGGGGATTATTTTATGCTATTTAACTCCATAAGTGTATTTCATACAAATTTATTTTTTCAATGATTTAAATGCATCTTAAATACACAAAAAACATAATATAATAACAATTCAATAATTTTTACTTCATGCTAATTGATATGATTAATTTTATTTTACCTGTCAAGTCCACCTGAAACATAGAGGCAGTGTCCCCAGGTAGCTCCGGCATGCTGTGTACGATAACCTGGAAGATGCCTAACACTTTCCCAGCTATCAGTCTCAGGGTCATAGCGCTCACAAGCACTTACTTCTCCCTCTTCTCCCACTGCTTCTATATCGTCCATTTCACTAGCACCTCCAATGGCATACAATCGACCTGACACAACATTTAATGAAAAACGACACCTTTCTCTTTGCATTGGCGCCATCGTGGTCCATTTATTATAACGTGGGCTGTATCGGAAACCAAAAGGATGGATATTCTCCTGAAATAATGATTAGTATTTTATACTGACTATAAAAAACAATACAGTACAAACTTCTCTATTCTTATGTTTCAAAAACCTGTCACTCAAATGAGAATGAAACAGAATAATCCATCACATAAATGAAGAATGTCAAAATGAAAGCAGAAATATTAACACAAACTGCAATTACTAATTAATTATGATTGTGGGGCACTTCCGACTTTTAAAACAAACATTAGTTTCTAAATATAACTTTGAGTCGAACTAGTACTCAATGCTCCATATATTGCTAGTGTTTCCTAAAACAGTTTCTTTAGGCTTTCCTAACATACTCAGCTAATGTCAACCCTGAAGTAGTTAATGTAAACATGACTTGAAGCTTTCCTGGTGGCCATATGAAAATGTCTGCTCTTGGGCTATCAGTCATGTGAATTCTAGATTTCTGAGCTTTCAAGAGCTAACATAGCTTTCATCCTCATGATGTAGAGACTGCTGTTTGGTCTTTATAACCAGTCCGGTACACGTGACAAGTCAGATGCTGTCACATAATAACTTGGGTCTAACACAGGGGTGCTGACTGTGGGCCAATGATGTCTCTTGTTGAATGTAAGCTCTGTGATTGACTCATCTTAGGATGGGAACAAAACCAGTATTGTTCTTTGGTCATCTAGCAAAGTTTCCTGTTTGTTGAGCAATGCATTCCAAATGCTATTCAACTGTAAGCCATTGTCCTTGATATTATTTGGTTTGTGTTTGATGGTTAGGACTTCTCTAATGGAGCAGTCCCTGTAGTTTGCAGATTTGAATATGGCTTAGTTTCTTTACTGAATTCACCTGGCTGATTGCCTGATAGAATATATTTTCAAAACTTCTTTAAAATAATAATTAAATTACCTATATCTGTTATATTCCTATCTAGGTGATGTAAGCCAACTATAAGTTTACATATTACTAAACAAGCCAACCAGTCTGCCGCATGTGCATTACATATTGCTACAAATATGAAGAACATTGAAAGTGCACGAGTGTAAGCAAACATATTTTGGGATTTTATACTGCCTCAAATTCTTATCTTTTATTATCCTTAAGATCTAAATTTTGCTTCAATTTTATATATACATGTCATTCCCTCCCGTCTGTAAATTTGTTGAATCTTGGTAGATGCTTTACTTATAATTTAGCAATACTGCTGTCCGTTTAAAGTCTGGGACTTAAGTACTTGGGAATTTTAAGTCACCACTGGAATATGTGAGCTTGAATTTGAAATTTTCCTGTGGTCTCTGGGAAAATGAAGGTAAGTTGAGGAATTGAATGTTATACCAGCATGTTGCCATGGCGGTTCAGTGCTAGAGCAGCTGCATGTAAAGCAGAAGATTCATGATTCAAATCCTGGGCTATGGCACTGAATTTTTCAGTTCTGATTCTGCCTTTGAAAGTTTGCCTACAAATGGTGTGTGTGTGTGTGTGTGTGTTGCAACAATCATTGCTTGTCCTTTTAAATGGGACCTATAATAAAACCTTAAAGTCCAGGTATTAAGCACTCATGAATTGTTAAGGGCCATGTCATGGCTGAGTGGTTAGACTCAAGGTGGCCCGAGTTTGATCCCAAGGTATTGCAAAGTGAGATTTGTGGTGGACAACAGGGTGCTGGGATGGATTTTCTCCAGGATCTCTGGTTTCCCCCGCCAGCATTCCACAGATTGCATCATCATCATCATCATCATCATCACCATCATCATCATCTTCCCTATCATTCATCTTGCCCTCATACTATCATCCACTTCCTTCACTCTCACACCAGGCATCAGGCTCATCACCCATCCTTGGTCTCTATTGGATCCAAAGCTGTAGTTCTTCAGACCCAACCTTAAGGGATAGAGGAACAAGAATCCCCTAACACCACTGTAAATGATACTACTAGGGATAAGGTAAAGAAGAAGAAAAAAATTAAGTCCCTTTGGCGTATGTGATCTCGAATTTGGGATTTCCTTGTTGTCTGCTAGGAAAATGCAAGTCAGTTGGGGAATTTAATGTTGTACTGGCACATTGCCATAGTACCTCAGTGTACAAAGGCTATGCATAAAAAATCCCAAATGACATTCAATCTTAAAGTACTCATTTACCTTTCAGAGTTTGCCTACACACAGTTGTGTGTGTTATAACAATCAATTATCAATGTTTGCTTTTATAAAAAGAGGAGATAAACATTCAAGATAAATAAAATCATTTCAAGAGATGACTAAATTTACCAATGAAGTTGAAATATATAAACTGCTCTGCAATAATACTTCATACTATGCAGAAAAAGGCATTAATTTGTTGCAGATTACAGGCTGGTTGTTGGATGAATCAAAGATATTAAAAGCAGGTGCTAAAATAGAACAAAAATGAACCTTGAAATTACCTGAAGAGATTGATTGAAACAACCACCAACAACATAGAGATCATTATCCAATACAGCAGTACCAAAATTGCACTGTTCCACATGAGGAATGGATGTTAGATGGCGCCATTTTCCCACACTTGGTAGAAAGTATGTTATTTCATTAGTAATCCCACCAATACCAAATCCACCAACTTTCACTACTGCTAACTCCATTCCTCTAGAGTTCACTAATGGTGAAGTTGCTTTTGATGAGCCTGTAGCAACAGCAACTGCAGAACGCAGCCTGCTTTGTCGATAAGTCTCTGACAGCATTAGGCGATACAACTGTTGGTCCTGCATTTAAAACACAAAATAAATCAAAAGAACATAATTCAGTATATATTTTCCTGAAATAAGATAATGTCTAGATCAGGAGTTACATAAAATATAAGCATGAAACCCTAAAGTCTCTAACTTTGAGTTTTAGTGCTTTACAGTTCATTGGCAAAGCAGATATGTAAAACTTTAGTTACTATACTATTGACCGTGAAGAAATACAAATTTTAAGTATCAGTAACTAAACCTTCATTTAACTATTATATATTTTTAAACAGGATGGTTTCGCAAATCAATTATTTGCATTATTAGCTTGTTGACTTTTGTTGTTATCAGATGTGATGGATTGTTTATTGTATTTCCAGCTTTGAAAGTAAAACGAATTAGGGATATTTAAAAATTAATTAGTTGGTCCTTATTTTTCAAATTATAATTTTTTCCCAAATCATCAAATCTATGTGTCCATTTAATTTCTTTAATATTTTAACCTCTGGATTTATTTCATGATTAAATCACCAAAAATGATCTGCTGCTATTTATTATGTGTTTACATTAAATATTGGCCATAAAACTGAGAACTAGAATTTTGGTCTGAAGGACACACACTCAATTTATTGCACCTCTCGTAGAACAGTCAGCAGTGGAAATATATACAAGAATATCTCACAAAAAAAAAAAAAACATTCACAGAGTGGACACAATATCCTGTTATCCCCTTGGAACATTTGATAGACATTATTGAACAGCATAACCAAACTATTTTGAAAATAATGTAAGATGTATTTGTAAACTAATTGCAAAACTTATTTTACCCACCTCTGTGGTGGGGGTAGAGGATCTGCCTCATATTAAAGAATCCTGAGATCAAATCTCCATCAGGGTGGATTATCAGGATAAGGTTTTTTCCATGGTTTCTCTTATCCCAAAAGATGCAAGTGTGATAACACTATGCTCTATGGATCCTATACTCTGTTTCATATAACCTTGCCCTGCTGACATGTATCACTCCGCGTTCAACTACCTTCCCCCTCGTCCTAATTGGCTAATGCTTTCGCGCCATAAGCCATAGGCAGTGCTTTCCCGTCACATTTAAACCTGCAGTAAATGTCATAATAACTGCCGGGATGATAAATAAAATCATACAAATAAGGATATGAAGGCATGCAAAAATACAAGTTTACAATGAAATGAGCAAGTTGAAACTAAATGACTGAGCAATGTAACTGAAACAAGTTTATAATGAAAGGTTTTCGGCCTTTTCCACTGGGATTTTTTAAAACCCGCACACATACCTTGCAAAACTGCTTGTCTTTCAGTCTTAAAAGTCGTGTCACGCCATACCTTACTTTTCGTGTGTTCTTCATTCTCCCAAGTCTGGTCAAGGTAGTATATTTTGCTACTTGTATCTCGGTACAGTCTGACTGTCCTTAAATAACATCTTCGCCACATAGCAATATCGCCTCTGTTTTTTAGCACATTTTTCTTGTCTCTTTTTTCATTCACAAACCCCAGCTGTATAAGCAATCTGCTGAAATTTGGTGAATCTGCATCCTCATTTACAGCAGACGAAATGTTATTTATGTGAGGGAGTTCGTTTCTAAAGAAAAAACTATACACATGACGACGCACAGCACTTTTCACGTATTTTCTCCGAGCACGCACTTTTGTTTATTCCTGCTTTTGCCAATAGTGGTAAGTTTTCCTATTTTCTCAATTTCACATCGCGATGTTCCTACGGATCTAACACTCACACCTGTAACTTCAGAGCACAGCTGTTCGACTTCTCTCACTGACAAAGACAGATTTTTCTCTGTGAGTGCATTAAACACATGCACCACAATTCTTTTTTCACCTGTTTGTAATGATTTACCCTTGCGATAGTTCAGCGAAAAACTGGTGGTAGACTCTGCCATTATTCATATAAGTACACGCGCAATAAACGATCAATAAAATAATTTAGCTTTCGCACTAGGCACAACCACCTTCGAATGCCGATACATGACTAATCCAGTTCAAAACAAGGTCAGTGATAAAAGTCATATAAACAAATATGTACTGCTGAAGCACGTGCTATCGTGTCATATGCTTGAGAGCAAAGGAACCTCCTCTTTACTTCGTTTAAGAATTAACATGCATTTCAGATAAATCAACTGTGTTGTATAATATATTTCAGTTACGAAAATATAAATTTGACAATTCTCTTCCAACACATATAGTTATATACAGATATATCACCATGTTAAATAGCGAACTAATTTTTACCGCACGACAGTCTTTACCACAACAGCAGCCAATGAGAGGTGATTAGGTCACGTGACAGGTAAGAGATACTGGGCAAGCTTAAGTGAAACAAGGTTTAGGTTCATTTGAGCATCATTTCACTCATTTCATTCTTCGTCCTGTAGAACTTATGTTGGAGGACACTAATTAAATTTTAGTAAATTGAACATATCAGAATGGCAATTTGGATTTCAAATGAAGATATCAACTATCTGTGCAATAAATAAGGTAAATAATCATATAACTTAAGTATTAAATAAATAGGTTTTGATGTATCAAAAGCATTTGGGATCATATTACATCTGAAAAACCGAGTGCAATATATTGAAATAAATCATAGAAATAACGCTGGTTTTATTGAAAAAATTAAATCAAACTTCCAAATGGTTGGGCAAAGAGTACTGCAAGGTTCAAAATTAAGTCCATTTTTCTTTTTAATACACCTTATTGATATTTTTGAATGAGTACAAACAAATGAAAATATATTTTGCATTTGCAAATGACATGGCAATATTAGTGAAAAATTAATCGGCAGCTAAAGCAAACTAAAAGCACATGGGTTAATGAAAAAACTAAAACAAAAAAGTAATTAACATGATATTTACACACCCAAAAGACAGCCTGGATAAATTTTGAGTTAACAAAGTGGGTGTAAATAGTATAAAATATAGAAAATATACCAAAGATCCAGCATACAATCTTTTCAGGAGTTATATGTAAAAAACAGAAGCTAATAACAGTGAAGAAATACAAATATGACAATAAAATATAATAATTTATTCCAAACTTCACTTATATTTTTAAGTAAAAAAAAAAAAAGATTAATAAAATAAATTTTTCTGTGATCAACAAAGAATTTAAAATTTCTTGAAAAGATAAGTGAAGTTTTGTACCAAATTGTTACATTTTATTGTAATTTTTTCAGAAATTATTACAGATGAATAGTCAAATTGAAAGCCATATGTTATATATATATAAAAGATAAACACTGGCCTTGTATATAATGAAACAACATAGTTGAGGAAAACCACAGTTATACTATTCTTTTATATACCCAACAATAAAATACACAATAAATTGTGGGGAAATATTACAACAAGAGAAGTTACACATTTTTATATAGCAGAAGAATAAATTAGAACACCAGGAAAACCAAAGAGTAGAGAAATATTTTAATAATTTGATATAAAGAAGATCAAAAAATTATGATGTACACACATATTATTCAACAAGGAATAATGATAGTTCAGATCTGTAATTAAAGGCACATTAAGGAGACAATTAAATCTATAAATTATACAATAACTTAAAATGTGTTTAATTTAAATTAATTAAGTTATTACAATACATAAAACAACCTTATTAATTTCAGATTAAATCGAAAATTAATTTCAATGTAAATGTGTAAAGAACATGGGGAAAGAACTTTATAATGGTATATGCATTTTATACATTGGAAGAATTTAAATGTAGCGAAGAGCAATCTTCTATTACACATATACTAACAATGTCTATTGGGTTTTTTAACTTTATGGACAATAAAGTTATATTTAAAAAAATTTAAATCATGTATAATTTAAATCATCCATACACTAAATGTTTTATTATGCGCATTACAGATTCAATCAAATTAGCACCATCTTACGCAGATGTTGAAAATATCTTATATATAGTTTTAACAAACAAAACAAGACAAAACTAACAACATGTACACTGCAATTAAAACAGTGAAAATATTGAGTAGTACCAACATAAAATTGCTGAATGAAATTTCTTTAGCATACATGGCTACAATAATATCTGATATTTTTCCTGTTTGTGGCATGTATTACACATGAATGCATATGTTTATATCGCACATTTCTTTTACATAACATTAATCAACTCCTTGGTCTAGAAACCTGCAGACTTTTGTGAACATACCTGTAGCATAATCTCAGGATCAGGAAGATTACTAATTAAAGCAGGTTGAGGCAAACAGTTATGCCTTTTCCTATTCATTCACATCTCATTGAGATGTTTCCATATTCAGTGTAGTTATTATTATGTCTTTTCTCTAAAATTGCTTGTTTTGGATTCAGGAAACTTAAATGAGTATTTTCATTCAAATATGGATATCTAACTTGTGGATTAATTCTGGTAGCAGAAGTGGAAAAGTGATACATATTATATTGTTTTTGTACTTTATCTGTAGCAAAATTCCAAAGCAGTGCGTTATTAAAGGAATAAATTATGAGTTTAGTTTCCAGATGGGTATAAAGGATATGTGTTTCAAATTTTCCAATTAAGGTTCAAGTACCTGATAGCATCCCAGTACTGCATCTAACTCCCAAGGTAAGATTTCATTGAAGTGTATTCTACGAAGGAGTCTCTGTGCAATGGAATGTGGCAGATTTCGTGATGATTGTGACAGCCACCGCAGGACAATTCGTAAAACTTCAGCTTCAGGACAATCTACAGGAAAATCACAGGCCAAAAGATGCTCCAGCTGTTGAGGGGCAAGTCGTTGGAACTCTGTTGAGCGAGAAAACTCCCTTAGGTGTCCACTCATTAGCCGATAAACTCTCCGACGCAGTTGAGGCAGAGAATAAGTTTCTGCTATTGTAGCTATGTCTACACAGTTCTCCAGGTCTAACTGTGCCTGCAAAAAATTAATTTTTTCATCTGTTACAAGGAAAAAGACGCTTGACTATTACAAAATACTGACCAAACTGGGACTTACCACAAATGCCCTCAAATTTAAATTTTTCTAACATACATTTTCCTTAAATGAGAATGAGAGAATAGGAAACAAGCATGAGTTCTTTCTTATTTTGTAATTTCTGAGTTATGTAGCAATACAATTTAATTCTGTGAAATATACCATATGATTTGTTTCTATTAACTTGAGAATTATGCATACTTATTTTTCTGTTATTCATAAATACTTTTTATAGTAATGGTACAATTCATACCATAATGCCATACTGTCAAAATCTCTCTCTCTCTCTCTCTCTCTCTCTCTCTCTCTCTCTCTCTCTCTCTCTCTCTCTCTCTCTCTCTCTCTCTCTCTCTCTCTCTCTCTCTCTCTCTCTCTCTCTCTCTCTCTCAGAGCACAAAATATCCATAGGTCACTGTACACACAAAACTTTAAATAAACCTCGGAGGATGAAATTGCTGTACAATGAGTTGCAACAGGTAGTGAAATTGCATTCATTTTAATTGAAACAGTGAAGTTCAGGCTAGGACTGGAAAAATCTAATATACTGTATTCCCATGACTTTCTTTACTGACACTTTCATGAACTATTCTTAGAAAAACTTATTCTTCTGCTTTTTGCTAACAAGCAAATCATACTAACTTCTATTACAGGACAAAAATCGTGATAAGAAAACTCAAGTATGTATTATCCCAGTTCCCCAGAAAAACCTGTAAAACTTTATTAAAAGCAACAGCAAATGAACTATAACTGCTTAACCTAAACATGAAATCTATTTGTAAATGCACAATCTACAAAGTCAACTGCAAAGACTGATATAAAATATTTGCATAGGTAAATCAGAAAGAAATATTTGTGTTAGTAAACATTTTTACAACACTTTCTTTTCATTTGGTTTGGAACCAAACCTGTACTTACTTGTTTTGCCCATTCTTCTGTTTTTCTTATTCTTTTGTTATCCTGTCTGTAACTGTCCATTGTTTATTTCTTTAAAAACACCATTGTTTTTACCTTTTCTACTACTATGCATGGTAAATAGGGGAAATATTGTATTCTATTAAAATATCTTATACCAACATTTCACTGGAAATACTTGCTTTGAGGCTCCATAAATAAATATAAGCAAAATTTAAAACAAAATTATGTAGAAAATGAAGCTAGTAACAGTGAAGTAACAAAGATTGCGATTTTGTGAATATTCTTTCACATTTTAAGTAGAAATGAAAATAACGAGATTGTTTTCTATTGAAGATGTGAATGAATATTCACGAAATAGCAATCTGAATTAATAAGAAAATTTACATCATTTTCTTCGAATTTCCTTTTTATCCTCCTTGTATCGACAGTGCCTGGGATCAGATGTCTTTTGGGGAGCTGAGGAACTCTGGTTGCAAAAAAATATCCACATTGGAGGATCAGCCTGATACATGGTATGAAGGTAAAGAAGTAGTTGATACAAAGTACAATGGACAGTGTTTATGGAGCAGTTGGTGGAATGAATGGCAGAGCAAACTGGAGAAAACACACCCGGATGCCGCTTTGTCCATCACAAATCCTACCTGCAGTACCCTGGGATCAAACCCAGTCCCATCTAGGTGAGCGTCTAACCACTCAGCCAATGTATTAATTAAAATACAATATGTTTAAAATACTTTCATGACTAGGGGGTGGATTTTGCCCTATTTGCCTATTTTATTCCTGTGTTCAGAAACGTAGGCTTTTAAGTTATAAGCACGTTTCGTACAATTATTAGCCTAATTTCTTAGTTTTATTCGTCTATAAATGTCTATTTCATACGTTTGTGCCTATTATGCTTATTAATGCCTAAAACTGTCTTTTTGGTCAATTTCTTCTGATTGTAAGTTGTGACAACAGCTTTTGCATTTGTTGGTCTCAACGTGACTTTTCGGGGAAGAGAAATTTCTTAATGCTGCATATGGGATATCAAAAAGGGGTTTAGCCAGGTAGGTATCTGCCTTACAGATGTATCACAATGCGCTAATGACACCAGCTACATGGTGATCCATCGTTCAGCACAGATGCAAAAGTAATTTTTTGTCAGCCTTGTGTGAAACAGGTGAGTTTAATCATTCATGTTTGTATTAATACTATATTATCCTAGTTTCTGAAACATTATGCAGAACACAAATTAGTATGCTGAGGAGAGCCGAAAGAAGAGAAACTGACTGATTTCAGTTTTCCAAAGTAAAGCACAAATTTGAATAATGTGAAAACTTTCTTCATCACATTATATGACTTTACATTGAGATTTAGCTTAAAACATGTCTGAATCATTAAACAAGCCCGTCTAATGCATTTCATCTTGATTACAATATCATTTATTTGAAACTTACAGGTATAGCTTTGCAAACCCAGTGTACTGGATTTCACAATATTGTTACGTATTATCTTTTGGAAGTTTCAATTCAGTGGCATGTTATTTTTGTGCTGGTGTAATGGCTTATTTCTTGAGCTAATAGTAATACTTGGGGGAGGGATTACTAATTAAATTATTGATGGTGTCACTGTTAACAATCATATCAGATCTCAATCAGTATCACTGGTAAGCAGGAATTTAATCCCGTAAGATTTACTTTGCATGTGTGTAAACCTACTGACACGTAGGTGTTGTTTTACCCAATCTTAAAATCACCACTCTGGGTCTCTGTTCAGGTTACAACTTAAACTTTTAAGGCCAGCGCTTAATTAGCTAGACTACACAAACTAAGATTATATAATTATATGAACAAATTGTTATTTTCCCATGCTTACGTTTTTCTATATGTTATCTCAAGAAATCATGAAATTGATTTACTTGGAGACTTCCGTTGTTGTTTCCAACATTGAAAATGAAACTGCAGACCAATAAATCTTAATGGTTTGTGTAACATTTTACAGAAATGGCTTTATAAAAGTAGGTACAAGAATTGTTTTCACAATGCTGTAATTGCTGTAATTCTGTTTGAATGAACAGGAAAGGCTTACTAAAAAGCTGTGCTTTATTATTTGTTCTTAGTCGACAATGGGGCATTTAGGGTTTTTATTACAAAAGCTAGGATTCTGTATTTAGCTTTTAATTAATTTTTGTTCTTTGCTTTGTATCTTTCTGACACATTGTGACGTCATTTTGTGATATTAAGATTGCTGCGATGAACTTTTGAATTTCTTATCTTTCCAACAATTGTTTCTATTAAGGAGACACATCTGTGCAAATTGACCCAGAACTTACAACAATCCCAAATTTAATTTTTTTTTGTCTTAAAATTAATATAGACATATTTCAATAATATAAAGTTTTTTTTTTTTTTCATTCTAGCGGCATTAGAGAAAACATCACATGACTATTTCAATAACCCTACAGCTGTATTGTAGCTGCTATTACGTAATTTTAACTTCAAATTTCTCAGATTCCATATTTTCTACACTTTCCTAACTTCAAAATGTTCTACAGGATGCAGTTTTTTATTAATCTGTATGAAATTCTAAACATGACTAAGGGCAACTGCATATAAAGTGTACCCATTTACATTTGTTGTGCTTTTGTTGTTTGTATGGAAAAGGATTATAATGCTTACTTTATTTCATTGTTATTTCAATAATGTATTAATTCTACTGTGGTCGCTGATAACCTTAGTTATTGTAAGGGACCTTAAATAAATGAAATAAAAAATGCTTACTTCTTACTGAAAATGCTTAGGAAAATAAAAATTGTTAAATAGCTATGATTATTTTTTTTCCTCCGTTATCGAAGACAAATTTTTCACATAGGTGCAGGTCATTAATAGGTTAAAATGGGTGCAGAAAGTTATACCCCAAGCACTAATTTTTAAAATTACAATATGTGGGACATTTTGAAAATCGCCTGTAATTTATACATAAACTTAATTCCTCAGAAACTATTGTAACTAGAAAGCTGAAACTTGGTATTATTCCATTCTTGATTGACCACAAAAATAAATTATATAAATTTGAAACAAATCTAACAAAAGCTTCAGATATTTCAATTTTCACCCTTAAGCCCACCCCCTCCCCCCGCACCAAAAACCCATGTTTTTGTTTTGGACATAGTTAATTACTTCACACCTTTCTGCACATTATGGTTACTTAGGGAAGTGGATTTATATGTATTTTAATTGTATGACAATATCTGTTATTTTAACTTGCTGTGGAGCCATTTATGAAATTTGGAATAAATGTAAAACTATTTCGCCTAGGGAACCACATAATAGTATATGTATAGTGAATTTGTTGCAGCACATGTTGCGATGATTGTCATTTTGTTATAGTGCATTTATAGTGCATTTTAAGAGCCATTTTACTAAAAGGGTGCATTTGTAAGTGCTAACTTAAATTTTTACTGCTTATTTAAGTGCCTATTTTGCCCCTTCTTAGTGCCTTTTTGCCTGTCTATTTCACACATTTTTAGTGCCTATAAATTCACTCCCTATTCATGACAAAAGAAATGATATCTTGAATTTTCTGAGAGTGTCTTTTTGGAAATGACATACACTCTGTTATCTGGTATGTAAATATTCATTTTGAATATTGCGCTAGAAACAATGTTCTCTATTTATAAATTATTGAGAATATACATTCATAAACTTAATTACACCATGCTTTGGAAATACCAAAACTTTCTTCAATAAAGGCCATTAAAAGGTATTGATTGACATTCATTAATTTCATGAACTACATCTGCAGAATCATGATACTAAATTTTGCACACCTCTACAATATTTGTGGGCTGCGCCGTGGCTCAGTGGTTAGACCGCTTGGCTCTCACCAAGGCGGCTCGGGTTCGATCCAAGGCGACTGCAAAGTGAGATTTGTGGTGGACAACACGGCGCTGGGGCGGGTTTCCTCTGGGACCTCCGGTTTCCCTTGCCATCTCATTCCACCCGTGCTCCATCTTCATCTCACCCACCATCAGTGTCACCGCCTGCGGTGCCGTATGTAGTAAAAGCGGGTGTTAAACACTACCTACACATTTCATTTTCATTTCTACAATATTTGAATAACACGTCAGCTGAAAAAAAATAAGTATAGTATACATAATGTATTGGTATGAACAGGATCTGATTGCTTTTTTTTTATTATTCCCCCTTCAGTTTTCCTTCTGTTATAGCTCTATTTACATATACTAGTGGGAATTAAATATATGTGTGATCTTTTTATTTCTTTTTAGACATTTTGTAGATTAACAACAAAAATAAAGGATTATAACAAATGGTTGAGAAATTTAAAAATTACCCTACCATGCATACACACAAATTTTCTTTTGATGAATCTATAGAATATCTGAAATAAGTATCATAACGTAACCCATGGTATAATAGCCCAAAGTGGGCCTGAGCCTGCCAACCCGACTGCCAGCCTTATGCCCACATACGTAAGGCAGAGGTGGGCAATCATCCAACCGAAATGGGGAGGAGATGTGGTCAGCATCTTGGCACCCCCAGCTAGAAAATTAGCTTTCTAGACTTGGGTTCGCTGCTTAGCATAGCTCCTTAATTTCCTCACAATGCTAAGTGAGCACTGCTCCTACACCTGAGACTTAAAATCTGCACCCCTCAGGGGTGGGTTCAATCCCGGGAACATTCCAGATGCAGGGAACCAAAGCACAAACTCTAGCCCACTATGTGACAGTGCAGGATCTGAAATAAGTATCTGTGAAACTAAAAAGTAAAGCAGTTAGTGAAATTTTACCTGGAGATAATTTGAACAGGCTTCTACGACAGCTACAACTTGTACATGACTAGCTGCAGACAGCACATCCTGGATGTTGGCAAGATTAAGGGCTAGACGAGAAGTGTATGCATAATCTAGGAGTAGACGCATACCAGCTGCAGTCACTCCATTTAAACAGATTTCACTTTGACGAGATTCTCGCATTGCATCCGTAAACATGGCTCGGAAATAATCACTGCATGAGGCCAGGACTGCTCGGTGTGCCTTTGGAAAATTGCAGAAAATATACAACATTAAAAAAGGAAATATTATGTACAGTAAAACCTGCCTAAAACGGATCCCTTATATGCCAGAAACCTGGAAAAATGGAAACTAAATTTCGGAACAGAGCTATTTCCCACGTAAAATTACACTCAAGCCGGAAAACTGCCAAATCGGAAACTGAAATATTTTTCCAGAACCTTTTGTATAAATAACCTGATTAAAACCGATTACTTTGTGTAATGGGTTACAATGTACATATTTTACAATGTGCAATTTTTGTACTTGTACCAAAGTTCCATGAACCATAAATTCATAAACTGTAATCCTTCGAGGAAAAGGGAAAACAAACCATTAGCCCTTAAAAACCATTTGTAGTCGGTTTATTGACACTCGTCACTTACTTTTTTATATTATCAAGGGACTAGTTTCAAAGGCCACTGCCTCCTTTTTCAACCTCTCTCCAACTAGCATCTGTTGTCATCTGCTCTCCTCTCTCTGGCACAAATCTCACTGTGCGGTTGCCTGGGATCGAACCCAGGCTGAATCACTAACCACTCAGCCAAAGTGATCAAGTACAAGTGGAAGAAAACTATGAACTTCTATGATTTTTAAAATCATTTTATGTACACAAGTTCTGTAAAATGAGTTCTAAACATAAGACATTGTCACTGGAGGAAAAAATTAAAAAAAAAAAAAAAAAAAAAAAAAAATTAACTAACAAACATCAGGATAAAGAATTAACTATGTTGTTTAGAAAGGGGAAAACTCTGATTTATGAGATTTAAAAATAATAAAAATTAAAGACAAGTAGATTAAAGACAGGAAGGCATATGAAATGCATCACAAAATCTACAGAGCATGACAAGCTTAATTGTGCTGTGTTCATGTGGTTTGTGAGTGTGCACACTAACGAATTCCCATTCCTGGATAAATGCTTCAGACTCAAGCTTTAGGGACAGAAAGAAAATTAGGCAAAGACAATTTCAGAGCTTCCAATGGATGCATTGAGAGTTTCTACCAACTCCATAGTATTGTTTTGAATGCTGTGTTTGGTGAAGCAAATGATCTTGATATACAGACAGTTGCAGATTGGAAAGGGAAAACTGAAAACAGACAGAGAAACTAGGGCATGAACTACAGTTATTGTATACAAGTTGAAAATTTGCATAATGCACATCAGCCTATTTTTGTTTACACTTCATGCTATATTATTCCTTCCTGTAAACCTATGTGACTATAGCTTCTGTAATTTTTTTTTTGTATTCAAACACAACCCTCTGTAAGACCAAAACCTGCATAAACGGAAAATAAATGCTGGAACAATTGCACCATTTTAGAGAGGTTTTACTGTATTACCTAAAAGCATTACTGTAATTTATACAAGGTGGAAGGAGTTTAAAATGAGTAATTCTCCGTGATAAAGAAGATCTATATGCTTAAGGATTAAAAGTAAACTATACATATATTTGAGAGGATGAAAAGCAAAGTAATAGCCGTAACATTTTAGTGTAATATTATAGTTGTACCAATGTTTAATACTTCAGTGTACCACAAAACAGCTTTCTAAGTTGTTTCTTCTTTCCTTTTTGAACTTAAATGCAGCTTACCATAAAACTAACATTTGCATCTCAGCCTTTCATTACTTAGTAAATAAGTACTTAGGCGTAAGTAGGCTAATGAACTGGTACCCCGTACTGAGACTCCTAAAATCTGGGACCAACAAATATTTCATTAAGATATTCTATAACATTTCTGCATTTTTACTTTAAGAATTATTTTAAAAAACCAAATACAAATATATTGCTGGCACAGCTGTTAGTAAGCTGACATTTACAGTGCATCCTCTCATTGTCAATATGTTAATGCACTTGGTAGACTACTGAGTAACTTGTCCAACCCCAATGCACAAGCACCATCACAAGCTCTAGGTTTCACACTTTTAGCTTCATGTTATATACTCGAAACTTTACAATGATTCAAGAATATTACATTTAAAGTAGGCATTATGGTTTTTTTCTACTCTAAAATATAGCTCGAAAAGTTTCAGAAATATTTCCTGATATTTTTAGACCATAAACATTATCAGTTCCGTCATTGGTTAGATTAAAAACATAACTGATGTGTAACAACTTGCTAATCGACAGTTGACTCAACATGATTCTTTAGCCTGTCTTTACCATTTGCTGCGTGTACTATTTGCCCAAGACAAGAAGGCAAGCTAAAGGAACGTGCAACGTAATCACTTTTGCTGCCTCCTTGGGGTGTTTGCTCTTCTTCCGAGAATGACAAGGACGGAAGGCTCGTTTAAAATACCCAAGTGTTGTCACATAGCTCACTCATACATAATATCTATTGCTGCAACAAACATTGGATCTGGCAGCATGGCAGCACTCTCATTCACTCATTTCCTAGTAAACAGATCTGTTACCGGAGCAAATAAACAGTTCAAGCTCCTCTGCCCTTCATGCCC
Organism: Mantis religiosa; assembly: GCA_030765055.1. NCBI lineage: Eukaryota > Metazoa > Arthropoda > Insecta > Mantodea > Mantidae > Mantis > Mantis religiosa. The sequence goes on along the minus strand of CM060951.1, from coordinate 115,683,990 downwards.
TTCTAGCCTTCTTGTCGTGGGCATACAGTACTTAATGTTTGTGTCACAGTGATCAAAACTAACATTTGACTCTCTAAATTATAACTTATAGACTTCTTTGCTAATATGCAATCAAGAATGAAAATTTTTGTTGCAAGCTTTATGTTTTTATGATCAATAAATATGCAAGAGCAGCTATTTTTATTTTGAAAAACATACAGTTATATTAGTTTAGTAAGGCTGATATCTAAAATGATATTTGATCCTGTTGGTCATATTATAACAATGCATTTCATACCTTTTACTCAACTAAAAAGCTAAATCAATTAGTAGCTCATCATCACATGGGTGGGATGAAATAAGCCCCTTAATTTTAAAGCACTGTAAATATGTCTTAGCAAAGCCCATTTCGTATATTTCGTATAAACTATTAACATCATATCTTAAAAATCGTTTGCAATGTACAGAAATAACTTGGAAAAAGGGAATGTTATAAGCCACATTAAATCAGAATATAACTTAGTGAAATCTGGTGTACCACAGGGATCTGTACTAGGACCTATACTTTTTTTGATTTATATTAATGACTTACCTGAACCAGTAAACAGCAAGGTCATCTCATATGCAGATGATACATCTATAATATGTTGGAGTGAAGGAGAAGAAAGCTTAGAAGAAAAAACAACAAATGCAATTGGCGAAATATCTCGGTACTTTCTAAACAATGGACTAAAGTTAAATATAGGAAAAACAAAATTTATGACATTTCAAAGTGATGATCTAAATATAAACATTAACAATATACCTTTGGAACGGGTAAGAAACTTTAAATTTTTGGGCGTTCACATAGAAGATACTCTAACCTACAGTACAAACGTAGACATGGTTTGTAATAAAATGAACTCGGGACTCTACCTATTACGACAACTAGCAAAATATGGGAATATCAATACTCTTAAAACTGCGTATTATGGCATTATCTTCCCACACTTAACATATGGTATTGAAATTTGGGGGGCAACAAGTAAAACCAATATGGACAGGCTATTAAAAGTACAAAAGAAATGCATACGAACCATGTACAACCTTCGTTTTCAACAAACATGTCGGGATACATTTAAATCACAAAACATCCTAACAGTAGTATCACTCTATGTATTCAAAACCATTATACTTGTAAAAGACCGAAAGCGACATAACATCCTCAATAAAGATTGCCATACATATGATACGAGGAGAGCAACTGATTACCATAGGGTGAGCACGAATAAAACTCAAACTAATAAAGATCCATTTAAAATAGGAGCCATATTGTATAATAAATTGCCATCTGTAATTAAGAATACTTCTGACTCAAAATTTAAACTGGTCTTAAAATCATACCTAATTCAAAAATGTTTGTATAGTATAAATGAACTGTAATATATATATATATATATATATATATATATATATATATATATATATATATATATATATGTATGTATGTAGTATAAATGAGTTGTATGTGGTATCATTGTTTGTGTATAAGGTTATCATACTTGTTAGGACTAACAGTAAATTCATATCACTAAATAGGGAACATTATCGTTATAGCACTAGAGGAATAAACAACTACCATAGGGAATATAAAGCAAAAACCTCTAACAACAAAGACCCATACATTGCAGGTATAATTTTGTATAATAAACTTCCTTCATATATTAAATCAGCTCAAGGCAATATATTCAAAAATCTCTTGAAAAAATACCTCATAGATAAATGTTTATACAGCCTAAGTGAATTATAATTGTCTTATATTCTTGTTGTAATTATTATACCTATTTCTTATATATAAATCTCTGTAAAGTTTAAGGGAATTAGAATTGTACTATATTATTATTACTCTATACTGATGTAGTTATTATATACTTACTAGTACTAGGAATGTGTAAATATTGTAAGAGATGTGTAAATGTTAGCTAAAATAACTCTGTATGCAATAGTTGTACTAATTATGTAACACAATAATTGTTAAGGTTAATGTAAATGGAAACTCCTCAAACAAAGCTAAATACTCATGTACATACTTTAGAATGTGACAATGTCTAATGCTTGTAACACACAAGTTTACAGACAATAAAGATTATTATTATTATTATTATTATTATTATTATTATTATTATTATTATTATTATTATTATTATTATTATTATTATTATTATTATTATTATTATTATTATTATTATTATTATTATTATTATTATTATTATCTTATTAACAATTCAATAGAGAAAAGTGAATTTCCTCACTGTCTCAAAACAAGCATAGTGCAGCCCATGTATAAAAAAGGAGATGAACATGATATAAACAACTATAGGCCCATTACATTAACCTCTGAAATAGCAAAAATATTTGAAAAGGTAATATTAAACAGATTTTTATCATTTCTGAAGAAAAACAACATCATTCAAGGTTTCCAGCATGGCTTCAGAAAAGGTCTGTCAACAATTACTGCTGTTGCAGAGTTTGTACACCAGGCTTCTATGAAGTTAGAGAATAATGAAAAGGTCAGAGCCTTATTTTTTGACTTATCAAAAGCATTTGATTGTGTCGATCATGATATTCTTATTAAAAAATTGGACAATTATGGTATAAGAGGAATACCCAAGAGCTTAATTACTTCTTACTTGAAAGGTAGAACACAATACACACAAATTAATTACCAAAATGCAAACTAGCAAAACATCTATTACTCCACTTGTAAAACTGTAAAATACGGGGTTCCTCAGGGTAGTGTTTTAGGACCAATTCTGTTCATTATGTATATAAATGATTTACCTACTACTCACAATGCAAGTATAATATCTTATGCAGATGATACAACTGTCATCTGCTCTGCTGTAAATAACAAGAATTTAATTCAGGATATGAGCTCTCTGGGAGAACGTTTGTTAAATTATTTTGACAAAAAAAAACCTCAAATGCAACATGGAAAAAACCACATCAATGCAAATTAGCCTGACAAATAAGACTCACTTTAACATCAATCTACAGATAGATAACTCTAGCGTAAAGGATTTAAGTGGCCATAAATTCCTAGGGCTTTATATGAACAATAAATTGACATGGTGTAGTCACATTGATTATCTAACTAAAAAAAATTAGTAAATCAATATTTCTAATTAGGCATTTTAAGCCAATCGGTGATACCAAACTACTAAAAAATATTTATTATGGTTTTATCTTCCCATACCTATCATATGGAATTGAAATATGGGGAATTTGTCCAAGGGACACACTCTGGACAGAGTATTCATTCTACAGAAAAGGTGTATTAGGATAATTTTTAACTTAAAAAATACTGATTCTTGTGTAGATATTTACAAACAAAACAAAATGTTCACACTATACTCACTATATGTATATAAAGCAATTCTTTTTGTTGTTAGTAAGGTAAATTTGAAGACTGCTGATGTACACAATTATAATATCAGACACAACAATGACTATTTTAGAGACTGTACTTCTAAACGACCTACTGATAGAGATGTTTTTATAATGGGAGAGATTTTATTTAATAGACTGCCAACATCAAAGCATTAAATGGTACGAAGCAATTTCAAAACAAATTAAAATACTTTTTAATGGATAAATGTTTATACAAAGTTGATGATCTGTAAATATGTTTTTATACTGTTTATATTTTGCTCTATATCCTATAATTGTAAACTTTTAGATTGTAATTGGCAATGTCAGAAACTGCTTTGAAGTCTATTGACAAATAAAAAAAAAAAAAAAATAAAAAAAAAAAAAAAAATCATGCCTGAAGTAAAAAAAATAAATTTTATAACATTGTCTTTGAAATTTACAAACCCCAGTTTTTCATATACATAATGTTTTGTGTGTAGGTAAATCAAATTCTGTACAATGTCTACATAATAAAATTTAAAATTCTTAAATCCACATTTGCAAATCTCACTCAGGGGCCCCCATTTAGATCTTTCAAATTATGGCCACCAAGAACCTAACTATACTACTATATAATCTGAAATGATTAGGCACTGACTTCTTTATGGCTTATTGATAGAGCATGGTTGCAACATAATTATTTCAGCAATTGTTCTTGTAACCACAGAAATAAATATTGAGAAGCAAAGTAATTATGTTAGTTGCAAATGCTCTTGATAACATTATCGGATGGAATCCTGTCTTTGCACTGAGTAAGCTTCTGCAAATTGCATGTCTCAATGCTAAATACATGCTCCAGCGAGGAAACATTAATAATAATAATAATAATAATAATAATAATAATAATAATAATAATAATGATAATAATAATAATAATGATAATAATAATGATAATGATGATGATAATGATGATAATGATGATAATAATGATAATAATAATGATGATAATAATGATAATAATAATGATGATAATAATAACGATGATAATGATAATAATGATAACGATGATAATGATGATAATGATAATGATGATAATGATGATGATGATGATGATGATAATGATAATAATAATGATAATAATAATGATAATAATAATGATAATAATGATAATAATAATGATAATAATAATGATAATAATAATGATAATAATAATAATAATGATAATAATAATGATAATAATGATGATGATGATCATGATAATGATGATGATGATAATGATAATAATGATAATGATAATAATGATAATAATAATAATAATAATAATAATAATAATAATAATAATAATAATAATAATAATAATAATAATAATACTTGGGATACTTCCCAAGAAGCAAGTAACACCTATAGTTTAATTAGTGAATCAATGTCAAAGAGGCTACTGGCCAAGGAGTGTGTGTAGTGTTTAACGCCCGCTTTTACTACATACGGCACCGCAGGCGGTGACACTGATGATACATGAGATGAAAATGGAGCACCGGTGGAATGAGATGGCAGGGGAAACCGGAGGTCCCGGAGAAAACCTGCCCCAGCGCCAAATCTAAGTTTGCGGTCGCCTGGGATCAAACCCGGGCCGCCTTGGTGAGAGCCAATACTGGCCAAGGAGCCATGCATTTTCATATCAGATAAGGATATGCACCAGCGGCTAACTCAAATGTATAATAATGTTTCTTAAGCACTATAATTATGCAGAACTAAAAAACAAATTAAGTAGCTTTTGTGCAGTTGACACAAGAAACACTTAGCTAATACCTGGAGCTATTTTGTTTTTTGCAACACAGATTTCATTCATTGCTTTGGACACACTTCAGCCTTAGGATTACTGGCTACCTGTATCGTTTTAACCAATTGATTATGCCTAACTGTTTACAAAGGAATAGAGACTCATAATAAATTTTTCTACTTCCAAAAATATTATCCCAAATACAATAATCTCCTACAAGCAAAGGCCATTAAGGAAGCATTACTACATACATTCAAAACAAAAATGAATCCCTCATATCCAGTACATGAGCTCTACAGTAACTTTTTCTGCAATGAATTAAACCAACACATTCAGATTGCCTACATTTCTGATGAAAAAAAAAAAAAGGAGGAAAATAGTTAATGTGGATACCCTTCACATTAAAATATTTCAGGCAATGAACATGCACAGCATAAGAGCAACATAAGATATATGAACAGAGGCTTTTATCTCATAAAGATGTGCAAAATATGTTAACCTCCAGCAAACAACATGGGCACAATTATCTTCTAGCAAGCTCACAAAATAAAACAGAACTCCAGATCATCACATCCATTGCAGAGATTGAGAAGGAAAGACTAGACCACAGATTGAACACATTCTCATCTACCAAATAAAGCAATTCATCATCAAAGCAATATTTGCAACATTGATATTTCTGTACACATCTTTAGGTGTCCACACACCAGTGAGCAAAATGTAATCTACAGGGTCTGTAAGAAGCCCTCAACAATCCCATCATACAGATCATAAAGTATCACATTACGTAAAGAATTCATAAAAATAATAAAAGTGTATATTAAAATATAACATTAATTTCCTTGCTGAAATTCTTGAAACTACATTATACCAACATTACATTTTTTTACATGCTAGAGTTGTGAGTCCAAACCTAACTTACAATTGCTCTGACTTTTTTAAATACATATACATAAATAGAGTTAGCACATCAATTTAATATTTCTCCATGTTTCTGTTGCACACATTGACTTGGGCTGCTCAAAACTTCTCAACCTACTTTGTTGTTTACTAATCTGACTGGCCAACTCATTCATCACTGGACAACTGTTCAGGCCAACTGATTCACAACTCCTATACTCATCGATCAACTCACAACAACTGCCATGGGTGACTTCTGCACTTCCTTTTATACCCTGCCAGTCACAAAAGAAATGTTCTAGAAACTGAAGTTTCTTGAATCAAAGGAATGGAATATTGGAAGTAAAATCTTCTAGACCTGTTGAAATCAAATGGTCTAGAAAACTATCAATGCAGTACAAAATTAAGGCACCTGCTTCCAGCCTGTGACATCTCCAGTGAATGTTTTTGTAGTTCCATTTTTTTTTTTTTTTTTTTTTTTTGCACCTCTCACAGCAAAAATAAAGAACAGTAGAATGGGGTTTCTCACATTTAATTTCTTTTGGTATGTATTCATTGCTGTCATGACAATATTTCAGTCATATCCTATTTATTATAAGTTAAAGCAACATAAAAAATCATGGCTTATCTTTTTCAACGCTTTTAGCAATTCAAGGTTTATAAACATTTCATTACAACTTAAATGTTACTGACCATTCATTGCCATAATTTAGCCTAACTAGCTCATGTGAATGATTTCAACAAATCAGATCTCAACTTTGATGGTAGCTTTTGCTGTAATAATATAAAAACAAATTACTGGCTGTTATGGGATCCAGCACATCGACAGATAGGTAAATATATAAATTAATAAGCAAATAAATGTTTATATTTCAACTTCCTTTTAATGAGTAGGTCATATCAGAAAATATATTTTTCCATTAAGTCATTTGGAAATATGAAAATCTCTCTTCAGAATTTGCTTTCTTTCTTAGCAGAACACCTTAACTAGTTTGATTTTACTACATTTGCTAGAGTAATAAAGTATGATACCAAAGAATTTCTAATGTTACTATAGTTAAATGCTTCGTTTCTTGAGCATGAAACATACCTGGAATGCCTCACCTTCAGCTACCAGGGTCACATCAAGCAGCAAGCCTTTTGTACGAAGTGTATTAAGACCACAGAGCAGAGTACTGGTGTGGGATGGGGACTCAAAGTGGACCGTGTTGAGGGGCCGGTCCTGCAGGCCCCACTCCCTCACCCGTGTCATGCCCTCCTGCGTCTCATCTATTGCTCACCCTGCAACACAAAGCCAGTTCATGTCTTATTACTTATACCCAGGCAAGATTTTGTGGTGACAATTATTTATAAAATTTGCATTAATAATTTTAATTGGTGATGTTTTGTGGTGAATATTTTACCATAAATTTGCATTAATTTCCGGAAGAATTAATGAATAATGAGATGGCTGAAATGAAAGTAACAGGTAACTAGAGTAACACAACTGTTAAAAACCCTTTTTTCCAAATTAAAATATTTTATTTGAAATCAGCAGACAGTAGGTAACATGAATAAAATCAAACACCACACATAAGACATCGTCAAACTGCAGCATACAACAAGATGTGATATTTTCACTTTTCATACTTGTTCTTTTGTCTGTCACATCTAAGTTATATGTAGAGAAAAATTTCTCACTGTCAGCGTTTGACACTGCCAACCAAAGACATTGAAGGGACTTTTCACAAAAATTGCTGAAAGAATCAGTTTTTCCTTCAATGATAAGAGTGCTGTTACTACATCTAATCTGTTATTGTTACCACCATGGTTTTGCTCTTCAACAATGTCACAAAGCTCTTTGTAACAAAGAAGAAAATCAGAATCACAAGTAACACCACTGATTTTAAATGTATTTAGTTGCACTCATGTATGGCCTCCACTTTTAAACATTAACTTGCTTTAATTCTATAATTTTAAAACTAATGTATAAAACTGGATTTGTTCTTTTTTGTAAAAGTTTTAATAACCTAAGTAAACATTTTGAGGAATTTTAGTAATAAAATTAGGTAATAATTATTATCAATTAATAAATCAGCGGATTGGAAAATGATCCATGAACATTTAACACAACCTAGGTGCTAAACAGGTCCCAACGATGCAGTCATACTAACACTATGTAACAATACTGTAATTATGAAATTAACAATAGCAACAGTCTTACCTTCATAAACATTTTAGTTGTGTTCATAATGAACTCCACTTTGTCGCTTTTTACCCTTTTTTTTGGTGCTTGGGGCGAATCACTGATACTGAGTTGTCTTTTAGGTGTGTTATTTGTTTTTAACTGCAACTTGCACTCGCTTTAGATGGCCCTTGGTTATTATATGCCTTTCACAGGAATGACGCCTCTTCCATTCAATTCTTGTGTTACAGAATTTACACATCACATCATTAGCACCTATATAAAATCCTTGTTTTCGATAATCTTCAATGCAGGAGTTCGCACTGATGTCACATGTCTTCCCATTCTTAATCTCTTCAGCACATATTACACATCCACACCAATAAATCAGTGAGGCTAAGGACAATATTTTTATGTTAATGTAATGTCTGAGAGTATCTTCCAAGAAGTTCAATTTTCTCAGTACCTTTTTCAGCATAATAGGAGCTTTTTGCTGTGCACAGTGTGCTATCCAATAAATAACATTTCCAGTTAACATATGACAAACAGTTCTCAGTATCACAGACCAGCCGGGTGCCGTAGTGTCAGTTTATTGTTGCACCGCTTAGCTGTTATTTTAGTGTGCATAATGATGTCACTGTATTGGCTTTGTTAAGTGTTAAATTTTACCTTGCTTTCGTAAAATTTGTAAATATTTTTTGGATGACTTCTAGCTTCATGCTATGAAGACATGAATGTTAAATTGAAGTTATATTTATGTAATTTGTTATAAATGTAAATTTTTCTATGCAGACTAAAAATAATAGTAATTTTCTCATTTATCACTAAAAAAATATATTATTGTTGAAAAAATGAAAAAATTCACATAAGTTTGTGCAATTATCACTAAAAACAAAAACTCTTGCCTCTGGTTATACCATTTGGCTAATAGCCATAATAATATAAATAAGAATGACCCTAATACTCCAAAGATCAGTATCAGCTCTTGACTTCATGATCATATCTGTACCATTATTGAACAAGAACACTAATAACAACAACAATAACAATAATAATAACAATAACAATAATAATAATAATAATAATAATAATAATAATAATAATAATAATAATAATAATAATAATAATAATAAAATAGGAACAAGAAAAACAGAAAGAATATGGGTTGGCAACATTTCGCTGTCTTAGCGTATTTCTTAACCCTGCATTTGCCAACAGCCTCCTAGGATACAGCATTGCTTACCATAGCAGATGACAGCCATCTAAGTGCAGGATATTCGGGCAGGCATGACCTTGGTGGCTGGGGGCATTACCAACCGTTAAAACTTACATGCTTTGAAGCTATGAACATTGCATAGCCAAACTAGTAATACTGCTATGCATAAGGAAACTGGCAATGCCAATAGGAATTATTGTGTGAACAAAAGATACACAAAATTTGCCATATCTTTTCAATGTATCAATATAGTTAACTGTGGCCTAGCTTTGTTCTTATTAGGCAGTGGCCCTTAAGAAAGGATAAGAGACAGTGACCCAGTAGACTCCTAATGAGATGAGGGGAATGAACTTCCAAAATTTTAAATGGAGCATGGTATAAATTTGAGAATCCTGATAGTCCTTAATAAATTAAGTGTTGTTGAAAGAATGTTTTTCTGAAATGAAAACTTGGGAATTTATATGAAAATGAAATTTATTTAATGTATATAATCAAAAAATGATAATGATTATGAAGATGGTAAATGAATAGAAAAACATATGGAACAAGAATAACAAGAAAATGTATATGGTTACGTAGAAAATGTAGCTAGTTACAGTGAAGCAATAAATATTACACAAATATAAATATTTGCTGCTAAGGCTCCACTTATTTTAAGAAATTGATGTTAATACTTATTTTTTCTTTCTAATGGAAATAGATTTCAAAAGCAAATCTCACGCGTCTTCAGTCCATCAAAAACAAACTCCATTGTCAAGGAAATCTCAGTTACCATGTTTTTTTTTCATGTTTTTTCAGCATTACCAACATCTGAAGATGAAACAAACCTAAAAACAGAATCAACTGCTGGTATGTCAAAATTCAAAATTTCACTATGCGATGTTTATTTTTTAAAATAAATATATTTTCCTGAACTATTAAATCTATGGGACCATTTAATTGTTTTAATAATTTAACTTTGGGATTTATTTCATGGTTAAATGACCAAAAATGATCTGCTATGGCCGATTTATCAGTTTGTTTATATTTAATGTTACGAAAATATTCTTTCTTACTGGTTTCCAAATTATGTTTCATCTGTCCAATATAAACCTGATCACAATCTAAACAATTAAATTGATAAATACCAGATTTTTCATTAATAGGAATTTTATCTCTTTTAGAAAATTGTAGGAAATTTTTAATACTATATTTATTTTGAGGAACTAAAGTTATACCAACTTCTTTAAAAAAATTTTGAAAATGTTTATTAACCCAAGGATGGTAAGTAAATTTTTTTAAAATTATAATCGTCTTATTTTTTTAAGAGTAGAAATATCATTAATACTTTTTTGATATTTAAATTTTTCAATCTTCTTTTGTATAAAATCTCTATTAAAACTATTAATTAAAGCAGTATTAATAGTAGGTTTATATTCTTTATTAAATTCCTCTTTATTTAGGGGTATATTTATTAATCTATAAATCAAACTATTAAAAACAGCAAATTTATGTGAAAAAGGGTTAAAACTTATTTTTTTATGTGATTATCAATATGAGTAGATTTCCTATAAATACCAAAATCTAATTTATTATTATTTGTAAGACTTGAAGGTTTCACGGCGAGCATTACTAATCAAGGCTCCGCGGGTGATCAGCCATGTCAAATTAATAAACGTCGAGCTTTCAGCCATTGCAAACTCCATGGCCTTCAGGATCCTGAAGCCTTAATTTGCTGTTATTTCTTATTATCTTCAAATCTAGAAAAGGAAGAAATCCATTAATTTCAGTTTCTAATGTGAATTTTATAGTTTTATCTTGTAAATTTAGTCATTTTAAGACATCGTTAATTTGTTTTTCAGGAATAATAGCAAAAATATCATCAACATATCTATACCATGTTTTAAAAAATCAAAGGAAAAGCTTTATTGACTTAAATTTCGCAAAAACTCATAAAAAGATCAGTAAGAGTTGAAAGAGGATTACCCATTGCTAAGCCAGAAGTTTGTTGAACAATTTCAACCATTAAAAGTGAAAAAATTTTGATCCAAACAAAGATCAGTAATAAATATTATAAATATTAAAAGCACAAGCATTATTAACAGTGAAGTATTCTTCATATTTGAGTTAAAGTAAGTGAAGTTTTAGTGTAAACATAGTGACTCATAAATCAAACTCAAATATAAAAAATCAGTAAGTTTAACAAAATTAACTATTAAGTCCTCATGTAAATTTATTGAATTCAACCTCTTTTTTAAATAAATTAAAAGTTTTTCTCTAGGAATACTAGGAAATAAGGCAGTTAGATCAAAAGAAATAAGTTTATCAGTTTAAGATAATACAACACTATTAATCTTTTTTTATTCGTTCTGAAGAATTTTTAATAACTAAACTTTCAAATTTATCAAAATTACTAAACTTTTTGTGTAACCATTTAGCTAAATTGTAAGTTGGTGAGTTTATACAATTAACAATAGGTCTCATTTTATTTCCAGGCTTATGAATTTTAGGAAAGGCATAAATTCTAAGTAAAACAGGATTACTAACTTTTACAAAATGTTTATCTTTGTCCGATATAACTTCACTTCAGTAAGTATTGTGACTTTGTGGGTTTGTAGAATTAAAAGTCCAATTTGCCGAAATTCTAAATATCCTTTATTTCCGTAGAAATACACTGTTCAATTCTCACATAACAACATTACATCACATATACAACACAATCTTCCAAGGTCGATGACAATAACAATCAACTCTCGTTACAACAACACTCTACAGCTGTTTACTACTACTCATGACTCCCTCTTGGCGAATCGTTGCCTTCTTAAATACCTCATTGATAAGTTCGAGACTGTTCTGTAACAATCACGAGATATTTCTGGAATAAACAAGACCTTGAACGTTCTATCACCTTCCAGAAGAGTAACTTAATCTATGCCGGCAAGTCCTTTATCACAGCTATCTTTATTTGCCAGCTCTTTGTATACACAGGCCGCGCTATCGTAGATAACGGCTTCACGACAGTATTTTATTAAAATTTGTAATACAAGATTTTAAAGGGTCTTTATTAATTTTTATAAAATCTTCACCTTGAAGTAAAAGGTTTACTCTATTAATATAATCTAATTTATCTAAAATTACCTTTATCTGCTTTAGTGAAAATTAAATCTTTCTGATTTAATGATTTAATAATATGTTTATTATTATTATTTCTCTTAGGTTGGTATTTATGTAAATTTTGTAATAGTTTGCTACATTTTAATTTAATCAAAGATTTATTACTTTCATTTACGTCTTTACTAGCAATTTCTACACCTGCAACATAATATCTATATTGTTTGAAATATCTACACATGTTTTTAAACCTTGATTTAAAAAATTTAACTCTTTTTCATTAAGGTTAGAATATGATAAATTAACATTATCTTTATCATTTTTAATAACTGGGTTTAATTTATTTTGTTTCAAATACAAATTACATAATTTCTTTTTTAATTTATCATATTTATTTTTCATATTTATATTAAGAATATGAAATAATTTGGATTCTAAATTAAGCCAAATTGTATAACCTAAAATGTTTGTAATTTAAGATGTAAATGATATAATTTAAGTTCAATATTACTCAAACTTTTAAAAAGTAAACTTCTTTCAACTTGAATTACTTTTTTCTCCGCTGCTTTTTGATGAATACTATTATTATCAAATTTAAGTTTCTCTAATATAGGAACTACTTTATGTTTTAAACAAAGATTTAGAAAACGAATGTCCGCAAGAATATATCTTTTTTTCCTTTTGAAGTTTTGAATATAGCTTAATTTCAGATTTAGTATCTATAAAATTTAAATTAAATGCATAAATGTTGTTATAAGCAAAATTATCCATCGTAACCTAAAAAACGAAAACAACGAAAATGGATGCTTCAAATTAAAAACTACTGATTATGCAGAAAATTAGAAAAATAGAAAAATTCCATTAGAAAGAAGAAAGCAGTATTAACATGAATTTCTAAGATAAGTGGAGCCTTAGTAGCAAATATTTATATTTGTGTAAAAATGAATATGGGTTGGCAACATGTCACTGTCTCAGCATATTTAAGAGCTCCGCAGTTGGCACAGCCTCCTAGGATATGTTTGTCATGCTTGCTACAGCAGAGGACAGCCATCTTGGTGCAGAATACACAAATCTCATAGTTACAACAAAAACTAAACACATCTAACTGCAAACTCATTATTCTCCATTTATTAAAATTCTTCCGAACAGGATACAAACTGAAACTAAATATAAAAGAGCCTTTTTAAAATGAATTTCATTTAGAATAATGTGACAGGGGAGTGTGATCTTTCCCTCCCAAAATACAATTGGATGCTCAGAATTATAGCACTTAAAGAGCATCCACAAATAAAAAGTAAAGCACGCACACGCGCACACACACACGTTATTACTTAAGTATATTAAGTTAATAGCAATTCATGTTCAGTGAGGAGAATAAACTTTTCCGTGGTATAATTGCAGATATTTATAGTTGTAATTTTGTGCTACAGACTTCTATTGTGTTGTAGCAGAGTTCTATTTCGATTTTATATATTTTATTTTTTGAAAATACCTTTTCATAAATATACTGAGGGGGATGGCTCAAGCGGTTTGGTCTGTGATCGGCATTCGAGAGGTCCGGGTTCGATTCCCGTGGCCGGCATACTGACCCATGTTTTTTTTTTTTTTTTTTCAAGGTTCCTCCGTGTCGCCCGGCGAATGCTGGGTAGATTAATTACATCTCCGAATTTGCTATCTCTCCCTTTTCCTCCATCATCATTTTATATCTCATAGAAGTGTCCGCGGGAGTCTCGGCGCCGCATGGCAAGGTGATATGCTCCTGGTAAACACCTTCGTCCCCCGGTGGGACAATCTCCGGTCTCCGAGCTGGCATTCGAGATATTCCTGGTTGTTGGTTTACATTTTAAAATCCTACTTTTTATCAAAAGAGAATTCGTTATTCGTCTCTCTCTCTCTCTCTCTCAAAGAAAAGGAAATTCAAACCGTCACACAGCGACCCATTTTTTAAATGCGGCTATCGCTTAAAGCCTACCGTATTCGCTTAATCCCTTGTAGCCAAAGGAAATGTGGGGGCAAAAAAAAAAAAAAAAAAAAAAAAACACACACACACGCACGCACGCACGCACACACAGACACACAGGCGCACAGGCACACAGAGGCACAGGCACACAGAGGCACATGCACAGGCACAGAGGCACATGCACAGGCACAGGCACAGGCACAGACAGGCACAGGCACAGACAGACACACACACACACACACACACACACACACACACACACACACACACACACACACACACACACACACACACACACACACATGACTATTTGTAGAATAATTTGTTCGAGTATGTAGAGAAAGTCATTTGAGTGCAACACTTTTTATTGATATTTTCTAGAAGTTTATAGACAGGCGAACAAAAGTAGTTGGCAAACTCTGTTCTATGCAGAGTGAAGTTAAAGGTAAATGACTTGATGCAGAGAGATTTAATCCCAAATCCACTTATTTAGAATAGACAATTGAATGAATGTTCTCATCACAACATTTCAGATAAACTTGAGCGGTAAATAATTATACACACTTTACCAACCATGTGCACCGAGACACGCAATAGAGAAAGCAAGAATGAGTGTATATGATCGTAGGTGTTCAAAAAGGGTTAATACAAACGGAGAAAGTGTTTATGCTACATAAACGCAGAGTAAAGGAAGACTTGCACAATTTCCTTCTCTCCAAGGCTAACGTAAACTCGAACTTTAACAATCAAAAATGTAGCCAGTCACGCATTCCACCCAAATATTCAATACCAAGATTTCACTAAATCCCAAAAAGGGCATAAAAAGCACATTTCTTAAAAAAGAAGAGCGTGTGAACAGCATAAATCAGAAATGCAATGTCACATAGATACCAATTTTCCAAAGCTGCGACACAAGATTTTTAAGAACATTCTGCCAACCGAAACTACACATGGGAAAGCTTTCGATTTCTATCTTTTCTCCAAATGGCTGGAGCGATAATAATTAAAATGCCATAGATTTTAAAATATTTACCTGCTCAATAAAACGCATATATTGAGTTTTATGAGCACTCATTAGGAAGGAATTCTGTACAACTACTAAACTTAGGTAAACTATAGAAAAAATTACCATATAAAAATTTAGATGTCTTTAAAACAGAACAATCTATTTCATAACTTTTATGTGCTATAGTAATTTTCAGATATCCATTATTATTGATTTCAAGTTATTAACATTGTAATTTTTCGTGTTGACGCTATTAGCTTGTTTCTTGCAGTAGCATGGAAAGCGGGAAAGCGTACGAAATTTACGGGCGACCAGTTTGTATACATGCGAGGATCGTCTGATAAGTCTGGTAAAAAACCAAGATTTTTTTTTTTTTTTTTTGTGATCATCTCGCCTTATTTCTCGACATAATCTCCATTGATGGCTACACACTTGGTCCAGCGATGTTCCGGCATTTTCATACCGTGGGAAAAATAGGCTCCATCAAGGTCTGCAAAATAATCGTTGACGGTGACTATCACTTCTTCATTTGATGAAAATTTCTTACCACCAAGTCAAATTTTCAAGTTGGACACAGGAAGAAGTCACTTGGGGTAAACCTGGTGAATAAGGTGGATGAGGGACCAATTCAAAGGCCAACTCATGCACTTTCGCCATTGCGATTGCTGATGTGAGCGATGGTACATTCTCCTGGTGAAAGAGCACTTTTTTGCGTTTCAATCTCGGTCTCTTTTCAGTCGATTCATGTTGCAAACGATACAACAATGAAGCATAATAGGATCCAGTTAAGGTTCTACCTTCTAGTCCATTGATCCCAAAGTCGCGGGATTCAAACCTAGCTCAGACCGACTTGCTTAAAAGCAACATACTATCCCAACATGTTCACTAGTATGTAAAAGAACTATTGCGGAACAAAATTCCGGCACACCGGTGATGCTGATTAATCCTAACAGCTGACAGCGTGTTAACAAAATATTAATTTTTATTTAAGACTTGAAGCTTTCGCAGCGAGCGACGGGTGATCAGCCTCGTCAAATTTATGATGGAGCTTTCGGCCATTGTGCACTCCATGGCCTTCATCAGGAACTAAGTGAACAACTTCATAAATTTGACGCGGCTGATCACCCGTGAAGCCGCCCACCTCGGTAGCGTAGATGGTAGCGTGTGTGCCTCACGTGCAAGAGGTCCCGAGTTCGAATCTCGGCCAGGGTGAGTTACCCGGATAAGGTTTTTTCCGAGGTTTTCCCTTATCCTCTATGACGAATGTTGGATAACTCTAAGCTCCATGGACCCTGGGCTCATTTGAGCATCATTTCACCCATTCCATTCATCGTCCGATATGACAACGTTGGAGGTCGTAAATTACACAAAAAAACTGAAGCCTTAATTTTTATTTGGGTGAAGTATTATATTCCACTCAAAAATTCAGTTTATTGACTCAAAAATTCCCTTCTTGCTGATAAATACCAAAACTTGATATTCATTTCAGCAGCTTACAAGGATGGCAAGATGACATGAGATTTCCTTGCTTGAAAATAAAAAATTTGCCATACTTGAAAGAATTTTCTTTATACCCTATTTTCTAACATTTTGTGAAAATACTGTTACACATATTCACAAGAGAAATAAAATAAACCTATGTCTTACATTTGCTCTAAACAACGTGTGGACTTTCCTTCAATGCAATTGAATTTTGAACACTTTACCAACTACTTATCTTATTAAAAAGTAACTAACCCTTACATAAAAGTAAGCAAAACCCAATCAGATTGGCGACTTAGTGACTTCAGAAATGTTTCAAGACTCATTAGATTTTTTTTTTTTTTTTTTTTTTTTTTTTTTTTTTGTAAAATTACGTTCTCCAACATTGTCATATCGGACGATGAATGAAATGGGTGAAATGATGCTCAAATCAGCCCGGGGTCCATAGAGCTTAGAGTTACCCGACATTCGTCTTTCAGGATACCCCGGGCAAAACCTTATCCAGGTAACTCACCCTGACCGAGATTCGAACTCGGGACCTCTTCAACGTGAGGCAGACATGCTACCACCACGCTACGGAGGCGGGCGCATGTGGGTAGGTACGTGTTCATTTTTTTTCGCACCGTTTAATGTTTTCAAAGCTGTATGTTTCAACCGTAAGGAAATAATTTGGCAGAAAATTCTCAGAAGTTTCCGAATATTTATTTCGGCTGTTCCTTCACGAGAGCTCATTAGACTTCTGGATTTATTTCTCTTGCTAATATTTGAATATTGTTTAACAGTGTTGTACACGACTTAAGTATTCATTATTTAATTTGATACCACTTCTAGACAAAAATGTATGGCCAACAACGTAACGTGAATAAATAAATAAAGAAAACCTTTATGAGTACTAAGGTATGTTTGCAGTGTGGATAGGAAAAGTCGTGCGCGTGTAACATACTCGTATAAAGGTGTATTTCTTTTAATAATTTGGTCATCCATCATTTCATAATCATTTCATCATAACATGTGCCATAACACATTAAAAATAGGCTATGCAAGTATAAACACATCCCCGGACAGAGTCAAACACTATTTTAAAAGCTGTCCTTTTTTTATTTCGCTACCTTTGGGAGCAGACATTTTGTTTTTGATAAATAAAATGGATATAAATTAACTTCTCAAAAATACAATTACATACGTAAGTGTAACCTACTTCTTTAACTGCTTGATTATCTATCTTTAAAAATTTAGAAGATTGCTTTGGCACTTCACTGTCCCTTTAAAGTGTAACGATTTCAGCTTTATGTCAATATAACTGAAAACAAAGGTATTGATAAATTGTTTTGGCACAGATTCACAGATATGAGAAGCTCTTTCATCAGTGTTTATTATGTAGATATTCTGAAAGAACCTCGGAGATGCTTTATATTGACCATCGTGGCCTTTTGTTTTTAACCTTTGATTGCAACTGCAATTCAGTGGCACAGCTGCTGACGTCACAGAGTTCTTTCGCTTTATTGCAAATCACGGCAACCATTAGTTCGAAGGAGAACCAGCCAACATCTACCTCACGAACGCCCTGGATTTCTGCCCTAAGGTCTCCATTCCTTTCTGCTCCAGCAGCTGCATGCTGCTATCAGATTGTGCCAATATTCCATCGAAAAACGCAACTCAAAACTCCTCCGCCAGTATCTATCGCTTTCATTTCACTTTGCAGACTTAAGTTTGCTAAAATATAAGGAGGATAGCCAAAAGCCACGAGCTCTCATGAGAAACACATAGAACACTTAAACGCTGGACATTCAATCCAAAAATGAGGCAACAAGCTTTAAAACATAATTTGTATTTTCTTTTTAAAGTAAATATACCGAAGTTGTTTGTAGAAATTTCAACTCTAAAATATGTTTTTACTTTATCTTCTAAATTACGGTTGTCTAATGTGCTTTGGCCGGTTAAGTGCTGGCCTACTGATCCTAATATCCTGTTATATGCAGTCTCAAAAGTGAACTTGCAGGTCATATCTGCTCTACAAATGTTGAGAAATGTTAAGTGGGTCTAGCTTAAGAAAAAAAAAAAAAAAAAAAAAAAAAAAAAAAAAAAAAACGAGGGTCCTACAAAAGAAATGCACACTTTAAAACAACGGTTTTCAGTGACCATGAAATCATGTACTTAACATGACATTTCGACAAAACATATGGCTGTTGTCCGAAACTGCCGGGAAACAACGTCAAAGGAAAATAAAAGTTTAGCGTAACACAATAGAAGCACCTACTGTAAATCGCAGCAGGGCATGAGTTCAAAACTAGGATATAGGTAAATATGGGGTTCTCCTCCTTCGTGCTTAATTGCCCACTATCCTTGAAATCTGAGTCGGATATCTAATATTAGAACTGCGACAGCAAACTACTTTTGCAATTGATTCAAATAGTATATAACTTCAGAGCAGAGTAGTTTCAAATTAGGATCGATTTAGTGCATTAGATATTTTAACTTTTGGTTCCGCATTTTCAAATTCAAACTTAAATATTATTTTCGTAATTGAAAAAGCTAGATGTGTGCAAATGTTATACTTAGCGCCAAATATTGTTTGATCCGTGTCAACAGATATAAAGACAAATTAAGAAGTAAATAACTTCTACTGTCCACTTTTACGAGAAATATCCATTTCGAGTGATTTATTAATTATTATTATTATTATTATTATTATTATTATTATTATTATTATTATTATTTATTTATTTATTTAACAAAAATACATTACATTATCTTTCGTTATATAATTTTTAAAAAAATACATGCATGCTGCATAAGGAAAAAAAATGAGTATCAAAATCCGTCGCTTGTCATGAGCCACATTTTGTATGTACATATTGCCCTGGCATCACCAAAAAAGAAGTCCTAAAAATCCGGAATCTATGGATCACCATTTGCAATTCAATTTAGTTTATTTTTCCCTCTTGTGGAGACTTGTGCGGGGATGAACGGTATGTCCTGTGAATGATTTGTGTTTTATTACTTTTGTTTTGCATATGGATTACACCAATTAAGCAACAAACCATATTAGCACACGACGTTACACAGATACGCTGACATGTCTGCTAACTCTGCTGAATACTGACAAGACTCCTATTAAGTTTTTGTGAGTGCACAGCCGTATATAATGTTCCGTATTGCATTCACAAGCAATAATCAGGTTAGCATATGACAAATTCAAAGGGCCTGGAAAACATTTAACATTGAAATAATTTCGAAACAATTTCCAAGTAATTAATTGGCTAAACTTTCATATGAAGTTTACTTTCGCTTTTAAAAATAAAATGTAATTTTTTATAGCTAGGTGCGTGTCTCAGTTTATAGAAGTCCCATATGTTATTTATGGCATTGATCTTGACAACTCCGGGCCCAAATGACCTTGTTGTCGACGGGCCCTAAAACACCACTCACTCACTCACTCACTCTTGACAACTCTGTCTACTTGATTCCTCAATCACTATTTAAGTTGAACGTCCTTCAACCGGTATGGCATATCGGACGGTGAACGAATGAAATAGTTCAAATGGGCCCCGGAATCTCCTAAAGTTTTTTTTAAGCTTTATTAAAACAAAAACAAGGAGCATCGCTTCTCATGTGGAAGCGGGGTTAGGTGAGGGAAAGTTAGGGTAAGTTTAGGCAGATACCGCGTTAAGCACTCTGGTAATTGTCGTTGTTTTGTAGCAGCATGGGTCATGCTGACTGGCGAGAGTGTACAAGGCCAGGATGGCAGGAATGGCTTGCGCC
The DNA here is from genome assembly GCA_030765055.1 of Mantis religiosa. NCBI lineage: Eukaryota > Metazoa > Arthropoda > Insecta > Mantodea > Mantidae > Mantis > Mantis religiosa. Next base: position 115,663,261 of record CM060951.1, on the reverse strand, counting down.
CTGGAAGCCAAACTGGGAATTCGATGGTGGAGTTAGCGGCATTTTCTGGAGGGTCCGGGCCTAGAGGGCGTTCCGGTACCGGTGCGATGGTGTTGGAGCATTGCTGAGTCATATGGTCGGGATTGGAGCTCTATGTAGATCTGGTCGAGAGACTCGTCCAGCATCTTGTGGTATTCTTCGACACGAGTTATCCAACATTCGTCATCCCAGGTTAGAGGAGAACCTCGGGGAAAATATCACAACTCATCCTAACCGAGAGACGAACTCGAGACTTCTTGTATGAGGTAGACGCGCTATCCCTATACCACGGAGGTGGACTTCAATCATATTTTCCAGATTGGGCTCTCTTAGACTACCATTTATAAATTTAGATTCTTGGGAGCGGATAAAGATTGTCAATTCCTTAATCAAAGCTGAGCTGCACTCTCGAGGCTGAACTGAAAAACTAAAAGTTACTTTGAAGAAAATGAAGGTTACTTTTAATTGCTGGTTGGTCAAGGCATCCTGCGTGTTAGATCAGCGAAAAAGACATCACATGCATTTTATGGCAAATACGAGGATGGCCTGAAAAGTTTCCGACCTCAACATGAAGATGGCAGCTTCGTAAATAAATTCTAGTGAATTTCGTTGTTCATCTGTTGACAGTTATTCACCAAAGTTTCAACCATTTTAGACGGTCAGTTGTTATGTAACAGTGAGTTGATGCGTTTTTATGAAAATGGACAAAATCGAGTACCGAGCTCTCATTAAAAATTTGCTTTTGAAATTGTGGAAACATAGAGTCAGACTGAAAAATTCAATGCCATAGCCGGGATTTGAACCACGGATCTTCTGGTTTCCGTCCAGCCGCACTACCATTGTGCTACTATGGCCAACGTGCCGATATGACATTAAATTCTCCAACTGACTCGTATTTTCCCGGTAAACCACTTAGGAGTTCTCATAAACACATGAGACAACTACCTTAATGGCGACTTACTACATGTAAGTACTTTAAGGCCCGGGCTTTATAGTTAACCACTATTAGGTTAATTAATGGAAATTAATTATTCTTTCACACTGGCCGTGTGTAGGCTAAATTGTGAAAACATAGAGTCAGACTGAAAAATTCAATGCCATAGCCGGGATTTGAACCACGGATCTTCTGGTTTCCGTCCAGCCGCACTACCATTGTGCTACTATGGCCAACGTGCCGATATGACATTAAATTCTCCAACTGACTCGTATTTTCCCGGTAAACCACTTAGGAGTTCTCATAAACACATGAGACAACTACCTTAATGGCGACTTACTATGTTTCCACAATTTAGCCTACACACGGCCAGTGTGAAAGAATTAATTTCCATTAATTGCTTTTGAAAGGCAATACGCCTACGCAGATCAAAGATGAGTTGGATTCTGAGTATGGGGACTCTGCACCATCATTTACCACAACGAAATTTCGGGCAACTGAATTTAAACATGGCCGTAAGAGCTTGGGAGACGAACGTTCGGGACGTACAAAAACTGCAACTGCCTACGAAAACAGCGCCAAAGTTCACCAAATTGTGCTAGACGACCGCCGAATTAAAGTGAGAGATAGCAGAGGCTATGAACATGTCAAAGGAACGTGTTTGTCACACATTAAATCAACATTTCTACACAACAAAGCTGTCCGCGCGTTTGCTCACATTAGACCAAAAACGTGTTCGAATGAACATTTCCAATGCTCTGTTGGTGCAGTTTACATGCAACAAATCCAAGTTTTAGCGCCGATTAATTACTGCAGATGAAACTTGGATACACCATTACACGTCCGAAACAAAAATACAATCCAAACGGTGGACTGCAAAGGGGGAACCGGCTCAAAAAAAAAGTAAAAAACTGTTTTTTCGGCTGGGAAAGTGATGGCGACTGTTTTTGGGATAGTTATGAAGTTATTTTAATCGATTATCTTCAAAATGGAAAAACCATTACAGGAGCATACTACGCATCATTACTTGACAAGCTGACGGCAGAACTTGCGGAAAAACGGTCATACTCGCAGAAAAAGAAAATCCTGTTTCACCAAGTCTCAGCGTTGCAATGACGAAAATCCACGAATTACGGTTTGAACTGCTTGACCATCTACCTTACTAACCAGATATAGCCCCCGATATAGCGACTTCTTTTTATTCCCTATCTGAAAATTGTGCTCGGAGGAGAGATTTTCGTCAAATGAAGAGGCAATCAATCACCTTCGTGAACAATTATTTTGCAGAGAAAAACGCCGAGTACTATTTGGACGGGTTACAAAGATAGAGCATCGCTGGGAGAAGTGTGTAGTGTTACAAGGAGACTATGTTGAAAAACAAATCTAAAAAAAAATCTTGTATATTTTTAGGTCGGAAACTTTTCAGATCACCCTCGTATGTTTATAGTGTCACAAAGGGAAGTAGATACACACATTAGTTTTAGCTAAATGATCTTGACAAATAAGAGATGCTGTGAATACGTAGAGAAAGTCGCGAGAGTAGGACCATATTTTTTTATGTATATCTCACATTTTGTCAAATATCTTCATGATTTTTGTTTTCCTACCTATGGATCACACACAGTATGACAGTTGACTTAATGTGATATCCTAACAATGTAGACTGAGTAACAAATTAATCTTTTCTTTCTTTTTTCAGCCATAAAATACTTCATGCCGAAATTCAGAGAGACCTGGTTTAATGGGGTTGAGCGCATAAATAAGAATAATCCAATCGTTAAGTATTCATTATCACATTGATCTGACGATTCCGCTTCCGGTTACGCGGTTTAATGTTCTTATATCAGAAGAAAGCTGTTCTTTGTCCTTTTAGATAATGCTTTCCCCAGTTCCTTCCCCTTTTTTTTTTTCTCCTCAACACAAGTTGATATCTCATAATCACAAGAAACAAAAGAGGAAAACAGTGTGAGCAGTGTTAACGAGTTGTATTTGGGAGACCAAACCACGGATTGCGGTAACGAGGCAATAATACGCATCGAAGAGTGTCGTGTTTTTCTGCAAGAAGCTGAGCACAGTCCCAGTAGAATCTTGTAATTCATGTCTCCCTGGTTACAAGCAAAATGCGGAAATCACTTGTTTTTTTTAAACACTAGTAAACAACTAGTGTTTAATTTGCAATGCGAGCCAAATGTTCAGGCATTTACAACATTCAAAATAGAAAGGCAAAGGGGAGAATTAAAACATATAAACATGCACATAAATTTCAAAAAGACACCATAAACTTTAAACATAGTCATATATTTCAGTACGTGATATTTGGTTTAAAACAATGAAACTATATCGCTTTATTGTTGCACGTTGCCAAAATATATTGTGAATGTTCTTGTATTAGACATTGCCGGCATCAGCCAATGGTTCACACATGTATAATCAACACCGTGATGTGACACACAGCTATTAGAAGTAGCTTTATATTGTTTTAGCCACTGTTCAAAATGAGGGCACATTTATACATTGTTGCTAAACACTGTTGACTGATCAAATACCCATTTTCCCCCAATTACGATTGTATTTCCACTACTCTTTTACAATAAAAGTGTTCCATGTTGAAAACAAGTGGAACAACAAATTTACTAAACAACTGTTAAATTTACTTTTCGAGGTTGAGTGAATTTAGACAACATAACTAATATGTCCCCATTTACGGGACAGTAACTGAAACTGACCATCTCTATTTTCTATTCTCTCTATATTACTTCCCGATGCTGAAGAACCCACATTAGAGAGACATTCTGAACCATAAACAGATAGCAACAGTATAACACAAAATATGACCACATTCCAACATAAACGATAACAGAGATCATTCAGAGTTTCCTAACTAATGCAGAATTGAATATAAATTAAAATAAATGAAAAGGTTTAAATTAATTTGCTTTTAAAAAAGTGCAAAATTGGTTCTTATACTTCAATGGTAGATAAATGTTAAAAAGACCACACAGGCAAAATAAACACTAGTTCTGCCACTTCCAAATACCTCAAAACACGATGATATCCACATTACTTGATTTATTACTATGCAGTAAAATAGGGATTACGCTTAAAGTCCAAGGTTTAATAATTGTACATATCTGCTACACGCGCGCACACAAGAGAGAAGAGCGGCAGCGTTTCCAAATTAAAACGAAGTCCAGATTTAAGAATTATAATACCACAATGTTAATAAGATTTGACCTTTTAATAGTAAGTTGCACGTATTTGGTGCCGACAGAAGTTGTCCCTTATTTTGGTTAATAAAGAAGAAATAAAGGAAGAAAGGAAGAAAGAGAGAGAGAGAGAGAGAGAGAGAGAGAGAGAGAGAGAGAGAGAGAGAGAAAGAAAGAAAGAAAGAAAGAAAGAAAGAAAGAAAGAAAGAAAGAAAGAAAGAAAGAAAGAAAGAAAGAAAGAGAAAGAGAAAGAAAGAAAGAAAGAAAGAAAGAAAAAGAAAGAAAGTTGTTAAAAACAATGCCACATGACACCTACGTCGTATTAACGCCATTTAAAATGTACTTAAGTTTCGTAGGCGGAGACAAAACATTAATTCCGAAATGCAAGCAAACGAGTGACAGTGCTTCTTTAATGTCGTGTATTTAAAGTAAATTAACGTTCTAATATCTCAAACTTTTATCTGTAAAGCTTACACGAAGAGGTTTATTTCAATGAAGAAGTTAGGGCAAATGACTAACTCATGCTATAAGCAGCGTAAATATGTTTGTACCTTTACTACTCGTAAATGTTAATAAAATCAGCAAAGTAAATTTTAGGTATTCTCTTAAACAGTAGTAAAAAGCATTATAACTCCAATCCCAAAACTGAGCAACAAAATAATAAAATTAACAATTGGAAACAAAATAGAGAAAAATCGTTCAAAAACATAATTAAGACACATGATAATTCATGAGAAAAATAACGTCTCCCAGGATTACTCCATTATCAGAACAAAACAAACCTTTAAATGAAAAGTATCTAGAAGTAGTGCATAATTACTTAACTGATACTAGTTTATTCTCTATCTCTCTTGCAAATGCTTTCACCAACTTCGTTCAAACTAATATCTCTTATATTTGAATGATTGTTCCTTTACAATAGGTAAATGATAAATTGGAAGTTGAAACAGACTTGAAAAACCAACTTCCAAAACCTCGACTATTTTCTAAAGTTATAGTACTTGTTGGAGGTCGTTCAATTCACCTTTGAAATATAACTATTAAGGTGGCTGGTTCACTCAAATATTCGGTTCATTTAGCCTATGAGAATATATATTTCGATTGGTGAAGGCTGAGTCGTGGAGATAATCGGCATACAAGAATCACTGCCTCTTAAAATGTAATACTTGCATTTTCAATTATCTGGTAAATATCATATTTTGTGTGAAATTTGTAGATGATCTTGATTTTTTGAGGGTGTCACTATCTCTGTCGTAATACACTTTCATGAAAACAATTTGAATAAGTGCTATGATCACTTTTGGAACCAATTCATAACCTTTACGTTCAGATATATTTTCACTTTCAAGGAAACATTTTATCCAAATCTAATATTGCCGTTCATTTCAATAAGTTTGTAGAACAGCAACTTGTCAGAACTCGTACGAAAAGGCAATACAACTTCAACTTAACTCTTCAAGGCGATGGAAACGTGCGCGCATTGCGCAAATTTCTAGGATCGTCCTCATAAATGCAAGGAAGAGATCGTTTCTAAGGATATTAAAAGCTGCGATATCCGATAAAATAAGTCTATAGAACACCAAGTATTATGTTTAGTAAGCCTATACTCAAGTTCACCTTAACTCACTTTGCTCACTTAAAATACCTTTTTTATATTACAAATAAAGAGTAAGCACGCCAGTCTAATGTTCTTTTACGTCTCTGTTGCTCACACCAACTTGCGCTACTTATAATTTTTCCGACGCACACAGAACGTTTCTCTTTTACACAGCTCTACTTGCCGACTGTGATACAACTCTGATATTCGATGGTCAAATCACAGCTATAATGCACGAGATTTAACTTGGCACTTTCTGTACTATCTTTGTCTATCACAGGCGCCGGGTTTCTTTCCCCTTTAAAGCGCTATTGTATTTCCTAATTACCTGCTGTAGTATGAGGGTAAGCACAAGCAGGCATCAGTGGTGTTGCAGGTGAAATATCGGTTGTTAATATGTTGGAAACGTGAAAAATGTTTTTAGAATTTGAGAATTCTGTAATTATTTTAAACATACTGGTGGGAGTAGTGCTAGTGTCTATATTAGTTCTTGGAGGCGTGGGGAGAAAGGGATAAGCTATAAGATCAGATGGCAGGGAAATTGTGACCTCTGTCCATACATTTTTATAGAGGAATGTGACACCCTAAAATGCAGAAAAGCCAATTATATCTGTGTCGAGCACAATGAAATTTAAATTTGTAAAGAATTCACACGGAGGAAAATTGCTGACAGAAGGGCCACGCTGTAATACGACTACCTCCGTATCATTATTCCTTAATACTATAGACCTTATATGAGCAGAGATAAAAAATTATGTCCCAAAACATATCATTTAAGCTTAGTGACTTAAAAGTACTGTTTGACAGTGTAATAGGTAAAGTGTCTGAACAAATCCGGCGGGGAGCTTGTGAACATGTTGAAAAGATTCAACAGTTTTATTGGGAAAAAGATTAATAGATGAAATTAGTGATACATATATAATTTAGATGATTTAAGTTGTGTACTGAGGGATATTTTGAAACTTCCGACAATGAAGAAGGGGAACAGGGACCAAAATTGGAAGACGAAGAAGGATCATCCGCCACTGATGCGTCTACCCTGCCTGGCAGGCCATAAAAGACCAGCGGTTTAGAAGATCATGAGTACGTATTTCTTTCTCTTTCTAAAAACCAGGGGCCAAGTTATTGTAAATCTCGTGCACTATAGCAACTGCTCTTCTCTCGCCACTCATTGAACTCTCGACTACTCTGCTAGAACGGAGAGGACTGCTCCAGACCAAACGACCGAGATGCAGGCATGTTATGTAAGCCAGAGTGCTTTTGTAGCGTGTTCACCCTTACCTTGTCTAACGTTTTCCGTAAAATTAGTATTCGGAAGGGGAGGGGGCGTTCCAAAAATATTTGCCTGACAAGCGGCATATATGCAAAACGCTTCGCTCTTTCACTCGATATATACGGTAACGGCAAAATAGTAGAGCAAATGAGTCGTAATGTAATACTTACCTAATAAATAATGAATCGTACTTGCAACATTTAATTCCGGGACCTCTTACAACACCATAATCAACTGAAAGCAGTGCCATACGAAAACTTGACTTTTACATTTTAATCCCAAGATTAAAACGATGATCGGTACAAGGTATTGTCTAAATTTAATAGTTATATAAATTTATAAAGTCAAATTGAATTATATATAATATACTATTTGGTTATTCGTACATTACAGTTCTGCTAGTAGTTCAATAAAAACAGAATACAGAAATAAAAAAATCTACAGATTGATATACTTTAATACATACAATGCGGGAATGGATAAGACAGATGTAAGGGTGTATACATCCGTATCGCCCAAGTTTCCTGGAAACGAAGGCCAAGCTATATTTCTGGATCCTGCAAGCAATCACGCCTTTCTCCATGACTCACTGTCCTTGGAGCAACAATAAGCAAGACGTGACTGTAAAGCACTCAAATGGGACAGAATGTCTACGATTTCTTTTTGGATGTCTGCAAGCATATCCCCATTGAATCCCTGAAGTTTAAAGTTGGTATCTAATGCTCTAACGTACATTATTATTGGAATTAACCGTCCAAATAGGTAAGCATACAAAGTAGGAAATAAAGAGAAAATGCATAGCTGAATATATAAATAGCTAAATGGTTGGCTGATCAACTTAGCAAATACATTTAAGTAACGAAATTTAAATGTCATGTATAAGCGCAACGATTTACTATTGTAATATACGTGCAAATGATAGTAAATTACTCTGCAACGTAATCTTGGAGCCTGGACGGCATTCAGTAGCTCTTCGTTCACCAGATCTACGAGTCCGATGTAGTTTTGTTTAGGAAAAACATTCAACTCAGAGATTATTCTGGCCCGTGTGTTGGCTAGCTTCTACTAATCTAGGCGGCCTACACAGAAGCCTCCTAACACACCGCCATAAACGCCGGTGTGAACGACTGCATCTTTTATATCGCACGAGTAAATCCTTGGACTTACCCTCCGCCTGGGTACACCCGAGAGACTGTTCTCGTTTCTGGCTCCTGGAGATTTGTTCATGTCGACAGCGGAGCGTATTGCACGAAAACGAGACTACAGCCCTCGAGCTTATTCGGAATTATGGTCCCATTATCCGGTTCTGCAATGTCAATGTTCAAAATAGCACAGGCGAAAGAACCAGTTTCGTTTACCATTGTAAATGTTATAATTTGCTGAGAAATAGGGTTGAAGGGTCAAGCATTAAAGTGGTTGTCTTGCTGTGAAACTCTTGTGATTTTCGTGATCTTACTTAAGATAGTTTTACTGCTTATTTATCATTTCGATAAAAGAAAAAAAGTTTCTTCCTTCACAGCTATACAAGCTGTCAAATTCACCTTCTGTTTAAATGAACTCAGCTTTCTTGCTGGCCGATTTTCTCACATAGACGAATGCCATTACGTTACATATTAGATTACGGATACCAGTTTGCTTTTTCACGTTGAGTAGAAACTCCGCATTAACACTTATAATCCAAGAAGATAATTTCCACAACAGTTCTCCTTACTTTTCTAGAAAGAAAAGGTTTACATCAAAACGGAATACCATGGTCAAATTAAAGCATGAAAGAAACGGTCGAGTTATTAAGCTAGATGCACTTTCGTGACAAATTCAATGAAATCCTTCATGGTTTGAATACAAAAGCGAGTTACGCTAGAATACTCCTTTCCTGCATCATTACTGAAGAAAATAGGAACGTTTAGGAGGACGTGAAATTGTTTACAGGGATACTAAAATGGGTGACGAATATTCTTCACTAGTCATGAAAGAAATTTGCAGTCGTTTCCTAGTATCTACTGACCTATAGCTTGACTGTAAGCTTTTCTAGCTAATATCAGGTTGTCCTACACCTATATCAATTCACTTCAGTTCAATTTCATTCTATACTGGAGGCACTATCAACTGTTTTCAAAACCAGAGCGCTTCTTTTGGGATACATGTTGAAAATAATTGTTCTTTGCATATAACGGGAAAATAGCTGGCAGGAATCATCGAAAAGCGATCATTACTGCGAAAAAATTACCAAAAAAGAAAATAAATAATAAAAAGCTTGGCCCAAGAGCTACTCATACCTAATATAACTTGTGTGCAAAGTATGACACGAGCTGCCCATTTTCAAAACTAGTCATACCGACTTATTGCTAGTAAACTGGACACACAACTATAATCAAGAATGAAAAACATGATTACATGTACTGTTACTTGTATAAAAATGATTTCATAGTCATGTACAAAGCATACGCAGTAATATAGTAATAAGGAAGAGATTTTTTCATACAATTGGAAATATATAATTTTGAAACATACCATAACTATGCTAAGGCTTTCACGCCTGGCGTTAAGATAAGTATGCTTTCTGGATTTGTAGGTCGTGGTCCAGTTATTTTCTTCTCCGGCGTTTCGCGAACGTTGCATCCGGCATCTTCAGGGAAGTCGAAGCCATGAATATAGCTCCAGAGTCCAGAGCTACATTCTCTATATTCCAGAGCCTCCTTTAGACTCTGGACCAATTCATGGATTCGACTTCCCTGAAGACGCCATACGCAGCGTTCGGCGAAACGCCAGAGAAGAAAATAACTGGATCATGGCCTACAAACCGTAAAACATATTTTATGTTATCCTTAATTATACTTACCATGTAGTTTGGCCTAGAAATTATTACAAAGTAAACAGTAAGTACTAGTTACAAGAAGAAAACACGGAGGAATAGTACTCTATGGCCATAGTAACGAGCTCTTGCTAAGGAGAAAAAGTGAAAAATGTTGGAACTTTCACGCTTCTTCCATCAAATAGTGTACGGCTTGGAATATTTAAAAAACGATTAACGCTACGGAAAAAAAAGATCTCTCATTTAATAACAATTTTAATATGTACTACACTACTTCTTTCCTTTTTATTTATTGCTAACTTGATTACACCATTTGCGCATTACAGTTGGGCTACATAATATATTATATACCGAAGGCATATATTGTGCTTACAATAATTCATTAATTATCCTCGGATTTATTTTACTCAGCATCTTCGATCAGGTCGGTCTGGCGTCTTCTTTTAAATCTTCATCGTGGCGGTAAATGCAGAGGCTTTCAGAACCCATTTATGCATGAGATTTCATGTTGGACGACAAGAAATGATATGACGCGGCAGAATATTTTAGTTGTCTATATCTATTTATGCATGTGACATGTCGCTTTGTGTATTCTTGGGGGATCAGTTTTGTGAGCCCGTTTCCACATTTGGCAGACATTTAAATCCCTATCACATTTATAAAAGCAAAGGATTTGTAGTGTTTAATAATAAATAATAATTATAATAATATATTATTAATAATATATTATTATTAAGAATTTTGGCGGCTTTTTCTTTACCTATTTTAACATAAGAGCATTATTAATGCTATAGAGGCTAGAGGTATATACCAGAAGCATTTCTTTCTCTGTTTATCCTCTGCGTATGGTGGACGATTTGGTTCATATGTCCGATGTCGGAGAGGAGCAGGTAAATTCCGGGTGAGTTATCATTGGTCAGCCAGAAGCCGGCATTAGATGGAGGAAGAAGATACGAAATGTGGGTGAACTAGATGATGGTGGAATGAATGGTGAAGAAAACCAATCCAAACGCTGCTTCGTCCACAGAAAATCCTGCTTACGATCCCCTGGTAACGAACCATGCCACGGCGCCGTCATTACCAAAAGTACGCCATACAAAATATTGTGACTTTGTGGGTTCGTGAAATAACAAAACGAGGTTACAAAACACAAAAACTACACTTTATTTTCGTAGCAAATACATTCTTCACATTACAATTTGCTAACTAACCTCAAAACTGTTTTTTTTTCAAAACACTACACTCAACTGTCTCTCGCTTCCGGTAACGATCGGCCCCGAAGTTTTCCGAATCTCCACCGGCCATCATTTATTCATCGGCTTCGCGAGTCTACCGCCAGGGTGACACTATGTTCTTACATATTAAAGCCCTTTTGTGAGAGAACATTCTAGCCTTCAAAATCATGATGGAAAATTGCGAATCTCTTGCTCAATGCTGCATCTCGTCATGATCCTTGTAATCTTCTAGCCCAAAATCTCAAACAGAATTCCGAACTCAAATTTCTTCTATGAAATGTTCGTATCCATACTCCATAAATGTGTGAACGACAAATCAGATGCGACTGACGTCTTGCTTGGTACAAATGTTCTCTTCACCCATTGTACTTTCAGACTGCTTCGACGTAAAATCGCATACATAAATGGGATCCTAGAACGGTCCATGAAGGATAGCAAAGTTGAAATGTAACAGAAGCGAAGTGTTACATCCGTAGTCCATTTTAAAATTAGACTGACATCGCAACTAAGGCATAGCAGCAAAGTGGAACCAACTCTTAGCACGTTATTTACTCCACGCGGGAAAATATTCTGATGTCTGTGATGGCGAAACATGGTGAGTATTGCGGTATTCTTAGTTGCAATGTCACTTTAATTTTAAAATGGACTATACACTTAAAGTGGCGAGATCCGAATAAAGGGTGGCATTACAGACGTACCACTGTGGGCAGGCGACTATTGTTGTTCATAATATCAGGTTTAGTGACTGAATTCTCTATACTTGTATATTTGAGGCTAAGCTCCGTGTTTAGCATTACATCCAGACTGGCTTTACTAATTAAAAATGTAATCTCTTGAGATAAAATAATAAAGAAGACAATTCTGTAATAAGAATTTTAATTGGTGGATTCGACAAAATACAAACCAATGAAGAAAGTTTCACTACTTATTCAAAGAAGTCATGATAAATGTTTTATTCCCCTCCTGTCAATATCAAACACAGGCTAATTCAACCATTCAAGCCATTTTTGAGAAAATAGCAGGGGCGGCTGGTGGCTCTGAAAATCGGTGGTTCACAAATTTATCCATGCAATTTAATTTTTTTAAAGTAACAAACGGTTGTTTAAGCCTATCACTATAGACTGCTGTATACACAAGTTAACGGTAATTCACAGCGTATAACACAACATGCGTATTTCAGAAACACTCTAGAGCATAACACTCTTCTATTTATGCAGCTAAAAATGGACTTGATATCTCTTCATGGCAGACTTCAAGTGTACATTGCAAGATTTCGTTCTGGATTGTCTTGGAGGTCCCCTTAAACACTGTAGCATTCTCCAAATAGGTTTTTCAGAACACCATCTAGCTCTGCACTGAAGTTTATCAGTCCTCGAAAAATACCAGGATTGCTTGACGTAGCTGAATCATTATGTCCTCGTAGAGCTAACTCAAAGGTTCCACAAAACCTAATGCAGTTAACAATAATGTTTAAAACATACCTATTTTGAGCCAATTTCTGGCTGTGTTCTTCAATTGTTATCCGATATGCACTGTCCATCTGCTTTGCAAAGTGAGATTTTTGGTGGACAACACGGCGCTGGGGCGGGTTTTCTCCGGGATCTCCGGTTTCCCCCGCCATCTCATTCCACCGGTGCTCCATCTTCATCTCATGTATCAGTACCATCGCCTGCGGTGCCGTATGTAGTAAAAGCGGGCGTTAAACACTACACATTTCATCTGCTTTGCTATATTTACGTTGCCAAGCATAGCAAAACTGTGTTTTTCATGTGCAGTTTTTAAGTTACGTGTTTTTAGCGCGATCATGAAGATGCTGCAAAGCATTCACGCCATGTTTTGTCCACGAATCTTCACCGCCAAAGAGAACGCAAGGAAAGCAAAACAGGCTATTTTTAATATTACAACCACACATCAAATTATATTTCTCATATACATTGTTCTTAAAGTTCCTGTTCAAATATCTTGTTTTTGTTTTGACTACCTATGTGATTTTTATATTTGGCGTGGGACTTCCAAGTCGCTTATTTTCGGTTTTTTCTTCTAAGCTCATTATTAAAAAGGATGTGCTAATAGACCTTTTATGGAATTCATTGTTTTTCCTTATATAACACAATATACTTGTATTTAAATAAATCACTCTTATTCACTACTCAAAGCACGACACAGCTAACAAAACACGGCACAAAACATGTGGCTATGCTCTGGTAGGTAATAGTAATCTGTGGTAATCCGATGCGAACATTTAATATGAGAATAATAGGGGGCGTTGAAAACAGAAGGAGAAGGCTTGGCATTCACTATTCTCTGGCTGCTAGGTTAACCAACCTTATGCAGCCATAAGCCCCGCCCTTCCCCCCTACTTGCCTCGGTATTGCGTAGGTTCATCCTGCCCTATATTGTATACCAGTGGTTTGCAACTGAGAGTGAACTACTTGGCACCTGCAAACAATACAGAGCGCTGAGGGCCACTGCACTAGACAAGGTCGAACTGAACGCCAAATGGAACATGCCCTTGCATTAAAGGGAGACCCAGCATTTTGGTTGTAGCGCAAACATGATACCCCATTGAGAAGCCGCCCCTGGAAAATAGAGATATTGTAATAATTCCGATTAACATTTCTATTTGATCTTCAGAATTCTGTGGGATAAGGAATCATTCTACTCGTAACATCTATAATTCGATGCTTCCAGAATCCATAGATGATAAGAACTAATCCTAATTAAAGAGAAATTAGTCTCTCCAGTCAAGAAACAGGACTTGGATTTAGAGGGTAGCACACTTAACCACTGCGGAACCGGTTTCCTGAGTGTTCTATCATGCACACACAGACCCACCCTTAACTTTAAATACTGTCTAGAATGTTGTGGGTTTTAGCTCGAAAGATTAGAAAATTTTTGCGATTTACCTTCTCTTAACGACATAGGATTGCCTTGTGCAAGCAGGCAGTCGACTGTTGCACATTTGGGGTGTCTATGGCTCTCGAAGTTAAGTTTTGTAATTCTATAACGACTAACTTGTTCAAGAATTCCATTACAGCCCAATCTGACCGTAGTTTTATCTAAATTATGACATTTCGCGTTTTAATAGGAAGCAGATAGAAAAGTATCTCTTTATATGAACAGTACGCGTAAATAAACGACGATCGAAAGAGAAAATCGTATGATTATTGTACAACTTATGT